>BRZM01000037.1:6680737-7071189 GCA_033238685.1 Lates japonicus | reverse complement strand
GTGTTTGATGAATTGAAATTCCTAACTCTATCGCTCATTTCACAGTATGTGCCTGCAACCGTACAAACAGTCTGGAGAGGAGAGGATGGGAGGGGGGGTTAGGGTAAAATATTTTGGTTCGGTTCTGACATAGCGGCTCTAGATGGACTTGTGCTCCTAACATTCCTAAAATGTTATTTTCTGTTTTAGGCCTTTCTTCATTCTTCTCTCTACTGGAAAAGAACAAAGTATAATATTTGAGGAGTTTTAAATGCCTGTCCTTAATGATAGTGTTGATAAAATAGTATTTTTGAACGTTGTTCAAAAATAGCTACTTTCTGTTTCTGTTTCCTTAATGAATGTCAGATGTGCAGCGATCACAGGCAGCATACACAACATTTAGTTTCATTTACTTGGTAAGTACACTTTAATTATCCACATTGCAGTCCACTTGGGTCCATGGAAAAAATGTGCAACAATGAAGAGATAACAAAATAAATGGTATAATGTAACTAAATATAATAAACAATATGTAAAAACTTACATGTTCCAGAGATAATTTCATTCATTTTGACACCTCACGCTGATGATTATTTTAAAAGACAATAAAAGAAAAAGAAGACAAAACATTAAAGAGAAACTGTGATAAAGACAAAAACATAAAGATCATGGTATTCAAACTAGTTACTGAAAAAATACTGACATCGTAAAAAAAAACTGAAATCTGCAGATCATCATTGAAAAACACATCACAATACAAAATATATAATAAAGTAAAATAACAATATTGTGAGATTGTAATTTTTCTGTCTGTGTTTTATTTTTCAGTAAAACTTTTTTCAATGTTAACTTTTACAATACAAATGCCAATGTTTCCTTTTTCACTTCAGATTTTATTTGTAGTGTCAGCATTTTGATGTGACTGTTCTTGCTCCATATGCATCTTGCTGCCAACACCCGCCTGTTCTCGATACACAGTTCATTTGGAACGAGCTCCACCTTTTTCCATCCACTTGGAAAAAAGACACTGGACAGAAGACAACAGCCGAATTAACTCGGTCCTTTATCCGTCCGTCTTCATCAAAACAAGATGAAAACATTATTATTGTTGCTTCTTTTCTGTCACGTTTCATCACCAGGTGAGATTCACATTTTAAATTATTTAACTCTTTACTTCACTTTCCCTTTGGCATTTCAGAATCAGAATTTATTGCCAAGTAAGTTTGCACATAGAAGGAATTTGTCTTGGTATATCGGTGCTAAAGAACAGTGATAGAAGATAGATTACTGCGTCACACTGCTGTAAGATTAAAAGTATTCATTTTTATTTCGACTTGATAAGACTCTGAGTTTTTACTGAATCCTACTGAATAAATCATATTTATGATGAGTGTCATGATGATGTGTGTATTTATACTGAACACCTTGATTGTCCCACAGTCAAACACTCCGCGACGTTTTTCGTCGCTGCATCTTCTGGAATCCCAAACGTCCCAGAGTTTATGGCCACTGGTCAGGTCGATGGCGTTCATGGGGGTTACTGCGACATCAACACAAAGAGAATAGAACTAAAACTGGACTGGGTGAACAACTTTTTTGATAATAACCCCGATGTCCTGGAGCGGCTCACTGCAGAGTGTTCGGACTTTCTGCCTAAGTTATTCAAAGTCACGATTTCTTTTTTGACGCTCGTCTTCAACCAGAGTGGAGGTACAGTATGAGATATGTCACATTTAGCTTTTTACTGTTCAATCGTTCTGCATCTTAGTAAAGTGACCCTCTACAGTATGGAGGCGCAAAAGTGACACAGGAAATAAACAGAAATTACCTTGATTTTTAAAAATGAAATTAAATTGATTAAAATGTCTTTTTTCTAGTATTTATACATTTTTAAATATTCAGCTTTTTGTGAAAATTCTTTCCCATTCAAATGTATGGATGGAATATTCAAATCCTTTCAAACCTTTCTAGTTCAGCAGACTTTCAGCTAGAAACTTCATTAAGCTTTAAACAAGTCCCAATAAGCTCAGCTATAATTCTATCATTCAGATTTTTGATCTCTTGTACAGTTTTTGAATGACAGCAGTTTATATTTCATATGGGATTTTCTGAGTTTATAATCGGTGTGTATTGCTTGATTGTATTGTTTTCATTTTTTACATTGTTTACATTTAGCTGTTTTTTCCAGTATTTTCTGCTATTTTAAGCATTGCGTTAGCAATTCCTTTTGCCTTTTCCTTTGCTTTTCTCCTGCATTTCAACAATTTCAGCCATTTTCAGCATTGTTTCAGCAATCCATTCAACTATCAACATTCACATGCATTCTCCACAGGAAATGCATTTTCTAGTTTTAAAATGTATTTATTTATTTACACGTCCCTTATTACTTTCTTTTAATCCACACCAATTGGTAGCAGAAGTGACTTGAGGGTCCCTGTACAAAGTGTAACTGATTGATTTCATTGTATTTATGAAATTATACAGTATATAAAGTTAGCCTGCCAAGCTAAACAGTGTTTTAATAGTTTTCAAGTTAGTTAACAGGCAGCTGTATGTTAACTTGGCTGACACCTGTGCTGACTTGTGGACTGAACCTACATAGGCAGGTCCTTTGTTCAGCTCTCTGTTCTCCACCCTGCTGCAGCAGCACCTTAGTGGTGCTTGGTATCTGCTTTTCATTCATTTATTCATGTTTCAATAAACCTGTCTGTGATGAACTTGGACCCTGGTGTCTCAACCAGCTCCAACAACTTTGACACCCAGAATTGCGACACTCCAATATGCCCCTGCAGGGAAACAAAGACACACACACACAAGCATAGACTTGGTCGACCTGGAAAGTTGGAAAGGTGCTAAGATTTGATTCATTTATTTTGGTGAGAATCCAGTAGAACCAGATGTCCAGAGCCATGAGAGTAAAAACCCAAGCTGTAATAAAGCATTGTTTTTCTTATCATGTTAGTTTGTAATCAGATTAGTACAAACAACATGACACAGTAAGTCTTTAGGTTTCAGGTCTCTGGAGTTGTAACTTCCCTCTTTGTTCAGTTGGTAATACAACAGTAGTTATATAATGACTATGATTCTGTGAATTCCTGAGTAACTGCCAGATATTCTGGTCACTCAGACCTGGGACATTTGATTCATAGTCAGCATCTTAAACCCTAAGCCATGGATCAATCCAGATAGGTGTGACTTTGTATATGTAACAGTTTGATGTGCACAGAACACAAGAAGACAAAATGTCTTGATATACTGCCAGTGGCAATAATCCAGGAATGTACAGAACAATAAATACCTTTATAACTTTTAAACAGTAAAACAGAAATTGTATTTCATCACTCACATTTCAGTCTCTGTTGTCTCTGTCTCTGTCTCAGGTGTTCACATTTTACAGATGATAGCTGGATGTGAGTGGGATGAAGAGACTGGAGAGGATAATGGTTTTATGCAGTATGGTTATGATGGAGAAAATTTCATATCACTGGACCTGGAGACACTGACATGGATCGCTCTGAAACCAGAGGCTGTTGCCATCAAACTGAGATGGGATACTGACAAAGCAACAATAAAAGGCGAAGAGTATCTCATGACTCAGCTTTACCCTGAATGGCTGAAAAAGTATGTGGACTATGGAAAGAGCTTCCTTCTGAGAACAGGTAGAGAACACAACAATATTCATGCCGACTAGTGAGACTGAATTAGCATTGTGTTAGCACTCCAGTCAGTGGGTCTTGATGGTTGTGTAGCAAAGGGGTTATTATGTTGTCCTGACATATGTTTTTAAGATGAATGTTTGAGTCTGTTACACGTTGTGAGCCCTATCTGTTGTCTGTGAGTCTATAGTTCACTTAAGCATATACATACAAAATATAAGAAATGTTGAAGGAAAACCTGAATTATTAAATGAGTGGAGAAACACACAATTAAGCTGTTAACATTTGATCAATCTCTGAGCGTACCCAGTTGATTCAGATTTTTTCATCAGATTGGCAAGAGGAGAAGTACTACATAGCTTTGAAAGAGGGTTCATTGTTTGGACACAGATGGCAGGAGGGTCAGTCAAAGACTGCTCAGTGTGAAGGAACTTGACTTTTTTCGGTCTAGTTTCTGTCATGGAGTCAAGTAGTCCTGTTTTTATGTTTACTTGCTCATTTGTTTTGCTCATGTTTCCACACCTTTTGTTGTTGATAGAGCTCATGTGGAGACTCACTGTGAATGAAACTGATGGTTTTCAGTAAACATATAGAGTTTTTTTTTTTTATTTCTTCTCTCACTTTATCTCTATCCCCTTCACTCTGTTCCCTCTACCTACAGTGAAATGATATTTTCTCTTCCTCTGATTTTAGCCAGATGCCCTCTTTCTTGTAAGTAAAACTTACTTTTATTCTGTTTCAGATGACATGACACACTTTCTGCTGTCAAGATTAAAATTATTTCAAATTATTGTTCAGATGAACTTTTTCAGAACTGTTTCAGAAGTGTTTCTAAAAGTTCACTGCAGATCAACAGTGTGTTTCTGATCTTACAGCTCCTGAAAACAGCACTGAGCTCTCTGCCAAACTGAATCCAGAACTGAGACTGTTAGACACACTCAGTGAGTCACCTCATATAAACCAGACCCCATATGACTGAAAAGGACCTGCAGGAAGGTGTAGCTGACACAGGAGTGGTGGTTCAGCAGGCAGAGTCTACATGGAGGAGTCATCTGAAGGAACCACTGTAAGATCATCCCAGAGTCAGTGTTCGAAGTCTGCAAAACAACATCTGGAAAAGATAGACTGAATTTGGAAACAGGTACTACTGGTTTGGGCCTTTCCAACCAGCAGATGTGCAGCTTTATCTGAACGTTTTCTCCGTTTTCCAGATCTTGTCTTGACTTCCACATTTCCCTTTAACTGCTGTTTCTTAATGACATTTCAGACAATGTAAATTTCAGGCTGGAAGTGCTTTGATACCTTTGTATAGCCATCCTCTGTTTTGTAGGCATCAGTTAGCTTTGGCTAATCAGGCCACACAATTTATTTTTTTTTTGTCTTACACGATGTCACCAATAATGTCAGATTACGTAATAATAGTGTCATACATTCTTGGTCTCATCTGGACTGGGAGCCTGGCAACACTCTGACCGATTATTGTTCACGTCCTCACATTTCACACTGTCCAGAGGTTGCTTTACAAGTAATGTCCATATCTCTAAACACATCAAGTTCTTGTTCATTTTTGAATGATATTTTATGGTTTTAGAAGAACTCCATGAACTACAGGGTTCTGTAAACATGTAGATACTGAAAGCAGTTTTCACAATCACTTCTTGTGATGAATTATTCAAACCATGTAACAAAGGACAAGTGACACAATTCATCAAGAGTTTATCATAACAGAGGGATTGCTAACTGGTGGCGATAGGTAACACAGTGATGGTGGTTGTATTACTGAGCAGGTATTCACATGAAGCTGCCTGTTAAGACAGTTGAGACAGCCAAAACACTTTAACCTAAACAGATATAAAGAACACATAAGGCTGATGCAGTCTGCAGAGTGTCTGTTCTTTGCATCGGGCAGCTTAAAGGAACATTAGGTCAGTGTTAGAGGACGGTGTCACCTGTCAGAGGATCCAGTAGATTTACACAGCCTGATACTCAGTGCAGGGCCTAATGACAGGTCAAAACATCATTTACAGTGACATGAAAACATCCACGTTTTACTGCAAATTTATAATCACAAATGAAAGTCAAAATCAAATGTATTGTTCTTTATTTTGATGCTGGTGTTTCACTTTTTAATAAAGTCCACATTTTTTTAAAGTTTGGTTCTTTTAGTAAATCCACCTGCTTATCTGTGACTGTAACTGCAGAAATATTACTCGAGCATTCAATATTCTAACAGAAGAACCGGAGGGTCTTTAGCCTCTTAGGGAAAGAGAAATATGTGTAAAATTAATCATTTTATGAGTGAGTCAGCCTACAGAATCAAGACTGAACACATTCAGCTTATATTACAGATAGTTCTCATGAAGTGCACACCAACTATTATAGTCTATATTATGAAATTCCTTAAGAATTAAGCAACTCTGAAGTGAGATGTCAGGATTTGTAACATCTGAGAGGCGAAACCCTGACAGTCTAATATGTAGTTTGACCAAGGCAGCTCCCACATGAAGGTTAACCCATGAGTGTTTTAAAATGATGTAGTTTTAATAGGTTACCCTGTCACACAGAACATAACTTCAACAGTTCTCAGCTGGTTAAAATCTTACTTATCTGACAGAACTCAGTGTGTCTCTTGTAATAATACTGTATCAGCCTTTTCTGATGTGAAATATGGAGTACCCCAGGGTTCTGTTCTTGGCCCCCTGCTTTTCTCTCTTTATATTTCTCCTCTGGGCCAAATTATTCAGAGTCATGGAATTAATTTTCACTGTTATGCTGATGATACCCAGCTGTATGTGCCTATAAAGGCTGACAGTGCCTCTCAAATTAGGGAACTAGAGATCTGCTTGTCTTCTGTTAAAAGCTGGATGTCTCGAAACTTCCTGCTTCTTAACTCAGACAAAACTGAAATGCTGGTTATTGGCCTGGAGCGATATAGACACCAGTTTGATCAAGTAACTATATCCCTTGACAACTGTGTGATTTCTCAAAGTACAACAGCCAAGAATCTGGGTGTCACACTTGATCCTGCTCTTTCCTTTGATAAGCACATTAAAGACATTACAAAGACAGCCTTTTTTCACCTACGCAATATAGCTAGGATTCGGTCTTTTCTTTCCATGGCAGCTGCTGAAATTCTAGTCCATGCCTTTGTTTCTTCTAGACTGGATTATTGTAATGTTTTGTTTTCGGGACTACCACGTGCTAGCACTAAAAGTCTGCAAATGGTTCAGAATGCTGCAGCTAGAATGCTAAACAAGTCGAGAAGGTTTGACCACATTACTCTGGTTTTAGCCTCCCTTCATTGGCTCCCTGTTCATGTTAGATGAGACTTTAAAGTTCTCCTAATAACCTATAAAATTCTAAATGGGCTAGCCCCCTCATACCTGTCTGATCTTCTTAATCCTTATATTCCCTCCTGTGCTCTGCGTTCTCAGAGTGCAGGGCTGCTATCTGTCCCCAGAGTTAAAAAGAAGTCAGTAGGCTGCAGGGTCTTCTCCTATCAGGCCCCCTTCCTCTGGAACAATCTCCCTGTTGATATCAGACAGGCTGACTCTTTATGCCTTAAGTTTCGGTTAGCACTTTATTCTGATTCTTATTTCAGGTTACCATTTTTCCTTCGGCGGGTTGGGTCAGTCTCAATGCATCAGTTAAGCTTAGTAGTTAGTAAATGTAAGACTACATTAAATGTTTCCATTTATGATAGATACAAAAGCAGCGTTGAACCGTGGCGATCAGTTCTGTGCAGGGCTGGGTCATCTTGAACTACCCTGCTCGATCAGCTGACTGGCTATCACCTGTGACGTGCAGTAAACCTTTACCCTGGTGTCTCAACCAGCTCCAACAACTTTGATGCTCAGAATTGCGACACTCTCCAATATCCAATAGGCTGTGAGAGAGAAGGTGGGGTTATCTCTTTATTCAGGAAATATTGTTTGTTCATGTTCTTGTTTTGAAACTGCACTGCAAAATACTTGAAGCAGTTTGAGTGTGGGGACAGTGACAGGGGTTAATGTAAGTAAAATCTTTGATAAAATGTTGTATGATTTACAACTGCCACTGCAAGGAGCTTGGCAATCTCCAGTAGTTTATGTCCTTACCAACACTGTTTCCTTCATGTTTGGCCAAACCACATGAGTTAATTTTACTGGGCAAATTTCAGTCTGACTGCACCATCACAGTTTTACTGTGTGAGGCAGGAATACATTTGTCTTAGAATAATTGTTCACCCTGGAAAGTTGGAAGGGTGCTAAGATTTCAAGATGTCCAGGGCCACGACAGTGAAAGTCTTGTTTTTCATCATTTTAGTTGGTAATCAAATTAGTTCAAAAAACATGGTATAGTAAGCATTGAGGTTTCAGGGTCCCTGAAGTTCTGCAACTTCCCTCTTTGCCCAGTTAGTAATCCAACAGAATGTATTGACTACGATTCTGTGAATTCCTGGTTAACTGCCAGTCCTGCTGGTCACTCAGACCTGGAACTGTATTTAAGGCAGCCGGTGTCACACAGGTATATGTTTTTGTTTGTTTGTACTTTTTATTTTATGATACCAGTCTGATACCAGCTGCCTGACGTAACTGCAGTTTTTGTCTCTGCCCCCTGCTCCTACACGCCGCCTATCATCGAGACGCACTTGGCGAAAGGATTGGACAGAAGACGACAGCGGAATCAGCGCGGTCCTTTACCTGAATATCTATATCAGAACAAGATGAAGAAAATATTTTTGTTGCTTCTTTTCTGTCACGTTTCATCACGTAAGAGTTAACTATTTATTTGACTTTACTTCACTCTCTACTCGACTCTACGTTTTACTGCTGCGTCACACATAATTTAGTTTCACTTTTACTTCAGTTTGATAAGACTCTAAGTTGTCACTGAATGCATTATATTTATGATGTGTGTGTTTATACTGAAAACCTTGTTTGTCTTCTAGTGAAACACTTCTTTGAGATTTTCGGCGCTGGGTCCTCTGGAATCCCAAACCTCCCAGAGTTTATGGCTGCCGTACAGATTGATGGCATTGAGATGGGTTACTGCGACACCAACACAAAGACAATAAACCTAAAGCACGGCTGGGTGAAAATCTTTCTCTATATGGATGTGCAGCGCTTGGAGAGATGCAAAGCTGAGTGTTTTGTTAATCAGCCCAGGGTCTTCAATGCCAGGATTTCTAGTTTCATGCATCACTTCAACCAAAGTGGAGGTACTGTCTGTACTGTCTATATATATATATATATATCAAAAATTTCACCATATAAAAATAAATACATACATGTGAAAATTGATTCATTTCTACACGTTAATCCATTAATTTACTCCCAAATGTGTTTATTTCCACATATATTCATCTCTGTATTTATTCCCCCAATATGGTGATAAGGGAGATTGATATGATTGGCTGATCAGTGTCATCGTGCATTAGTGTAGCCTTTTAATGCATCGGTTACACTTTCCTGTGTTTTTGAGCCACACGAGTTGGTTGTGTTGGTTCATCTTGTTTATTGGATATTATGTGTTATGCGTTCCTCTGGGTGTTTTTTTCGCTGATGGGGCAATCTAGACACGCGTGGCTTTGTGTATTTAACAGTTTGATCTGCACAGAACGCACATGGGCACACCACAAGACTGTTAGAATAGGAGTGCATTATGTAATGAACACAATTTTTTAGATTACATTTCCAGCGGAGATATCATCTTTACGTCATTGTTCACAGTCTCTGTTGTCTGTCTGTCTCTTGTCTCAGGTGCCCACATTGTACAGACAATAAGTGGCTGTGAATGGGATGAAGAGACTGGAGAAGCTACTGGTACAGTTGTATGGTTATGATGGAGAAGATTTCATATCACTGGACCTGAAGACAGAGACATGGATCGCTGCAAAACCACAGGCTGTCGCCATCAAACAGGAATGGGATGCTGACAAAGTGAGAATGAAACGCAATGAGAACCTCTTCACTCAGCTTTGTCCTGAGTGGCTGAAGATATATGTGGACTATGGGAAGAGCTCTCTGCCGAGAACAGGTAGAGTTATATGACCTGATGTAGTTTCATGAACACAACAATATTAAGACTACTGAATTAACATTGAATTATCACTCCAATCAGTCTGACATTACCTTTTTCTTTGCCTTTTTCTGTGGCAGTAAAATTTTATTTAGCCCTTAGCAATCAGCAGGGACTGACATTTTTTGATGCTCAGACACTTTCAGTCAACTGGTGTCAGCTGGTGAACAGCTAGTACAAATAAATTACGTTCATTGTTGGAAGAGACTAAATTCAGACTGTGTGGTGGTTTTGTAACTAAGAGGCCCCCTTTAAGGTTTTAAGGTTGATCAGCCACAATTTTCTAACACAGCTACTTATATGAAACAGCACGAAGACTAACTGTGCATGAAACTGATTTTTTTTATTCATCAAACTTTAAGCAAAATGTATGTCTTTATTTGCTTCTTCTCTCTTTTTCTGTACCCCATTCTCTTTGTCACTCCCTCTACCTCTGTTAACTCTATCCCACTCTCTTCTACCTTCTCTCTCTCTCTCTCTCTCTCTCTCTCTCTCTCTCCAGATCGCCCTCAGCAAAGTCTCTCTCCAGAAGACCTCCTCCAGTCAGCTGCCACGCCACAGGTTTCTACCCCTGACAGAGCCATGATGTTCTGGAGGAAAGATGGAGGAGGAGCTCAGGACGTGGACCAAGGAGATCCTCCTCAACCATGATGGAACCTTCCAGATGAGAGCTGATTCTGAACATTTCATCAGTCTCACCTGAAGACTGAGGAGGCACGACTGTGTTTCAGCTCTGCTGTGAGGAAGGACATCATCACCAAACTGGACAAAGCAGAGATCAGGACCAACTGGGGAAAACTGGAATCAGATCAGGAGGTGATTGAAAATACACACCTTTGTTTGTCTAATAAAGTGGATCAAACATATCCTTCTCCATCCAGTGTCAGAGACAGAGTGTGAATGTTGTGTTTTGGTTCCAGTTCCTCCCTCAGAGTTTCCTGCTGCTGCTGTCATTGGAGTTGTTGTAGGACTGCTGCTCCTGCTGCTCTGCATCTCTGGACTCTTCATCTGGAGAAGGAACAATAATGGTGAGGAACAACAATGTTTTCACTCTTTATAAAGACATTTTTACTTCACTGTTACATTCACCATTTAACACTTTTCTACCTTTATATTTGAAGTAGAAATCTGTGAAATTTATGAGAAACATTTATATTTTCAGAACATTAACTACTGTAACCTCTCATCTGTATTTCAGGCTTCAGACCTGCAAACAGTAAGTTTCCCCTGTTCAATGTGTGTGTGGTATCATTTGTTTGTGAACATTAACACCAGTCATTCATGTTCAGTCCTGTTCACATCGTCTTTTTATGTCAAAATGAAACTGCTTTCTTTGTTTCTCTCTGTAGCTTGTGACTTTTCACCTCCAGATGCAGCCTCTAACTGATCACAGTGAGTTTTCAAGAATGAACTGATTAGACTTTGGAGGTCAAAGGTCAAGGTCACTGTGACCCCACAAAACATTTTGTTGAATGTAACATCCCAGATCACCTTGAGGAAATTCACTTGAGTCAAGGTGTTAATTCCAGTTTGGATCAGTAACAGATATCTGCACTGCAGGATTACTATTCACTGTAAACTCTAAAGTTTTAATAAAAGGTTATCAAAGAAGATTAGATGAGGGGCGAACTCCAGTGATGTCCATTTATTGTGGTTAAATCTCTGTAATAATGTAGAAATGATTTCTGATCTGTGAATTAGACCAAAGCATCTTTTTAATGCCTCCATGAGGTGACAGCTGTGACCGTGAGGCATTGTGGTTTCAGGTTGTCCGCCTTCCATCCGCTCGTCCCACTCTTCTTGTGAATATGATATCTCAGAAACATGTTGAGGGAATTTCTTCTAAACTTTGGTACAAACATTCACGTGACTCAAAGATGAACTGATTTTAGTGGTCAAAGGTCAAAGGTTGCTGTGACCACAAACCATATGTTTTTAAATACAACTCAAGAATTTTGTTTAATAATAAATGACACCAGTCAGATGTCATGTGTAGATATTCAAACAAGAAATTAAATATCTGTGTATGTACTTTGATAACAACAATCGCTTTCTTTAAGCTGCTTTCATATCGGCCTTTTTGCTTATTTACAGTCTGATTTGTGTTGTTGGGTTTTTTGTTTTGTTTTTTGGCTGAAGTTTAAATCGTGTGTCTGTGGATGTAGATTATTAAAATACTAAAGAAAATTCAGGATTTCAGTGTTTATTTGTATACTGTATGTTGCTGTGTATTACACTGATTTAAATGTGTTTTATCTTACTGTGAATACAGAACATTTTAGACTGTGTTTGTGCACACAGACTTAAAATAGATATGCTTCAGAGTGAGGAGTAGGAAAGTCAACAGAGTGTGTCAGAGGCCCAGCTTGTCTGTAACAGGATTTTTTATTTAAAGTAGGTTTTAAAGGCCCTGCAGACCCCACAGTCCCAATCAATCACTAAAGTCCTCCCCTTAACAATCAGTCAGGAAGGATCTCTGTGCAGATGATGGGGCATTAATGGAGAGAGGAAATGTTCCAAGAGATACTCAGGATGATCGATACTCTGGAGCAGGGAGCATCTATTGTTATATAATATTAATATTTCCTAGTTTTATGTATTTTCCGAGAGAAATCACCAGGTGGCGTAGTTGGTCACTGACTTTCCTTCACACTCCACATGTCATCTATTACATTTCCTCAGCTGCAAACTATTTCAGCTCAGACGAATTTCCTCAGCAGTGGGACGGGGAAAAACCAGTCATCTGACCGCAGCTCGATCCTGTTAACTCCAACGTCATCAACTCGACAGGAGTCAGGAACCACTCAGACGATGGAGTTAATTTTTCTTCTCATCTTTCCTGTCACACATTCAGGTGAGATCAACTTTAAAACTCTGATTTAAACATTTAATTGTTGAAACTGATTTGTTTGCTTTCTTTGTATGAGGAGCAGCTCTTCAGTTTCATTTTGGATAATATGACTCAGTCTAAAGGCGTTGACATTTCAAGACGAACAGAGATCTGTCATGTCAGCTCAGTTGGTTTTTGGTATTTGATAGTTAAGATTAAGATTTTTTTTTATATAGACCTACTTTTAAAAAGTATAACAAAATATGGATTAATGGAATAAAACAGGACAAAGAGGAATAAAAAGTTTCAGTACAGCACTGAGATTATTTTGTTGACAGAATACCATCAATCACCAGTTTAGCTTTGGGGAGTTGAAATATTCAGATTCACTTTGCTCAGCACTGGATGTTAAAATCGTTTAATTTAATTGGCTAACAAACATTTAAATTATTGCTATTTATTTCATACAAAGTTTTTATGGAGAAAGATCAACCTTATACCACAAATAAAGAAAATACATTTTCAGTCTGTGGAATAATCTGCAAAGCCTCTTAAAATCAAGGTACTCTGACTTCAGGATATCACACAGACTCTCCCCATACCGGCCTGTGACTGATCTGAGTCTGACTCTGTTCATTTGTCTGTTGTGGTCATGTCTGTTAGTTTGTTGTATTTAGTTTCCTATCAGGACATTGTTGTTAAAGGTCATTTACACTCAGCCTGCCTACTCTGAATATATGTTTAATGATGATACAATTTTCCTGTTGTGATTGAACAGGAATCCAAACTGATTAAATGCTGAAGTAATTTTTAAAAATTGTTTCTGAAAGACCTGAAAATCTTTGTTTGTCTTTCAGTGAAACACTCCCTGAAATATTTCCTCACTGAATCCTCTGGACTCCAAACCTTCCCAGAGTTTGTGGCTGTTTCAATGGTTGATGGTGTGCGTGTGGGTTACTGTGACAGTAACAATAAGAAAGCAGAACCCAGACAGACCTGGGTACAAGAGCTGATTGAAGACTCTCCTCAGCACATGCAGTGGCACATTGAGGCCTGTGTGAGTGGCCATCAGTTTCTAAAAGCTCGAAGAGAGGATTTAAAACTGCACTACCAACCAAACTGGAGGTAAGTTTATTTTTTATTTATACAAACTAATGTGTATGTGTTGGTAATTATTTCTCCTGAATGTTGAGTCTCTGACAGGAGTGTGTTCAAGGTCTGTAAAGCAAGTTTTGAAACTTTGGCAAAAAAACTGTAACACTGATAATGTTACACTGCAAACTTGAGTGAGCTAATATTTTTTTATTTTAGACATTCAGATCTCATTTTGAAATGTTGAATACAATTTAAACTTTTACAATTTACTTTAAACCTCACAAATTTGAGTTTTAATTCTATGATTTCTGATTGTAATCCAAGCTCATGAAAATGTAGGTCCGCTGTTTTGAAATTTGTGGATCAAGTGACTGGTTTACTGCAATCTAATCTTTGTCCCTCTCTCTTAAGGAGTTCCTATCCTGTCTTTAATCATTAGCGTGGTCTTACTATTCAGACCTTTATATCTTACTGCTTGAGCAGGGATTATTTGAGGGGCCAAGGTTTTGAGGGAAATTATTACAAAATCCGAATCTGAAATGAAGAACTAAAGCTCTGAAATTTAAAGACCACACTATTGAATAAAAACACTCCATACTCTCTCAGGTGTTCATATTTTATAGAGATTGTCTGGCTTGTGAATGGGATGATGAGACTGGAGAGGTTAATGGATTTCATCAGTTTGGTTATGATGGAGAAGACTTTGTATCATTGGACCTGAAGACATGGACGTGGGTGTACACAAAACAGGCAGCCACCCTTAAACACAAGTGGAATACATACAAAGATCAGTTCAACCAAATCCTCAACAACATTTACCTCAAGTGGTTAAAGGAATATGTGAACTATGGAAAGAGCTTTCTACTGAGAAAAGGTACAATCACATGACCTGATGTGCATTACAATGGATATGATATAAATTTAACACTCTCTGTGTTAATTTAACACTGGAAATTTTGCTGTATACATATATTTTTTCTCTGCTTCTCTCTCTCTCTCTCTCTCTCTCTCTCTCTCTCTCTCTCCCACTCCAGATCCTCCCTCAGTGTCTCTCTCCTCCAGAAGCATTCCTCCTTCTCCAGTCATCAGCTGCCACGCCACAGGTTTCTACCCTGACAGAGCCAAGGATGTTCTGGAGGAAAGATGGAGAGGAGCTTCATGAGACGGGACCAAGGAGATCCCCCAACCACAAGCGGAACCTTCAGATGAGAGCTGACCTGAACATTTCCACCAGTCTCACCTGAAGACTGGAGGAGGCACGACTGTGTGTTTCTACTGGTGTTGAGGAGGACATCATCACCAAACTGAATGAAGCAGTGATCAGGACCAACTGGGGTAAGAGAGAGATCAGAGGTGATGAAGAATATAAATACACACCTGGTTGTTTGTTCCACTAAGGTTAGCCCTGGATTGCAGATGGATTATGCCTGAAAGCATTTGTTGTCCATTTTTAGCCATGACTTTAGGGATGTCGGGCAGTCGATCCATCACTTTGGTTCAAAGTGAAATATCTTGACAACAATCATATGGATTACCATGAAATTAGCTACAAATTAATTATCGGTTTAACCCTATAACGCCTAACGTATCATATTTGATACATGAGTTTTTCAGCCCTCCACATAGTGTGATATTTTTTTCCTGAAAACCTGATACAATCAGATACATGCAGTGCAATAGATAATCCAATGGGTAGTAATTTACTCATTAGAGGGCCTTCCAGTGACAAATTGAAACTCATATATGGAAAATAATATTTTAAATGTTTTAATATTTGTTCAGAGGACCAATAAAGGCTCCAAGTTCAAAGAATTGAATTTCTGTCAATTATTTACTGTTTAGGCTTTACAGGTTAAGGTGTAGAAGAGTTGATCATAATCACTGAGGATATTCTGCCAATTTCAATTGTAAGTGAAATTATTTTTTTCTTTTCTTTTGATTTTAGCCAGATGTCCTGCATCTCATAAGTAAACCTTTTTTCTGTTTCAGATAAAATGACATACACCCTTATGCTGGTAGATTAAAGTAATGAACTTTTTCTGAACTGTTTCAGAAGTGTTTCTAAAAGTTCACTGCAGATCAACAGTGTGTTTCTGATCTTACAGCTCCTGAAAACAGCACTGAGCTCTCTGCCAAACTGGATCCAGAACTGAGACTGTTAGACACACTCAGTGAGTCACCCCTACATAAACCAGACCCCATATGACTGAAAAGGACCTGCAGGAAGGTGTAGCTGACACAGGAGTGGTGGTTCAGTGGTGGTGCAGAGTCTACATGGAGGAGTCATCTGAAGGAAACTTTACCTGTAAGATCATCCCAGAGTCAGTGTTTGAAGTCTGCAAAGCATTTATTATTATTTAGTTTTATTATTATTATTAACCTCTGACACTTACAAGTAATATCCATATTTCTAAGTTTATCAAATTAGTGTTTTTGGTCATTTCTAAATGATATTTTATGGTCTTAGAGGATCTCCATTAATTACAGGTTCATATTGACATGTAGATACTGAACACAGTGCTCATAATCACTTCTTGTGATGAATGATTGAAAGCATATTATTTTCCTTGGTAACACAGCTTTAGTGATAACATTAGTTTAGTCCAAGGCATTCTCATGAAGCTGCCTAAGAAGCAGCTTAAAGGAATGTTGAGTCAGTATTAGAGGACGGTGTCACCTGTCAGAGGACCCAGTAGATTTACACAGCCTGATACTCATCAGGGCCTAATGACAGGTCAAACATCATTTAGCAGTGACATGAGAGCATCTACATTTTACTGTGAATTTATAATCATAAAAGAATGTCAAAATTAAATGTATTGTTTATTTTTGTGCTGATGTTTCACTTTTTAATAAAGTCCCAGATTTTCAAACGTTTTTGTAAATTCACCTGCTGATCTGTGACTGTAGCTGCAGTAATATTAATGTTACCTGAGCGTTCAGTATTCACAGAGGAGTTGGATGAGGAGCTTGATAAAAGCATCAACTCTGAGCAGAGTTAACACTCAGACACATTTAGCGCAGCGTAGCATGAACACTGGGAATAAGAAGAAAAAGCAAACCAGTGGCTCTGTTAATAGTTCCTAACTCAAGTCTGTGGCCCCTCCCCAACTCTGAAGAAATAACCAGTGTTTTTCTAATGTGATTCAAAGTCATGAAGATGTTTCTGTTGTTTTAATTTGAGCTGCAGTGTGTTCAGCTCTCTGATGTACCACACTAATGCATGTGAGTCTGAGAATGAGAATACTCAGTGATTATTTGTTGAGCACAGTAGGTCCATGCAGAGCAGGCCTGTCATAAACAAGTGTAGAAAACATGATTAATATCAACTCCTTTCTATGTGCTCCCTAATGTTGCTGCTGTGTAATAATGCAGCAGATAAAACCAGATTAAACTTCATCAGTCAGACATTTGTGTTAAATGACACTTTTGGACTTGAGCAGGTCGACAAGCGCAGACAGATCAGAAGGAGCCTCTGACAGGAACAGATGCAGCAACAACAGGTAAGAAAACATTCGAGTGTGTCCACTGACAGTATCACCAACAGAGTATTTTTGTGTATATATACACTGGCAGCTCTTGATATGGTTCACTTTATAAACATAATGCAAGTACAATACATGCAACATGATGTGTTGCAGTGAGCAGGTTAGTGCTAAAATTCAAAAACCTGAAATCCTGGTTCATCTCAGTGAAACACAGAGATTTTCTTCACTGCATCCTCTGGAGTCCCAGACCTCCCAGAGCTGCTGGTAGATTACTGACTTAATCCCACTTTGCTCTGACATCAGGCAAATGTAATGTGTAATTTGATCTTTAAGTATTAAACGACACAAAACACCTGTGTGTTATTAGCCAATCAGTGTGTGTGTATATAGTCTTGCCTCTCCTCTTAAGTTGTCAGATTGTCTTCCTGTTACTCACATTTCCAGTAATTACCACAGTTTGTCTTCCTGGAGTATTTTTTCTTTTGCCTGCTCTTGGTCTGTGTTTTGTGCTACACTGACTGACAACGTGCGTATGATCTCAGGCTTGTAAGCAAACTTTAATTTGAGCTTTTACTTGGTCTCTAGTGTGATTCCAGTATTCGAGACAGTCTCCTGTTTTTTGAAGCAGTTCATTTCTAAGGAGCACTACCGTTTCTCAGCTTCATCAGCTCGGTCCTTCACGTCTGTAACGACCGAGATGAAAAATGTGTTATTGTTGCTTCTTTTCTGTCAAGTTTCATCACCAGGTGAGATCACTGTTTTAATATTTACCTAGGATCTACAAAGTAACGCGTTAAAGTACTACGATTAGTTTTTGTTTCAATTAGTAACGTAACGCGTAAGTTTTACAGTTAAAGTAAATACTATTAGTTAGGTCTGTAAATAAGCTCTTTACTTAACTTTCTACTCGGCTCTGTATTTTACTCCTGCGTCAAACTCCTGCGTAATTTAGTGTCACTTTTACTTCAACTTAATAGATGAGCGACAGCGTTCAAATCAGTCATTGGTTTTAAGTTTTAACTGTATTGATCATATTTATGTTGAGTGCTTTGATGATGTGTGTCTATATTTACACTGAAAACTTTTTGTCCCACAGTGAAACACACTGTTAAGTTCTTCCTCGCTGCATCTTCTGGAATCCCAAACTACCCAGAGTTTGTGGGTGCTGTGCAGGTTGATGGTGTTCTGGTGGCGTACTGCAACACCAACACAGAAGTACAACCGAGAGGGGACTGGGGACGGGAAGTGTTAGAAAATGATCCTCAGCTATTGTTCTACGCTCGACAGTGTGAGGTTCAGCCAAGCCTTCTCAAAGACAATATTAATACGTTCGAGCAGCTCTTCAACCAAAGTGGAGGTACAGTATGTGATGTTACATTTTACCTTTATTACTTTTATATCAGGGGGCATCCAGCAGCATGGAAGTCAGACAGTAATCTGACATACAAACAAGCCTGTTATTACAGCTGCTCTCATTTTTACCTGTACCTCCAAAGAAAGTGGTAGTTACCTGCCAGTGTGTTTACAGCATGAATAATCTTCCCATGACACCTGTTTTAGCTATGAAGCAATGTACTGAGATTTCATTCCTTTCATTTATCTTGGAGAGTGTGTTAGCAGAACCAGTTGGACCAGATGCCCAGCACCACAAAAAACCCAACTTAAAACAAAGCAGTTTTTCTTTTCATGTTAGTTGGTAATTAAAACAAACCACTTGACACAGTAAGCCTTGAGGCTTCAGGGTTCCTGGAACTTTTTTATGCAGCCTCGCTCTTTGCCTAGTTAATATGATTCTGTGAATTCCTGGAGAACAGCCAGTCATGTGGGTCACTCAAACCTGGGATTGTATCCACAGCTGCTGGTGTCACACAGGTGTGTGTGTCTGTGTGTGTTTGTGTTTTTGTTTTTTGTTTGTACTATTTAATTTTTTATGCCTTATTTTAGATTCATAGTCTTAAATCCTTAGCCATGGCTTGATCCACACATGTGACTGTGTCTCTTACAGTTTGATGTACACACAATGCAAGAATATGCAGAAATATCCTCTGTTCATCATGGTTAATGACAGTCTCTGTTGTCTCTGTCTCAGGTGCCCACATCGTGCAGAGGATAAGTGGCTGTGAATGGGATGAAAACACTGAAAAGATTATTGGTTTTATTCTGTTTGGTTATGATGGAGAAGATTTCATATCATTTGACCCGAAGACACTGACGTGGATCGCTCAGAAACCACAGGCTGTCGCCATCAAACTGAAATGGGATGCTGACAGAACTTTAAGACAATACTATGAGAATTTCTTCACTGATCCTTGTCCTAAGTGGCTGAAGAAGTATTTGGATCATGGGAGGAGCTCTCTGCTGAGAACAGGTAGAATCACAGGACCTGATGAACTGCTCAGACTGAATGACCACTCTGTCATCACCTCAGTCAGTCTGACATTCTTCTGACCCCTTGTATTTGGCCATTTTCCATGGTGGTAAGACTTGATTCAGCCCTGACCAAGAACATCCAAAGATGTCAGTAGAGACAGGAAAGTGGCTCCACAGCTCAGATACAGTCAGCAACGACTCACTGTTCACATGCTGGCTCCCTGGCAAACACTGTGTCTCCCTCCGGCCTTCTGCACCGACTGAGTGTCTGCCTGCCGGTGCCAACACTTCCTCAGCATAATGGAGGGTTGGGGGGACACTGCACCTACAGCTGAAAGAGGGCGTGGAGAGAAAGGGCATAGAGAGAGAGAGAGAGAGAGAGAGAACACCTACACAACACAAAGAAACACACTTGTGGCTGTAACAATCCAATACACTTCTAACAGTTTATTACCAAAAACTTGAAAATGATACAACATTCCCATCAGCCTCATCTGTACTTAGTGCTTAGTGTTAATCAGCAAATATTGACATGCAAACATGCAGAACCAAGATGACATTATACCTACTAAACACCAACATCATGGTATTATTGTTAGCATGTAAGCATGCTCATAACACTGCTGAGCCTCAGTGCAGTTGGAATGGCTGCAGACACATCTTGTGTTGTTGATAGAACTTCTTTAAGGTTAGTCACAAAGTCAACACTGCTACTGATATGAAACAGCATGGAGATTCACTGTGTATGAAACTGTTCCTGGGCAGACAGAGTATTAATAGTAGTATTAATTGCTCCTCTCTCTCTTTTTCTCTTCATTCCTCATTGCTCCTTCTACCTCTATTGTCTCTACCCATCTCATTCTCATCAACTCCACCTCCCCTCTCCAGATCCTCCCTCAGTGTCTCTCCTCCAGAAGACTCCCTCCTCTCCAGTCAGCTGCCACGCTACAGGTTTCTACCCTGACAGAGCCATGATGTTCTGGAGGAAAGATGGAGAGGAGCTTTATGAGGACGTGGACCGAGGAGAGATCCTCCCCAACCATGATGGAACCTTCCAGATGAGAGCTGACCTGAACATTTCATCAGTCTCACCTGAAGACTGGAGGAGGTACGACTGTGTGTTTCAGCTCTCTGGTGTGAAGGAGGACATCATCACCAAACTGGGCAAAGCAGAGATCAGGACCAACAGGGGTAAGACTGAGATCAGCAGTGATGGAGAATGAAAATATACTTGTTTGTTTGTGTACTAAGGATATGTTGTAGACAGGTTGTTAGGATGTTAACTCTTGACTCATGGTTCAAAGTCCCTGATAACATCAGTGAACACAGTGACAATGATACAACACAAAAGCATGTAAGCAAGAAGCAAGGTTCCTCTCTAAGCTCTGTGTGGTGGAGCAAGTGTTAAAGGTAACCAGTACTGTTCAACTGACTGAAGTTCATCCTGTTTCCCCAGTCCAGTCTACTATACATAAAAGCTAAAGTGGATTAAACATATCCTTCTCCATCCAGTGTCAGAGACAGAGTGTGAATGTTGTGTTTTGGTTCCAGTTCCTCCCTCAGAGTTTCCTGCTGCTGCTGTCATTGGAGTTGTTGTAGGACTGCTGCTCCTGCTGCTCTGCATCTCTGGACTCTTCATCTGGAGAAGGAACAATAATGGTGAGGAACAACAATGTTTTCACTCTTTATAAAGACATTTTTACTTCACTGTTACATTCACCATTTAACACTCTTCTACCTTTATATTTGAAGTAGAAATCTGTGAAATTTACAAGGAACTTCTTCAAAACTTGTAAATGTGTTTTCTTTTTTTCATAAACTCAGATTTTTATTGTATTTATTTATATTTTTGGAACATTAACTACTGTAACCTCTCATCTGTATTTCAGGCTTCAGACCTGCAAACAGTAAGTTTCCCCTGTTCAATGTGTGTGTGGTATCATTTGTTTGTGAACATTAACACTCAGTCATTCATGTTCAGTCCTGTTCATATCATGTCTTTTTATGTCAAATGAAACTGTTTCTCTTTGTTTCTCTCTGTAGCTTCAGACTCTTCACCTCCAGATGCAGCCTCTAACTGATCACAGTGAGTTTTCAAGAATGAACTGATTAGACTTTGGAGGTCAAAGGTCAAGGTCACTGTGACCTCACAAAACATTTTTGTTGAATGTAACATCTCAGAATCACCTTGAGGAAATTCACTTGGAGTCAAGGTGTTAATTCCAGTTTGGATCAGTAACAGATATCTGCACTGCAGGATTAATATTCACTGTAAACTCTAAAGTTTTAATAAAAGGTTATCAAAGAAGATTAGATGAGGGAAGTGAACTCCAGTGTAATGTCCATTTATTGTGGTTAAATCTCTGTAATAATGTAGAAATGATTTCTGATCTGTGAATTAGACCAAAGCACTTTTTTAATGCCTCCATGAGGTGACAGCTGTGACCGGAGGCATTGTGTTTTCAGGTTGTCCGTTCTTCCATCCGTTCGTCCCACTCTTGTGAACATGATATCTCAGAAACATGTTGAGGGAATTTCTTCAAACTTTGGTACAAACGTTCACGTGGACTCAAAGATGAACTGATTTTAGTGGTCAAAGGTCGAAGGTTGCTGTGACCTCACAAACCATGTTTTTGGCCACAACTCAAGAATGTTGTTTAATAATAAATGACACCAGTCAGATGTCATGTGTAGATATTCAAACAAGAAAATTAAATATCTGTGTATGTACTTTAATAACAACAACACTTTATTTAAGCTGCTTTCACATTCGCCTTTTTTGTTGCTTTTATTTACAGTCTGATTTGTGTGTTGTTGGGTTTTTTGTTTTGTTTTTTGGCTGAAGTTTAAATCGTGTGTCTGTGGATGTAGATTATTAAAACTCTAAAGAAAATTCAGGATTTCAGTGTTTATTTGTATACTGTATGTTGCTGTGTATTACACTGATTTAAATGTGTTTTATCTTACTGTGAATACAGAACATTTTAGACTGTGTTTGTTCACACAGACCTAAAATAGATATGCTTCAGAGTGAGGAGTAGGAAAGTCAACAGAGTGTGTCAGAGGCCCAGCTTGTCTGTAACAGGATTTTTTATTTTAACCACCTTTATTTCAGTTTGTTGTAATGTCCGCTCTGGCTGCATTTCTGCCATTATCACACGATTGCTGAGAAAAAAATCAGTCATCTGACCGCAGTTCGACTCCGTTCACTCCAACATCATCAACTCAACAGGACTCATGAGGCACAAAGACGATGGAGTTCGTTTTTCTGCTCATTTTCTTTCCTGTCAGTCATTCAGGTGAGATGAACTTTAAACGCTGATTTAAACAGTTTGTTGTTGAAACTGATTCGTTTGCTTTGTTGTTTTGCTCAGTTTCACTTCCACTTTGGGTGGTATGGGTCGTCATTACAGGACAGAACATTTTTACTTCACTGATGGATTTAACACGCAGGTTCAGCTGACGTTCAGTAACTTTTCTGTCGAAGGAACACAGTAGAAGTCCTCAACAGATGGAGTGTATTTGTTAAGAGTTGTTCCTCTGTCTTTATATTCAAAGCAAGAATCTGAAATTTATGGAGGATTTCTTCCAAACATTCAAGTGTCTCTTTTGTGTCGTCTCATAAATTCTGTTTTATTTACTTATTTATTCTTGAACATTTACTTTTTTTGTCTCATCTGTATTTCAGGGCTTGGACCTACCAACAGTAAGTGACCCCTATGAAAAATACAATATATTCATTTAAAAGTTTTTTCATTGTTAAGAATTTAATGAGTCTGTGATTTGATTTTCTTGTGAACATTATCAATCATTTATTTCCAGTGTCTCTCATATGATTACTGCATTTCAAATTAAATGATTGTCCTTATTTTCCTGCTCCCTTCAGTCAGTAATAAATGAGTACAGGTGGAGCTAGTTTTTATTACTTAATATACAGTCAGTAGTTCAGTCCTGTGGTTCCCAACTAATACGCTGAGGCCTTTCTAAAGGTCACAAGATAAATCTGAGAGAATTAAAGAAGAAAAAGTTCTGTAACGCAAATTTGTATTTTTTTGCTTTTTTGTATATTTTCTACTACTTTGGGTCTCAAACAGTTCCTGAATTGAAACCACCTGAGTTATCTAGAAGAGAAATGTCTGGTGAAGCTGTTTTCACCTCACAGACATCTGAAACATGACAAGGGGCCACAGACCAGAAAGGTTGGGAATCATCAGTTTAACCTCTAAAATATCATGTGATTGTTTTTACTTTCAGCTACTGCCAGAAACAGATAAATCCCATACATAATGAACATTACTGATGTCCCATGTGAACTCTGATAAATAACCAGCGATTCAACTCGTGCATTTATTTATCTCTCTTGTCAGGATCCCAGAGAGGATTAGAAGAGGACTGATGTTACTGTGTGTGTTTTTATTTAACCTTGAGATGAGAAGTCTGTAAGAGCATCACTGGATGAGTCAAACTTGTCATGTAAGACATCTGGAGAGAACTGATGCTGCTGTCCAGCTGTTTCTGCACTTTATCTAAGCACTTACCTCAAAGACATGAAGAAAGAATTAAAGATGATGTCCTTCAAGTATCTAATTTACATTAAGCACCAGATAATCATCTAATGTACTAGCTTTGGTGGTCACTTAGTAGCAAGTCCAGTCATGTGAGTCACAGTCATACTCAGCCTGTTGCTTCTCACTTCATGAACCACTTACAGTTTGCTGTTCTGAAATATTGCACTTTAGAGTGTGTGTGTGTGTGTGTGTGTGTGTGTGTGTGTGTGTGTGTGTGTGTGTGTGTTTTGCATTTGTGTTGTTCCTGCAGTCTGATCTAAACCTGCTCTGTGAGAAAAATGCCCTGAGATAACCTCTAATGACTTGGTGCTATTTAAATAAAATAAACAGACTTGACTGATGCTGATGCTTCTCTGTTTCACTGTCCTTTGATATGATTAAATTCTGACCTCATAACACTTTATGTGGGCAGAATTTAGTGAGGATTAAAAAACAGTGCAACATAAACATGCCTAACACAAATTTATGTTAACCTGAGAACACTGAATATGACAGTGTGTTTCCTCATGTTACCACTAGAGAGCGACATTACCCTGAAATGTATCTGTTCCAGAGCATTTTTACCCCTCCAGCTTCTCACAGGGGTTTCCATTACTTTTTTTTTCAGTTACTTAAAAATTAGTTTTACAGCCTTCAGATCAGACTGATCTGTCAAACGTCAAAGTTAACTGGAACAGTTGCAGTGTATTTTTAAACCTTTATCACTTTTATCCATGGCAAATTATTTCAGAAATTATATCAGAAAAAAACAGCCTCAGTCACTCAGACTCATAGAAATGTAGTACTGCAACCAGTACATATCTGATATTAAATAGAAATGGGAAATCATTCATAACACAGACTGTGTCATACAAATGCAATTTACTGGTGGGTTATAGCAAAAAATACTCAAAAACGTCACATCACATTATTATATTATTGTCAAACACTAGAAAACTACAACCCCCCAAACTCACTCAAAAATAATGAAACATCAACATTCATAATAAAATCATAAAAGTGACTGAGCCCTTTGTAATTTCCACTGACCTCTCTTTTTCTAACCATCATTACAGCTTTAAGTTATTTCATTTAATGATGGAGAATCTGTAGATTTTTTAGAGAAATAAGATTCCCAGCATCTCAGTTGGAGTCGTCTGCTCTTTGGAGAGGCTTGTTTGTCTGACCTCTGTCTACTTGAGGGTCCAGCTGTCTCTGGAGCTTCTGTTCCTGTGGCTGCTCAAGGACCTGATTCAAGTACAAGTTAGGAAATCATGCTACATGTTCACCACTGCAGAACTGGAAATCCTCTGTACCCTCTGTTAATCAAACTGGATCTAATTCCTAAACCATACCACCAACCGTTCATGACTTTAGTGGGATGATTTCCATCTGTAGATAAGGTTGAGCGCTGTAGCTGATAGTTCCAGCTACTGTTCAACCCATTATGGTTTTAAGTTGTAATGAAACAGTTAATGGGACATTGTTTAACACGTTTATGCTTTAAAGGTTAAACTGAACACAAAAACACTGAGACCATTTTATTTGAGAACAAAACTTGAACATTTCCAAACACTTTTGAAGCAGGTTTCCATATCAAAGCCCTGTTTAAAGGTCAGTTTTTCATAAAGTTTTTCACTCAGTACATTAGAACTATTAAGATTTGATAAGGGATTATTCTGGATAGTGTTGTGTCAGTCAGAATGGTAAGGTGGCAGAATCTGGCTGTTGGTTTAGTGAACCTGTTCCCTCACTTATAGCAGTCCAACACCAAAAAACAATAAATGTTTTTTCCATTTCATACTTTGAGAAACAACATCTTCACAGGAAAGACAGATGTCAGACACACTCCCAGACAGACAGACAGAAATTTGAATCAATCAATATCCTTGTCATTGAGTAAAGTCTACTTCAAGTTCACACGTTCTCTGGGGCGTCTGCAGCCGGCTGCTCATTTTGTCCAGGGGAACTCCACTGACCCCTGAGCCACTGCCAGGGATTGTCCTGATGCAAATCAGGGGGGGGAACCAATTCATCGTCGCACAATTCGATTAGACATCTGCATATTGAGCATCTGCACCCCAAGAAAATCTGCCAATACCTACCCTCCCTCCCCCTGTTGCCCCCACATTCTCTGGCCCCCCACGGGGGTAGCGCCCCACGACCCCAGGGGAAGCCTGTGTCCCTGCTCCCCACCCGCCTCCCCCTGTCTCCCCCTCTTGTCCCCCTCTGACCCTGTCAGGCCCAGCTACAATACCTGACCCCGCCCCAGAGACAGGACGATTGGAGTTCAAGGTAAATGTCCCTTTCTCTGCGTCCGTCTGCAGGCTGCCCTGCCTGGCCCCTGTCCGGCCCTTGTCCGATAATCACATGCACCGCTCTTTTTTTCTACTTTCTCACACAGACAAACACATACACAGTTTTTTTTTTTTTGGAAGACATGACTTTGCCTTGAAAATGAAGGCTCTCCTTTCTCTGCAGCTTTTCCATTGTAATCACTTCTGACCACTGGCTCTTATTCAGACGTCTCTGATTTCCCTCCTTTTTTATCGCTCTTATTGATTCATCAGGCTCTCTTTCACTGCTGGAAAGAGAGTGTGAGCATGTCAAGAAGTTTAAAGCAACATGTGTTGAGCCGTACCACACGCAATACAAAGCTGAGTTGTGGCACCGACACCATAAAATCTAAACCTTAGATATACCAGCTTTAGTTCAGTTTTTTTTTTTAAACATATACAAATAGTGACATTTCTGTCCATTTTCCTCTAAAATTTGTTTAAAAGATTATTTGAAGACACCTCTCATACCTTGGTATAACAGAGACCCATATTTGACAGATACAGTGTGTTTAACTCATGAAAGAAATGATGATATCCAAAATGCAGTTTTTATTCGCTTTCACAACATTTTAACCCCTAAAAATCCTCTGAATGCTTTTGAAGAACATCAAAGTCATCTTTAAAAAATCAACGTACAGAAAACTGTAGTTCCACCTTGTATCTCTCAGGTGTGGATGAGAGTGACTGCATGATGTGACCCTGCCTGCCAGTGGCTGCTCCACCATCATATTCTAGTTAAATTATAGCTTGAATATTTACATTGTAATGATGAAAAGTCAGCTCTGCATAAGAGCAAGGGTTAAATCAAAGCAGTAAAGTTGTGGTGTGATTGGAGTGCTGGTCCAAATGTTTAGGAATCCTGTGTTGGGGGTCAGTGGTTTTTATGCTTTAGAAAGATGATAAGACTCTTTTGTGTTTTAATGCTTTTATAAAAACAGCATATCTCACTGAAAGATGTCTGTGGTTTGAGATGTGTATCTCTGTAAATAAGTGAAATGTGACTGTTGTACTGACTGATTTTCTGCAGATCTTGTATCCTCATGCATCATGAGTAGGACTGCTGCAGTGAATCAGAACAAATATCAGCCCACAACTTGAGTCAGAATAAAACATAAGCTCTTTCCTAATCTGAAAATCTTAATACAAATGTTATCTAATTTGAATTGATGGATATTAGAGAGACTATGCTGGAGGATAAACATCGAAAAGTCACTTATTTCCAGTGTGTTTCACAAATAGCAGTTACAGTAGTAAACAGCTGTTGTCACTGCTGATGTGTTTATGTGCTAATGGACTGAAACCCATTGTATGCAGCTAACATTTGAATACTTGAGATGAGACTTGCTAGTGACATGACAGTCAGTAAATGTTATGTAATCTACCAGTCTGACAATCGAGGTTTTGCGGGTGTATCACGGATCTCCCAGCAACCACAGCAGTCTCTGTTGGTTTAGAGGAGAACTTGTTCTGTGGCTGAATATAACAACCAGGCTCAACAGAAAGAGACATCTGAGAGGGTTCATCACAGTGAGTGGTTCAGAGCAGTGAGATAAAGATGCGCTGAGGTAGATATGTGTCTGGACTGTGGTTTAAACTGTTGGTTTAAAACAGTAGTTCATTATTTTGAGAAGTATGCTTGCTGGGTTTTAGTGGCAGTAATTGAGCTTTTTTGCCAAGCAACAGCTGGGACCAGGTGACTTCATATCTCTCAGATATCCTGTTCTTGTGGGGTTGGAGAGGATTTTTGTACTGTTAGCTGATTTTGAAAACACATTCAAAGCTAAATCTTAAAAAAACACACACCAGGGTTTGTGTGTGTTTAAGTGTTTATGTGTTTTCCTCATTGCACGTGTGTCGGTATGTGTGCGACTGATCACTTTGAACCTCGTCTCTCTGATTCTTGGCAGGAAGTGAGTGTCCAGCTCTTGGTCATAAAACTGCTTTTGGTCAGTCTCCCAGAGTGCACTGGGAGGGGAGAGGACAGAGAATCTCTGTGTCATCTCACCATGGCACGGGATGTGAGGAGATCGCAGGGAATGTCAATAATCGCTCGAACCGAGGACGAGCTGCTGCCTGCTCTCAGTGCAACAGAACCACCTGAATATCAATTCAAGAGGAATTTAAATACAAATTACAACTTTTTGTTTTCAAAACACAGTGACGATACCTATAAAAAGCATGTCCTTTTATCTGTTTAACATGAGCAGTGAAGGGCTTCATTCCAAAATGGTTTAAATTTGAATTTATACGACTGAAAAATGGTTATAAGATAATATAAACATGGCATCTCGGAGAAAACTGCCAAAATTACTATGGAGTAATTGTCTATTTTATGATTAAATTCAATGTGATAAATCTAAATTCCACGCTATTTTTTTCTGAAGCATGTTACATGTCAAAGGTGTGTCTGGCTGTGTTGTGCATTCACTCTGAGATACCATATAGATCAATGTACTTACAGAGCTGAGGTTACAAGTTGGTGACTGTTATTTCTCCTTGTCTTATTATTGACAGTAAACATTGTGTTAATGGAGCTTTGGTCACAGTGAGGTTTGCAGTGGAAATGTGCTCGATGTGTGTTACAAAAAAAAAGAGAGAAAAACATAGGTGGTATCTTCATAGCCATAGTATCTCTAACGTTAACGTTTAGCTTCAGCTACAGCACAGGCTGTAGCTACGGCATAACCTGTTTAACTGTTAATCCAGCTTAAATTTGACTTTCAAAACCAAATCATGTCAGTTCTGTGTTAGGGAAATAACAACAGTTCTTTTCTTTGACTGGAGATGCAGCTTAAACAAAACCTCTCAGGTTCAGTTTGAAGAGTGATCATATTTTGCTTTGCTCACACTTATCAGCAGCTGTCAATACACACTTTTGCTAGAACCAGTTAATAATGCATCGTCACCAGCAGAGACCAGCAGATAAACAAAAGAGAAAAAGAAAAGACCACCACCTACAGAAAGTCAAACTTTGCCTACAGATAATTAAAAAATAATGTAAATTTTTCAACAGCTTACAAGTTTTAAAAAAACTTTCCTGTCAAATCAATATAATTTATATCAATGATCTTCTCAGGGAAATCTTGCAAAAGGAAATTATGAAAAGCTGCACAGGGCCTGAGGTATTTAACATTTTCTAACCAAAGGATCATAGACTTCAAAATCACATATGTTATAATTAAACCTTCACTGGTAATAGCACAAGACAACATTTTATTGATTTACAAGGAGAAAAGAGGTTTTCTTTAACTCTTGATCCATCGTAAAAAATTGATTGAGTTGTCAAAATCACTGTCTGTTCATTTTATCTGCTGTGGAACTCGGGGCTCAGCGTTCTCCCATTGGGGTATATTTGTAGCTACAACACAATGTTCAAAAGCCTTTGTCCCTCATCCTATTGCTGTGATCTGCGTCTCAGGGCTCGTGGACAAAAGGTGTCAAACGGAGCGTTGGACTTGGCCTGCATGTCCTCCCGAGGCTGCTCCTAATCCTATTACTGTGGCCGGTGGAGGAGTATGGATCCTGCACTCCCTTCATCCCAGTAACTATTAAAGTCTGTGGGGGCCCTGTGTGTTTACTCTGTGTATGTGTGCGTGTCTATGTGTGTGTTCTTGTGTGTGTAATTGCATTGTAAGCGACTTCTTATCCACGTTGTCATAATGTGTTATCCAGTGATGCGGCTCAAGGTTTGCCGTCTTTTTCGGTTTGCTACGGGGCAGGTGGACATTTCAATCTCTCACTCTTCACTGCTGAAGCCACTTGATCCGTCTGTAGTGAAGCTTCACCCCAGATCTTTTCATTTGGACAATATTTGATGCTTTAAGGGGGGGAAATGGTTTAATGTAGAGATAGAATATCTGGCAGGTTAGGACATAAAATAAGTATGACATCTTCCAAATATTGCATTGTTTGTATCATAAAAGTTTTACTAAACACTAAACACTAAATTGAACACCTTTTTCAAAATCTGTCATCACCACATCTGTTTGAAAACTGTTATAGTGATAGAGTTTTTGTTTCAAGTCTTAAATATTCTAGTTTTATAAAGATCAATGTTAATACCAAACTGAAAATGTAAATATAAGGCAGATTCTCATGCAGTCATCCTTTGTTATTTTATCAATTTAAATGGTGACAGAAGTTTAACAGATGAGGTCAAATCTAGGATTTTGTGAAGCTTTACACCTCAGCCCCTCATTACAGATTCTCTCTACAGAAACTCAATATTCAGAAAATGGTAAATGTTAGACAAAGCTGAAAGTGAAAGAAGCAGCAACAATCAATCTATGAGTATCTGTAGATTAAATACTAAAACAATATCTCTGACTTATCACATAATGAATTCAGCAGATTCTTACCTAAAAGTGATTAACAATAAGTGCACATGTTCATTAGTATTAGTGTTCATTAATGCCATCAGTGATTTCATTTGATTTGTTTTGATTCTTTCAGCAAAGATTAAATGTATCATCTGTAATCTATAACAGCATGTCGATGGAAATTTTAAAAAGTCAATAAAACACAGAGATGAACAACCACTTACTAAGGCAGAAGTTGTACGAATGGCATTTACTGTCAAAGCAAAAATTGTCCTTAAATGTCAGCGGCTGTTGTGCAAATCATAGACATACTAATCAACAATTCATTCTTTCCTTAGATTTAGCTCCATAGAACAAACTCTTAGTTTTCTACTAATTCTGCCAGTACTTTAAAAATATAACAGTAGTCAGTAGGTCATGGTTCAATGGAAAGAAGAATCTTAAGTGATGTTGATCAATATTTCAAACTTATAAAATGACTAATGTTGGCTTTCACAGTACCTATACAGCAGAAGAAGCAAGACATATAATACAGAAATACTATAGTAAAGATATAAAGTACAAGAACATTTAGAAAACGTGTTTTCCCATGTTGAGCAAAATATTGATTCACTGCCCCGCTTCAGTCTGTCCCATTGTCTCTGGGCAGTTTTGAGCTTAAAACGACCGGAATGAAATGTTGTCAAATGGCCTTTTGTTTTCTGTGGGTATCACTTATCTGGCTAAAGTGCAGGCCATGGCCACACAGACAGACGCACACGCACACACAGCCGTCCACATCCTCTCAATAGTCGCATTTGCGTGTACATTGACCAGAGTCAATTGCCTGTCAAATGCTATGCGCGATTAGACACCAGTAGGTATAAGGCCCGGTCGTCTCCCTCGCCAGCAAAAACCCAGAGAAGAAAGGGCGAAAAAGAGAAAGAAAACCAAACCTTCCCTCCTTCTTTTCTCACCCTGCGGAGAGAGTGAAAGATGGAGAAGTAGGACAAGTGCGGTCAGACGTCGACAGCGATGCAGCTAAAACTCGACCCAGAACTGAGGGAGGAAGAATTAGAGGCGAGGATGTCCGTCGCACATGTAAGGATGAATCCTCTGTGGCTGAGAGGGACTTTATCACATGCTTTTTTCAGTAATTCTTGATCCAGATTTTAGGCCCCAAAGGGTCCAAATATACTGGACACCACTGCGCTTTTGTCTTCTTGTCTTTTTCTTGTTTTCTTTTTGTTTTTTTTTGCTTTGAGCTGATATTAACTGATGTAAATTTAGGTATTACACCCTTTTTTCACTTTTCAACAGGACAAGTCTTTTTGAAATGGGCTCCATTAGCCTGTGTGGTAGCAATACCTAAAGAGAGGTGTAAACCAGATGAGTTTAGGCCTTCAGGATTCAGGGATCTGGTGTGGCATTTTCATCAGGAAAATTGAACACACGGTTTTTGTCAGAGATAATCAACAGTGTTCATGTTTTTGAATGCAGGTATTAAACAGGGCTAGTAAACTTTATTTCAAACTTTTATCTATTATTGGAAAAAGTTTCACTTATTATTTATTATTGGTGTTCATGACAGAGAGTATTTACTTCTATGTTCTTTAGAGAAAATGTCAAGTATTTTCCAGTTTACTGATTATTAGGATATGAAACACATACTTTAATCTCAGCATTAAGATAACATTTAAAGTTAAAACACTTTAACACTTCAAATTCCTTTAACTTTTTAAACTATGTGGTGGATTTTCTGGCTCTGTGGTTTGATTGTAAACTTTGTTCTGAACAGAGACTTTAACTGTAAGGAAAGGACTCTCTGAAATGCTGCCATCCTTTGTGGCCATGCTGCTCTGCACCTCAATGGTGGGCACACAGCACATGGGGTTCCCATGAATAGACCAGGCCTCACCAAAGACCACATCATTTGGATTCAGACGGGCTCCCACAGAAAGAGAAAACGCCTCACGGAGCGAATCAGATAAAGAGAAAATGTTGCGTATGGCAGATCAGATTAGAGCGAGTTAGAGCTTTACTTTTTCATTTTTAAGTTTCCCCCCCTCCCCACCCTCCTGCCTCCAACTCAGTTAAATTTACAACTGCTGCTGCTCATGAGTCTGATAATAATGCGCTCCACTGCCGTGCTGAGTTATCATCTCAGGCTTTTGTCTTCTTTGATCCGTGTGACCGTTGGGGGACCCACTTCTTCTTTTGTAGGGGGTCACATTGCTGGCTCCTTTTGGACTGAGCTGCCCCCGGGTGGTGACCTCTTCGTTCATCATGGTGTCACCCACACAGAGGACAAGCATGAGTTAGAGCTTTCTCTCACTCTCTCTCTCTCTCTCTTTCTTTCTCATTGCCTTCCCGCTCATTCCTCTGTTCTATTCTGACCATCCTTTCCTTCTTGTCCATCCATATGTGCTAACCTGAGGCAAACACCTTTATAAAACTGAGCTTCTGCAAGTGGAGGAAAAGATATTTGGACAGGAGGACTCACCATTCACTCTCTGATGTTTTTGAATTGAAGCTGAATTGACTGCAGCAACCATAGGTGAATATCCAGTAAACCAGGGGCATCCACCTGATCGTCCAAGTGTGTGTGAGTGTGTGAATATACCTTTGACCAAGAGAAGGATGGAGGTCCGGAGCTGATTGTCCAAACGCAATTCTTGCGTCTGCCTTTGTGAAACCAGGAGTTGCTGGATGGACATCACGCCCCTGACCTCTGAAAATCAGCGAGGGAGAGACCACCATGGATGAGATAGTGGCTTTGTGGGTGGATGAGCAAGAAACACTGAAAGGCAAACAGAGAGGGAGATATTGAATAGGGGAGGGTGTGTGCTTATGTAAATGTAAACCTTGTAAGAACCTCTCTTGACATTTTTGGAGGTCACCACAACTTTTTTCCAAACAAGACCAGAATATTCTCAAATTGGGCCCTGAAGAGCTTTCTGTTCAAAGCTTTTACTTGTAATAGAACAACATGATGTAAAATGAAAAGTAATTTCAGCTCTTCAGGTCAATTTTTAAAAAATAATCCTAATTTTGCAGGTCAGTCATGGTTTACAAGACAGGCTGTGAATAATTAATATTATCATTGGTTTGAAAAGTAATGGCACCAAACAGAGACAGCAGAGTGGACAGCAGCCAAATGGGAAGTGAGGAGGAAGTCAATTAATTTATTTGGCAATTCACACAACACAAATTAGTCTGTGTCAAATTCTGAAACATGTTTTATGGCAAATTAAAAATTTTCCAAAAAGCAGAGGATATTGTAAACCTTATCTTTCACACTAATGTGAAAATGTGAGTTTCAATTGATCTTAACAGGCTGAGGGTTGAAACAGTGCATACATGTCCACATTAACTTTAAATGTACAGAAATGAACAAATAATCTAAATGCTAAACCCATTTATTTTCTTTTTGTTTTGTTTTTTGTTTTTTTTCAGGTGCAAAGCCTAATGTTCATACAGGCCTGGCTCTGCAGATCAGGGGTGTCCCATTTTGGAAAGGGGGGTAGAGTCTGTCTGTGGAGCAGAATGGGCTGAATAGCTCTCACCATGTTAAGTACAGTTGAATGTGTCCGGTTCGCACTTCAGCGCCGGTGTCTAGAGAGGGTCTTGCTAAATTTGCACTGGAAGGGGTGAGAGTGACAGAAAAGGAGAATGAATGAGGGGAGGGAGGGAGGTGTGTGTGTGTGTGTGTGTGTGTGGTGTGTGTGTGTGTGTGTATACTCACCCTCTCCGTGTTTGCCCCTGTGAATTTGCCTCTGTGTGTGTTTTCCTGTGTTTGACAAAGTTCAGGGGGCCAGACTTGGAGAAAGAAAGGGGAAAATGAGAGAAAGTGAAGGATTTGAATGCGGTGGAGAGAGAGGGAGAGAGACGGTGAACAGGATGAAAAAGAAGGCAGAGATCTGACAGAGCGAGAGAGGACGGAGAGGTGGTGTAAATTGGTGAGATTTATAGATTGAAACTGCAGGAAGCAACAACTAATGTCTGGGAAATATGTATAGAAAGAAGAGTGAGGGAGAGGAGAGGGAGAGAGAGGTGGGAGGGAGATCAAGAGCGAGGCTGCATTAATATGCTAATGGACTGAGTGAATGCACAACAGGCCCACTGATCAGGCTAATCACTGGTGGACACACACAGAGACTAATCCCTCTCACAGCACTCACACACTCATTCAGGACCGCATGCACATATACATACAGTGCAGGGTGAAATATTTGAAGAGTTGCATATTTTCTGTTGATTTGTCTCTGTATTTCAAAACATTGGATTTGAAATGAAACACTGAGTATGAGGTTAAAGTGCTCACTTTCAGGTTAATATTTATCTCTGTATGAGGTGGTTAGTGTAAAATCATATCCTTTTTTATACATAGACCCCAAATTTTATGACAAGGATAATTATCTGAAAGAAAATTAGGACTAAATATTATACTGAATATTCTTGGTAGTACAGTAGCATCACCAGGGAAGCGACAAAGTTTCTGCTGATGTCTATGTTGCAGACCTCAAACAGAGACTGGCTGCAAATGATTTGCAGCTGCAGTATTGAATATGATCATTTAAGTTTATGTGACGATTTCAGTTATTTTGTCATTCAAAAACTTGTTGTTTGATATGGATGCAAAATATCTATTTTTATAATATCTTAAATCCAGTCTGCAGGAATACTCAATACATGCTAATGCAGAATTTCACTTGCTCCAAACTGTTGCTTTTATGTGTTTCTTATATTTACCATGTAATGTAACACGTATACCCACTGATATTGTTTTTGTATTATTGGTAAAAAAAATTAAAAAAATTAAAAAAAGCACAATATTCAAAAATAATAAAAGCCTTCAAAATCAGTGTTGGTGTTTTGTTGTGTTTCCTCCTCTGGAGTTACTGGTTCATCTGAACTGTAAAACAAAAAAAGAATTTAAAAGCTGAAACATCTGAACCCTGCTATATTTTTATGAGACAGTTAAGTGTGAAGGTCCATTTTTGATATAGGTAAAACAGAGTAATGTTTACTATTGAAAAGAATATGAACACCAATAAATAAGTGTAACAAGTGTTGTATTATTTTACCTCCATTGTCAAAGTCCCTTGTATAACTTAATTTTTCTTTTCTGTGTAGTAAAATGAATGGACAACAATGGCTGCCTAGAATGTGAGAAAAATATAAACAGATGTTCAATTTAGAAAGTAGTTGGTAGTACATAAAGTTAAATATCTACCAAAATGATAATAGTAAAATATCTATGGCTTTAGTTGAATTGCTGCCTGTATGCTAAAAATATGTAAGAATTCCAGGAAAATGAGGGTCCATGATTTTTGTGTAATGCCATTTTAGCCCCCTGGAGGGTGATAAAGCATCAAAAACAATCTGCTGGAAACTCCCAGCATCCAGGGAACACACTGCCAAATCATGAAAAGTTTATGGTCAGAACATTATTTTTCCTACTAGCCATTCTTGAAACAAGGCAGGTGGACTGTGAACACTGGAACAGATTTTGATACATTCATTCAACGAGCAAATGGGTATTCAACAATAGCTGTTTCCAAACAATTAATAATTACTTATACATGATCTGGAAAAAGTAAAACCATGAAAATGTTTCATGAAAATACAGCACTGAATAAGACTTAGACCCTCCCTCTGCTCCTTCACCTGTATCAACCCCACAGAAAATAAACTGCTGGTGCATGATGGATACAAAGTCTGACAGATACAGCTGTAAAAACAGTTCATGAGAAATCTTTTATTCACTCCAGACAGGTCAAAGATTAGTGCGTACATCAAGTGGTGATGCAAAACAGATAATATTCTTATCTTTTTTATCATTATTATAATCCTCATGAGTCATGCAACAAATTACATATGTAACACCCACACACCTTCTGTTTAACCTTTCTGCCAACTGATGAAGGAAGCAACAAAACCACTGTTCATTTACAGCAGCAACTGTAAAAAATAATGTTCAATGTTTAGATAAATAAAACAGTGTTCCTTACAGGAGACTTGATGGTGAATGTGTTGATTCTTGATAAAAACACACCAGCATTGGGTTTTCTTTTGCTCTTTCCTGTGGCTCTGGGGAATCTTTAGTTTCCCAGCTTCTCTCAAAGCAACTAGTGCATTGTCTGTAGTAATTCCTTGTCTGCTGTTAGGGTGGTACAGCTGAATACTTCATGCTTCACTACCAGTATCTTATCCTGACTACATCTCACTCAACTAGGCTGATATATTTTTGTTAAACATGCACTCTAATGCAGCATTATAAATACAGTTAACTGCTGTAAGCTTGACAGATGTTGCTGATTGACTGCTTAATATGGCACAACAGAAAAAAAACTTCATGTTTTGGCTAGTACAAATAACCAGATTGAATTTATATACATGTAGCTATAATAGCTGTAATGTGGCTGCTGAGGATATAAAATGTTAAATAATGTTAAGAAGGAACAATTACTGCTTATCCAATGTATTTTCCACATGTGGCTTTTGCTTGCTTACTGCCCCAAAGAAAAATCAGGCTCTTATCAATGCAGTTATGAACGATCCCTAAACATACTGCTTTCAGACATCAGTCTGTACTGTACATGTCTGCTGTTCCTGCATGTATAGAAAAGTATTTGAATAATTGATTTGAATTAAAATCAATAAAAGATGGAGAGATCATATCTATGGGACTGTAACTGGTTTGCTTTCCAGCACAGCAGGTCCACCAGAGCCTCAGTGTCCGCCAGTAACCTTTTCAGCAACTGACACAGTGAGCTGAACTTGTCTTGACCTCTTGACCTCTTGCACTGGATGTGTCTCCCTCACTCAGTGACATGTGAGGCGCAACATGACCACACAACCCGTCTCCTTCCTTAAGAAGCCAGGCTGCAGGGTTTTGCAGTGATTCGGAGCCAATGTTCAACTGTAAGAGAGCACTAAGCCAAATCCTCCACCATCATCATGTTTTCATCCTTGCAGGGGGAGGGAGGGTTGACTACGAGGCAAAGTGGGGGGAGAGACAGACACACACGGGGCCTAGTCGCCACATCTTTTCATGCGAAGAAGCTGTGCCGCTAAACCGTCAGTAATCCGTATTTATTTGCACTAAATATATGTTTATAACGTGTAGCTAGTGTATGACTAGAAGAGTTAGACAAAGGTGGAACAAGCAGTACTTAAGTGGTTTGTTTTTGGTTGTCTAGCTCTCCTTCGATGCATTTGGGCTAACTAGCTTGCTAGCTAGGTTAGGTGGCTAAACGTAGCTGTAGCGCTTAGCTTGTTATCCTAGCTTACACCAGACGTAGCTTAATTTTCACAAAATTACATGTCAAATGTCCATTTGCCTTAAACGTCGTGTTGAGTCACACAATAAGGACTTGATTTATATTCAAGGACGGTTGCCAACACAGGTTATTTAGCTTCACGGTTGGCACAGACGTTTTATGTGCTAGCTAGTAGCTAACGTTAGCTTGCAAGAACGGTGGTTTGTTGCCATCTGTCTGGGCTCCATCTATATACTGGAAGGGGTCGTTTTTTCACAGCGTTTGAACCAAGATAACATAGTCAGTGTTTGGTATCAATATACCGTTTATTATTTATTTACTAACACTGTCTTTGCTCTGTGCTGCATCAGAACAAGACAGTTCTGGCATCAGCTGAGCAGCTGGCTGTTTTGCAAAGTCCTGCTGTAACGTTACATCAAATGCCCTAAAATGCATCAAATACACTCATATTTCGATTGACAGCCAGACAGTTAATTCATAGCCTTTTAATGGACAGAGTTTTGTTCGTTTTGGTTTACATTGTCATGACTAAATGGGCATTCTCTGTGCCACCCCATTATATCATACAGAGCTCTTTCTTGTGTTGGGATTTCAGACCCGTTTTTGGTTTCCCAAAACGACTCCGGCCCGGGCCTCAGTCCGCGGTCTAGAGTTTGATAGCGGGCTGTTTGAGACGGAAGCACGTCGGTGTATTGCTGCCAGACAGCCCCTGTGCCCCAACCACCATCATGGGCGACAGCAGAGGTAAGAAAACAACTGCTCTGATTTTGTTATCAGTGTGTAACAACATGAATGTCTAGTAATTGCACCTGGAAACTATTGTTAATATTAACTACAACTTATCTGTTGTCAACTGTTATCATACCTGCTGTAGAACCAGGCCTATGAGAGATGTAGAGTATGATTAAACAAAAATATATCCAAGACTTGCTTAAATGACAGAATAGTAAAGGTTTTTGAAATACCTTACTGACAGCTGGCACAGTTGACCTATAACCCCCTGCCATCTAGAGCATAATCATTGAAATAAGTCTGCATCAATTATCCAAATTGCCATTCCACCATATGTCTCAAATGAAGTGTGTTTAAATATAATTTTGAGTGTTTGAAATTAAGTTTCCCCTCTCATTGGGCATTGTCTCCTTTCAGCATAACAGTTGTATTATAATATAGCATTGCTGTTACTAATTTAAATGGTGCATCATAAAATAACCAGACTCCTTGAAGTTTCAGAACTTATGCAAAGATGAGCAACACCACAATAATGAGTTCTGTTCAAAACACAGCAACATCGTATTGTTACTGCCTGTTGCTGTGATTGTCTAATTGTTTCTTACCAAGATCTTACTGCACTCCAAGGAAAGTTTAGAGGTCATCGTTGTGCACAGTGTTTACCAGTAACATATAAGTGTTGTGCTTTGAATCTCCATTCCTATACCAGGAAATTAATGGCAAACCATGCCAGTGTTTGTGCCATAAACTTATTTAGCTACACCAGACTCTCCACTCTCTCACTGTAAACAGTGTAAACTGTAAAAGTCAGTATTCCTTAAGTGCTTATATGCAGTGCTGTGTCACAAATTGATGGAAACTTGTGAGGGAAAAATGCCTTAAATTAAAGAACAGGAGAAAAGAAATGTTCTCAGTAATTGATAGCATGATTCCTTGAATTTCTTGAGTATTCACATGGTAGTGAAAGCGCTGGCCTCCAGAGGCCACAGCAGATGATTTGTGTGGACATACGATTGGCTGATTTCTTTCCAGTGTGTTTCAGGCAAGAAAAATGGATTAGATCAGATGACAACCAAGTACACAGCCTCAAGCAGTGAAAATGCAGCACACAGCCAGCTGCAGACGAAAGCACCAACAAAATACAAACCAAAACATAAACAAAAGTAAATAAAACACCTGGCATAATAAAAATCTCAAGCAATGGCAGGATGGTGGAGGATTGATTAAATCAGGACTATTTTCTCTAAGGTGCGATGTTAGTTCTCAGCACAGGGAAAAATATTGTAAAATGGTACAAATCACATTTTTATTTGCCAGCGTAAACTTAAAGTCTGTTATTTAATGTTTCAATAAAACTGACTCAAAAGGCCCCACAATTCCACCAGAATCAGATGAAGTCTTAAAAGAGGCTTCTAGATAAATGAAATTAATTTCTTCCCCTTTATTGCCTTCACCAGTCAGATAGAGTAAATGTACATCTCAGGTAACCAACCCTGGGATGTTAACTGGGAATGAAAATCAGCTTTGTATACACAACACTGTGCCATGAGGATGTTTAACCAATGTATTTAGCAATGATTGTTGCTTCATTAGAGATTACAATGAAGACAGCACTACAGTTTAGTCATTAGTAATTACTAGCATGCCATTTTTGTTGTTTTCATTTGAAATGTATTAAAAACTAGTGCAAATCTGCAAAAGCTGGTTGACCTCACTGGAAATAGACCCCATCACCCCAGATGGGGATAAAGAACCCACATTTTGCTTGATCAAGAAAATGTATACTTGCAAATAGAATATGAAAGTAGTAAGACTGTTTAGTAGTTGTAGAAATGATTTGACTAAGGATAGACCAGTAAAATTGTGAATAATTGGTTGTATATCAAAATTAATCTGTGTTAGCCCATTATAATTATTTTTACAGCTGGTATTTGGTTGATAATTGAACCAGCACATTTCTGTTTGAATATGCCACCTATTCCATCTATATCAAAACTATTAATAACCTTATCCTTTTTTGTACCACATTAATTTAATTGATGATTACATAAGCTATTTGTATAATGTCTGTTCTGCTGTCTCTTGTCAGATTCCCGCAGCCCGGACAGTTCGTCTGTCTCCTCCCCTCCATCAGGCCAACGCTCGCCCCCTCTGGTTCCCTCAGCTGCAGCTTCCATGACCTCTCTTCCTCCCATCACCTCCGCTGGGGTCAACAGCCCCATCAGTAGCATCGGCTCCCCCTTTTCCGTCATCAGCTCCTCACTGGGCTCACCCTGTCTCCCTGGCACGCCATCGGTGGGCTATGGCCCCATCAGCAGCCCGCAGGTAAAGGAAAACTGTTCACATCAGGAGTATTTTTGGAACACGCATTGCCTTTACATTCACTTGTTTTCCTGATCTGTCACAGTTCATTTTTTGCTTTGTTTTCCATGTTTTAGTATTGTCATTCTGTGTCTTCCTCTTCCATGGGGCCATATGCATTTTGCTGCCAGTCTTTCTTACTCTGGTTTTGCCCCCACTCCTTTTTGTCTCATCTGTTTGCCTCAGTCTTCATATGCCATACGCCAGTTTTCTTTTACCAGTTTGTTAGACAGAGATATAAAAGGCAAGGCACAGCTTAGAGAGAGGGAGGAACAGGACAAACAAAACAATGGGTACACTCTTGTCCCACTGTGATTTTATTTTATTTTTATTTTGTGCTCTCATGGTGATTATGGGAAACCTGTACTAATGCATCTAAAAAACCTTCTTTGCTTTCATTGTGGTTACCTTTGTTTCTGTTGTTCTTTCAGATCAACTCAACAGTGTCCATGTCAGGGCTCCATGCAGTAAGCAGCTCTGATGATGTGAAACCTCCACTGGGCTTGAAGCAGCTGTCGTCCCACAGCCCAGGGCCAATGCTTTCCCAGAAACGCCTTTGTTCCATCTGTGGAGACAGATCCTCTGGTGACTATACACCTTAAATACAAGTCTATGGCTTGTCTTTGAGTTACGGCTATAAAGCGTACACATTTAAAAAGTTGGTCCAAGGCCCTGAGTTGCTTTAAATTTACGCTTTGAAAGATTTTTTATCCCTCTTGCCTTATTCATTTGGCTCTTTTCCCCTTACTTTCCTGCAATCTCCAGGTAAGCACTACGGTGTCTACAGCTGTGAGGGCTGCAAAGGCTTCTTCAAGCGAACAGTGCGCAAAGACCTGACCTACACCTGTCGGGACAATAAAGACTGTATGGTGGATAAGAGACAGAGGAATCGCTGCCAGTACTGCCGCTACCAGAAGTGCCTGGCTATGGGCATGAAGAGAGAAGGTGAGCAAGCAGGGAACTTCAGCACACCTTGTGTACCACTTGTTCTCAACCCCTTCTCCTCATGACCCCTAAAAACGACGCCACTTGTGACACCTTTTCACATACACTTTAAAATTTAAATGCACAAAGTGGTGCATTTTCTCACTAATTATGATTTAATTTTCATTTTAAATGGGTGTTTTACGTGATATTATTTGCGGGAAACTATTTAACTGACAGAAAGCTCTTAAATTGATATATAATACTTGATTTGAAAGAATTAGTTATTTACTGGTAGCAGAGAAGCTGCAGTGTATTTGTTAGGGACAGACAGACGCACATTTCATTCAGCCAGCTCTGTCATATTATACCTTGTCCACTTCAAATCTACGCATGCAACGGTAGAAGGGAGAAAAACACATGTTAAACTTGTACTCTTGTAACACTCATCAGTGATGATGTTAATGGATTGGTTAATTCTCAGTTTTCCTTTGCTGGAAGAAACTAGTTTTCTTTAAGAGTGACATGTTTGGTCTGTGGGACTGACGCTAATGAAAATCCCACTTCTGATTTTTATCATAAAGGTTTGCCAACTACATTTGGGGCTAACAAGCTCCTGCAACTGCGCTGGCTGTTTCCCAGCTCAGGGTCTGCCTCATTCAAAGTCAAAATTTCAATTCGAGACACATCATTACACATCATCAGGGTCTCCCTTTCCAAAAAGGGAAAAATGGCAGCCTTCGTTTGCCCAAAAGTAGAGGACACAACTGCGTATCCTTTGCAGCCCACAGTATCCTAAAATCTATTGTCATTCACTCATATAGTACCTAAAGTATTCAGGTGAAAGATATTCATTGCCCTTGTACTTTTATCTTGCTTTCACTATGAATTTAAGAGTCTTATTTGCTGTTGATCCATATCAAAGTCTTTATCACATCCATTATGAATCAGCGTTGTAAAACAATATACCATGGAAAAAGTACAAGGGGTTTGAATACTTTCAGTAGGCTTGTCTAGTCACAGTCTGGAAGTAGTATTGTATAACCATGTGATATTTACCAGGTGTTGAGTCTTCAGGCGGCCATCAGTCATCGGTAAATACATCCCATGATTTGGACCAGTGAAAAAGCAAATGCAGCAGAAACACATGTTTTGTCTTGTTAGCAGCTATTAAACTGTAACACTGTTAAAAAGATTCCCACCATGGTAAAAGTGAAATATCTAATTCCAGTTGAAATTCCCGTCATTATCATGGCATTGCTTGAGTAAACATGAGAATTTTATAGTATATAATTATTATATTAGTTATAGTGATGGTATTAATGAACTGTTATAGCTAGTTGTATTCATGTAATCCTCAAAGAGCTTATTCATGTAAGAATAAATGTTCTTTGCATTAAAAATGAAACACACAATATTAAGAAACTGCAGTTGATCTGTGTGCTGCGTCATATAAGTGTCTTAACACTGAGAATCACATCAGATCCATTTTAAGTCAGAGATTATCTGCTGCTAAATCTCAGGGTAGGTAAGAGCTTACTGTACTATGTTTTCTCACATTAGATTATGGGATTATGACTGAATTCCCCAGCATGTTACGATGCTGCATTTATCATTGGCTGATCATAACTCTGTGTGATCACAGTTGTTATTTTAATGATCACTGTAGTCACTGAGTGTTAACTTAACGCAGACGAAGGGAACATTCAAGAAAGCTGCTTTCTGTTGCAGGTATTTGCTATCTAATCTGCAAAGCCTCAACCTGTAAATTCTCTAAACTTCACCCATAACCATAAGTGAGATCTTTTCATCTCATTTAAGGTTGTGGGTGATGGGAAGAACGAGTACAGAGTGGTAGAGGGGGAGATGGGGGTGGGTAAGCCTTGTAAACACTAACCCCCTTTCCCCCTCTCTTCCTCTTTTTGTTTCCTCTCGTTCTCTCTCTCCCCCCTCCCTCCTTCTGTAGTGGCCAAGATGAACGACAGATGTAAGGAGAAGAGGGAGGGAGGGGTGTATGTCTGTGCCTGTATGACTGAGCAAGAAGAGAGAGAGAGAGATTACATTGCATATCAGTTAGAAGGAGTTAGTTTAAAATGTTTTCCATAGTTTCTTGCCAGTGCTCAGAGGTGGATCAGCGCCAGCCTTGAATCACTTCCCTATGTTTTTTTAACCTTTATATATCCAGGGAAAGTTTGCTGAGTATGCACACTGCTTTTAATCATCATCCTACTTTACTTTAAATTTACATATTTTCTATTCTCACCTGGGTGCTGCCCAGTAAGGTCACAGTTACTTCCACTTCTGTTGAGGAGCATTCATTTCCTTGTTTCCAAGGCTTTCATGGTTTCAGTGGCAGCCTTCCATCACAAGCCCACTTTTTAAAATTCCTAGCCACTGTCAAGCCTTTTTTTTCTGTATTAAATTCAGACATAATGACCAATGCAAATTAATAGTGATATGAAGTAGATTCAAATCAAGAGTTTTTCAAAACATTTTCTCTGTTTCACATTAAGTGCACATACTAGATCCAAACTTTAAGCAACTTATTATCATCTGTTGTCAGACATGTTTATAATCAATTAATCATCAAAAGAATACAAAATATTAGCTTTTTCTTGTTTGAATAATTGATACATGCAGTTCATGAGGCTCAAGTTTAAAAAAAAACTTGTAACTTAGCAATGACATCATACACAGTTTGCTCCTGCTCAGATCCTGTTTGTTGCTGTTGAACAAATACCCCAAAATGTTTAAAATATGAACCTAACAGTTTACCTTCCAAACATTTCTGGAGTCCATTTTATGAGACTGTTAAGGTAACACAGTACAACTCATATCTATTTGGACAGTGACATTTTCTTTTGTATGACACAGCTGTCAGCTTGCATATGTTTTTATCAAATCACCTTGAGTGACCAAGCTAGTCACTTAACCTCAGTCTGTGTCTACTGATGTCTGTGGGTGGTGACGTTTGACAGTGAAGCCTGTCACACACCCAAGAAACCCAGTTTCTTTAATCTGGGTTGTGGAATGTGAGAAACCTTGTTGAAGTAGACATCTACTGAAAGAACTTGATTTTTTTGATGATGAAAAATTCTGGACAAAAAAAGTCCAGACAAAATGCCTACTGTCAGTGTCACATTTCATCATCATTCCCACCTGAATGTCACTTTAAATAATCACAATAACAACAGTATTAGTAATAATAATGACAGTAATAATAATGTGTGTTGTGTATGTCTTATATGAGTATGAAAGACTGTATGAGAGACTTTGACTCTATCATAAATTGTACATAAATGTCTCTCTGCTTTCCTGCTGTTTTGCACATTTTTTCCATATTAATTTGGTCTTACTCTTTTATCCTTCCTCATTCTTTTTGCCTCTTTTTGTATGCAAATCTCCTCTTAAACCAATCTTTGTCCATCATTTCTCCTCTTCATTGTCCACACATTTTCTCAAATTCTTCTTCTCATTTTATCCATTCTGTTGTCTGTTGGCACATCCCTCCAACTCATCCCTTCACTCAATTTCATTCACTTTCTTTGCTGTCTTCCTCATTTTGTCTTTAATTGTCATATGTTCTCTACCATTGCCTACATGACCCAATATGACCCTTCTTGCTTTCACCCATTCCTCCACATTTTCTCCTGTGTGCTCTTCCTACTCTTTCTCCCGTTCTCATCTTTCTTGTCCTTTATTGTTTTCTCCTGTGTTCCTCTCTGTCCAATCCCCCATCCTGCAGCTGTCCAAGAGGAACGGCAAAGGAATAAGGAACGAGACGGTGAGGTGGAGTCGACTAGTGCAGTGAATGAGGAGATGCCTGTGGAAAAGATTTTGGAAGCAGAGATGGCTGTAGAGCAGAAGACAGAGCTTCATGCAGATGGAAGTTCAGGTGGCAGCTCTGTGAGTAGTGTGGATGGTGGAAATGAACCACAAACTGTCTTGCATTGAGGTGCTTTGTGTTACACTTGACACACGTGATTTTCAAATGAAGTTCGACAGTGCCTCTTTGTCAAATTATTTGATGAAATAATCACCAATAATTCTCTTAATCTGCTTTATTCAGCCCAACGATCCTGTCACCAACATCTGTCAGGCAGCAGACAAGCAGCTCTTCACCTTGGTGGAGTGGGCCAAGAGGATCCCTCACTTCTCTGAGCTGCCCCTGGATGACCAGGTCATCCTGCTACGTGCAGGTAAGCTCTCAGGGTAGTTTTATACTTTCAGCATCTGCGAGTACACAAGGATCAGCTTGACACAAGTTTTGTCATCAGAGGGTGAGGGTGAGGATCTTTGTGGATGTTTGCGTGCCCACTTATTTGTTGTGTCAGCGTGCACACCAACTGTGCATATGTCCTCCACACAGACTCCACATGGACTAGAAAGAGTATAACAAGAACAACTTTGTATCCATGTTGTCCACAGCTGTACATGTGCACGCCCACAAATCAACACCTCCCTGACAAATTGTCCAGTAAAACTGAACATCTTGAACTTGTCTGATGTGTTGTGCTGAGTGCTTTGTTTACATACTCTGCTTCAGTGGACAATTGAAGCAAGTTTTCAATTTTTCCTTCATCAGTTTTTCCTCCAGTATAGTAGTAAACAACTCTGTGCTTCCATTTCTGCAGGAATCAGTAAGATCCCTATTGACACTGCCTTGGCTGTCACTTGCACTTTGTCCGAGGATATTTACATAAAGTTCAGCATTTCTCAGTTTTCCCCTCAAGTCTGGCTGGGCACTTTTTGAATGTGTAGAGCTCAGCAGGGGGCGCAGGACTACAAAGCCAGGTCTCATTAATAGTGAATAGCAGCATTGCTGTCCCAGCTTTTGGTATCAGTATGTGTGAATGGCCTAGGTAGGTGTTACTAATTTTTTTGACAGTAGATGTTGAGACATCCTCAATTTGGAATATTTGGACCAGGAACATTCAGTCATATCAAGTATTAGGAAATAAAAAGCAGCACAATAGCAGAATATTTAGACTTTTTGCTTCACCAGAAATACTCAGACACCAACTTGTCAACAGGCTGGAATGAACTCCTGATTGCATCGTTCTCCCATCGCTCCATCTCCGTGAAGGACGGGATTTTACTGGCCACCGGCCTGCATGTCCACAGGAATAGTGCTCACAGTGCAGGCGTTGGAGCCATCTTTGACAGGTAATACACAGATGCACATATGTACAAACAGTATAACTGTGACAGACATACTACACTAGTGATTTCCCCAGCATTTAGGAGTTTGGGTGGGTGACACTATTGGAAAGGACATGCCACCATTTAAGTGCTTTTTCAGGGGCCTTTCTACTCACCTGTGGTGGATCCCTGGACCCCCTACACTTAAAATAGACCCACTCTGAAAGGCCAGGTAAAATCCACAATCCCCTCTTTAAATCACCTGGTAATTCCACATCAGTCCTGAAAGTTAGATAACTAAAGAAACACTTTCCTTTATTTATCCACATGAATCTCTTTGTCTCTGATGGTTTCACACTCACTGTTTTTATAAGTTAAACACAAATGTTATTCAGGTTTAGCTCTGTTAGTGACTGGGGTAAGAACTTAGGGTACTGTGTCTTCATCTTTGGTTGGCTGCAGCTGCTGTGTTCTGCGATGGCTGTGATTGGCTGAGAGACTTTGCTGCTTTAGTGCTGCCTGTAGGGTGACAGCGCATGCCGGGGAGGCTGATGACTAATGCTTACCCATAGACATGCATGCGCACACACACGCGCACACACTCAGCGGCATAGCACCTATTGCAGCATTTTATAATGTGATCATGGCTGGCTAATGTACAATACTAACTTGTGAATATATAATAGGAATGTCCCTCAAAATACTTTAAAATATGTTCATATAATAGTTTACATCCCATTATTGTACAGGACGCTGTTGAGGCCATGGCTATATATATATATATATATTTTTTTTTTTTTTTATTTATTTTTTTTATTGTCGTATGATCATCTCAACATAAAGATCTTTGTTGTCTAATGTAAAAGAATTACAATCTTCACATAAACCATGATCATGCAAAAAATGCAGAAGATTCTGATAATCATGTGTGATCACCGTCAGCCCAGAGTCTTCTACATTTCTGCCTAAAACAAGCTTGTTAGTTTATCCCGAAATACTTATTCCATGATCACTGGAAAAGAGAAACATCATTACCACCATGGCCTCTCCAGCTTTCTGCATTACTGCATCAACCATCAGTTCTGTCACTACAAACCAGTAATGAGATACCTCAAAATACAGATTTTGTTATTGTCAGAAGTTATTTCAGGATGAATTAAAATGTGACCCATGATACCATAATGAATGCTGGTTCATGTCATAATGGGATGTTACTGCATTATTCAGGGGTGTATTACATCAGCAGGGTTTAATGCACGTTCAGTGCTTTTAGTGAGACGTTTTGTGGTTCATTACATCTTCACCTGCTTTAATCAAAAAAATCCTGCAAATCTCAATGACCTTTATGTAAAACCCTAATTACATCACAACGTGTCAATTCACTGTTAATTACACAGTAATTACATTGTTATAAAAGATTAATTTTACTGAGAAATCCAGTCAGGTTTTAAGCAAGCTAACTGGGCTCATGGCACATGGCTCAATGATTTTCCTCTGACACTTATAATTTTTTTCTCATAGCACTGCTCTCTTCTAGCAGCAGGCTTCTGTTTCAGCTTGGCATCAGCATCTGTTTGAAGTTACTGAATCATATTTAGATCAAGGAGGATGTAAATAATGAAATACTCTGATATTTATTCATAATGCATTACTTTAATTAGACTTCTTGCTACAGGGGCCTGAAGTGTAAAATAGAACAGCCGTTATCAAAACAACTGAACAAAACAGAAAACAGAAACCAAGAAAGCAGAACTACACAACAGAAAAACATGATATTTCACAACACAAACTGACTAAAGAAAAAGCGCAGTATTTCAGAAAACTTAACATTTTACAAACTGGAAAGGGTTCGTACCTACTTTTTTGTCATTCTAAGCAGGAAGTGCTCTAAAAATATGCAAATATGTCGGGGAAGGAAGTGTAATAGAAAAATAAAGAAAAATCCAAGCATTCCCTGCCCTTACATACTCTGTGTATTTGAGTGACATTATAGTCGTCCATGACAAGAATGACAAAGATAGTGGGCGCCTTACTTTTCTGTTTTGTTGTTTTCTGAAATATTGCGTTTTCCTTTTTGTAGATTTCCAAGTTGTAGGTTTCTGTTTTGTTGGTTAGTTTTGTGTGTTGTTAATTTGTTTTTTTGAATGTGTTTTGCACTTTGAGCCTCTACTTTTCACACAGTAGCCATAGCGCAGTGAAACTTTCTTAAGTTGCTTCTCATGTTGTATTGACATTTACAAACACCTGTTAAAAGTTCAGGGTTAATAGTTTTTCACTTATTAGATTCATGTGTACTAATGGTTTTCTGCTGTTATGCATTTGGCTCATAAGATTTATCATAACCTCCTTTCTGCTTATTTTAATATATGTGAATATAATGGTGCCTTGTTTAAGAATATAAATTATGATGTCATAAAACTGATCCAATGTTTATCAGAGGTCCACATTTAACAGTGTCAGTTTAAGGTACAGGTGCAAGATAAAGCGAAGTTTGAGCCCAGACATAAAAAATGTGAACAATCCCCATGCACACTGTTGTACAACAGTTTTAAATATATCAGAAAGTAATGTGAAACAACACTGATTTTCACCATGTGAAATCATATGTAAGCTCTATCTCTCTGGGCTCAGAAAACAAATAGAATACTGTAATAACAATGTAACTGTGTAATGACATTGTAATAACACATTGTGGTTGAATACACAGGGCGCACAATGCCGAGGTTGGGGCCATATTTGACAGGTAATTACGCCACTACACAAACACTTCTCTCAAACCCCTCCTCTTCAGTCAACATTGAAACAAACACAGAACCAAAGCTCAAAGGTCGATGCTTATAGGCATTTCCGCAGCTTTGCAGAAACCAGTCAGTTTTCGCAAAAAGATATTCTGAACAAGATACGCTGAGAATTGTTTGACCGAGTCACTCAGTCAACTGTAGGGGTGTGGGTTTGATGACGATGTCCTGCATTTTGAATTTTGAATTCAGCACCATATTTGGTTTGTGACCTTGACTGTTTGAAGCCTCGTCCAGTCGCCTGCAGAAAACTTTTCGTCCTTTGCCCATTAACGATGCCTCTTCTTACCAAACCAAATGCTTGTTGAGCCTTGCCAGACCATAATGAGCAAATCAAAATGTGTGGGCTGGCTTTGTGAAGCTACGCTAGCTTTCCCAGGGCATTAATGGTGGGATGTGGTTGTATGTATGTACAAAATACTGTATTGCTTCAGTTTGGGATACTATTTAACACAGTCGGGTCAGTTAGTCTTTAGAGGATGTAATTTACTGTTGACCCTTTTGGAGGTGTTGTTGGCCCTGTTCAATCCAAGACGAAGGCTAATCTCTACCACTTCTCAACTAAATATGAATAAAACATTCTGTTGGGTGTGTATAAAAGCTTGACCTTTTTGGGGGGCTTGGGCATTATGAGTTAAAATCAGTCCATATCATTAAAAGCAGATGTCTATTTCTGATTGTGGGTAACAAAGTAGCAAATAAACTGTCTGTAATGATCATCACTTCTTTCCCCTCCATCCCTGGTCTGTATAGACTCCTCCTCTTCCATCCAAGACATATCCCTGCAGAGGAGAGCAGAAGTAGTGATTAGGATACCCTTGCAGCCCATGCTACGCCAAGCCATCAGTCCAAATTGACACTTTGTATATTATTGCACTACACATCTGATGAAGCATGGTTACGTATTTAATTAAAGATGTATTAATATATTGGTAAGAAAAGTGTTAGTCAGGGTAAGTTTTTTTTCTAGTGGTTGCATGCATTGTTCTTGAATAACATTTATCTGAGTTCTTTAGGTAAAGACTTAAAGAAAAAAAAAAATTAAAATATGAATATAAAAATATTTTGACCAAACCCGTGGCCCACCCTAAAATGAACAGGTTTTAAGTCCTTGAGTTATATCTAAAAAGGTTTAAATGTTTAAAAGTCACAGAATTATTTGTGTTTATTCCCCTCTGCGAGTGAGAACATGTAATATGACTGTGTAAAGGCTTGGAGAATTACAGACAGGTGACAAATTAAAGGAAAAATCGGAAAAATTAGTGGAGAAACAGGATGACACTGCCTCCATCCATAGGACACGAGGTGGCACTGAATGGTTTCATGAGTATGAAAATAATATGAATCATATGCTGTGGCCTTTGCATTCACCAGATCTCAGCTCATTGAACACCTGCGATGTTGGACCGACGTGTCGGCAAAACACCAAATGAGGGAATATCTTTTGGAAGATTGGTGCTCCATCCTTCCAGTAGATTTCCACAGAATCAATGCCAAGGAGCATTGAAGCTGTTCTGACGGCATGTGATGTCCCAACAACTCCCATGTATTTTTGTCACCTGTCTGTAGAATATGTGTTTGGTCCCTGAATCCTGAGTGCCACATGTTCTCAACTCTGAATCATCAGTTGAGTGAAAGATTATGGAAGACAGACTGTGTGGGAAAAACAAAAGTCTTCCATTTTTACTGTCCAGCCATGGTAGATTTCAGCATTCTGCAGTCACTCACTCAACACTTCACAACGACTTCCATGTGCCAGCACAGCTAATTATAAATACAACAAAGACAAGCAGCCATCAAATTAATAAGAAGGAAAAAACAAAAACAAGAGCAGCCGCAGCCAAAACTTACCACCATTTGATGGCAGCAGTTTGCCACCTTGGGTAGTTTTAATCAGTGCTTGTTTTTTCCTGCTGAAGCAGCAGTTCTACAATGCCCTAAGTGGTTTGGACATAAAGTCAATGCACTGAGCAGTAACCATAAATAACAATGTGAGTATGGAGTTGGATCCCAGTTGTTCTTACTCTCTTCTTCCCCTCTTGTCTGTCTCTTGTTTTTATCACTTTCCTGCTCTCTCTCTCTCTTTTATTTTTTTTACTTATGTCCTTCTCCTCCTCCCATTCTTTCTCTTGCTTCTTCTCTCTTCCTAATCTGGCATTGTCCTCCTGTCTCCAACTGGGATTCCCCCCTGCAAATCTCCTCTCCTCTCCTCTCCTCTCCTCTCCTTGCCTCGCTTCTCCTCTCTGCAGGGTTTTAACAGAGCTCGTAAGCAAGATGAGAGACATGCAAATGGACAAGACAGAGCTGGGCTGCCTTCGAGCCATCATCCTCTTCAACCCAGGTACGTGGACAGGTGGAATGTTGAAAGTCATGTGGAAAACATCATTAGGGAAACCGAACCAAATAGGACATTTTGATGTCTGAAAAGTTTAATTTCAAATGTGTCATTCCCATATCGAGATAATGAAAATGTTCTCTTTTTTCACCTGAAGATGCCAAGGGTTTGTCCAACCCCAGTGAGGTGGAGCTCCTGAGAGAAAGGGTTTATGCATCTCTTGAGGCATACTGCAAACAGAAATACCCCGATCAGCAGGGCAGGTGGGCTATAACAAACAGACATACTGACAAGTAAGATGTCTCTGTGACAGGTGGAGCTGCTGCTCAAAGGTGTTAATCAGTAGATGTCTTCTGAGAGTATAGACACACCAAGCATAAATAGTACTTTACACCGTTTTATATTATTAGATACTATGGTGTTTAGGATGCTTTTTGTGATCTGTTCCAACTCAATTGACTCCACAACCTGCAGCAGTCACTTCTACTCTAGTAAGTTAAATTTCTGCATTTTCCAGAAAGCCCTCCAGCAACATTTTGAAGACTTTGACATTGTTTTTTTCTTGCTCGTGCATCTTCTGAATTCTTGTTTTGAGTTTATGTGATTGATAAATCTGTGGTCACTTCTCACTCTGCTCTCCTTGTCACACCTTCCTCCCTCATCCAGGTTTGCAAAGCTCCTCCTCCGGCTCCCAGCACTGCGCTCCATTGGTCTAAAGTGCTTGGAGCACCTGTTCTTCTTTAAACTGATTGGTGACACGCCCATTGACACCTTCCTGATGGAGATGCTAGAGGCGCCTCACCAGCTCACCTAGAGGAGCCAGGTTCAGTCCGGTCAGGATCCAGTGCACACCAGGATTACCGGCACGTTGCCCCGTGTTGGGTCGTTGGCTCTTTTCGTTGGGCCTCACTTAACTGCAGCACCTGCTGGTTTAAATGTACCGGCTCTCACACTTGTATACACACACACACACACACACACACACACATATCCCCGTCACCGGTTAATTATCTTCACACATGCACATGCAGGTCTTTCCTTGCATGCATGAATTGACATACAACATAGCTAATACACAGATGATATGGCTCTGAATGAGCGGTATGCTAATACATAGGCATACTTAAAGAAACACACACACACATTTTCACCATCTTTTCCCATGCTTGGTTTTCCACAATAGGGGTTACGATTCAAGGAATATATGCCCTTTTTATCACACATATACAGTAAATGTCTTAATTTTAAGTTAGCCTTCAGTTTTCACATCTTCATCTCACAGTGGGTTTTTGCTTCTGCGTAACTGGTATACTTCCCCTGTTTTTACTTGGGTTACTTAGTTACACTGCTAGCTGCACCTCTGTATGTAATATCCATCACTAGCCGGTTAGTTATTCTTGTATGGTTTTAGCTTAAAATCAGGTGCATAGCATTTCAATCAACTGTCCACCACCAAACAAATCCCTTCTTATTGGTCAGGAGGTGTCCAGAAATGGACAGGCAGACTCACCCTCCCAGTTAGTTCATCCAATCATGTAAACATTGAATATTTTATGCTTTTTTGAATATTCATGCTGAAACTTGTTTGAGTTTCTATTTTGAAGTACTGTACTCATGAAATGAGAGCTTTTTCCAAGGCATTGAAATCCAGGAAAAAGGGGCTGGGAGCACTTTGTTGAGCAGACAAACTTAGTCCCTCCCACCCTGATGCGCACAGCGGGCTTTGTAAGACAAGAAGAATGACTTGAATTTTTTTTTTGTGTTTTTTTTTTAAGTTTTGATTTTATCCTTTTCTCTACTTTGGCAGTTGGTTGGCATTTTAAACAGCTTGAGGCTCACAGGAAGTACAGCTTCATGCAAGACAAAATAGTATTTGTTTCTCTTTTATCTTCTGTTCCCCCAAATCCTCCCTTTGCTGGTGGTCATTTATGCACTTTTGTGAGTTGTAACTGTGTAAATGTTCCTGTTTTCTTAGAAATGACCATCTTTTCTCAGACACCTAAGACGATGTTGAAGGTACTACGTGTAGGGTTTTCTCATTATTGCATCATTGTCAAATCAGATGTTATGATTTGTCATAGAATTTGCCAAATAATTGGCCACTTCCTGTTCAGAAGAACCAGGTTTTGGCAATTTGGCAAACACACTACCAGTCAAATGGTTGAAGCAGGTATGTTAGTCTGTCCCTAACACACAGTAAAAGTCTATTATTCTTGATAGGTTGCTCTGTATTCCAAAAAATCTTTTGTTTCAACTGTCCTTTGGCCATTGAGAAAAATTATTTTCTCTGCTGTCTGTAACTGGTCAGCCGGTATCTAAGCTGAACCCTGTACCCAGCAGCTATAGAAATGTCCTTATGCAAGATATTTAAGCAGTTTGAGAGGCATTGATTTGTACTCAAGATCCTGCACTCTGTCCTCTCTGTCAAATTAGGTGGAAAACCTGATTTTATGTAGCAGAGATGGGAAGTGTAAAAACCAGCTGAAATGATCCAACAGTGGCAATAATGCAACATTTCATTTCAGCTGGTAGTTAATCAGTATTTAATTTGGCTTACAGTGTGTTTGGCTATGGACTGGTGAACAATTCACAGATATTTGAATTACAAAGGACCTTTTGTATGTTTTGTTACTGTAATGCAATAGCGAAATTATTAGTGCTATATAATGGAAATCCTACACGTACTACCTGCAGCTTTGGAAACTTTATTCAGCGTGTATTGGCTCAATGCTTGCGACTTTTGTACAGTAGATGTAAATAATAAAAAAGAAACCACCAGAGGAGTCATGCAGAAACAAAGGCCTGCTCACACTTGTGAAGGTGAAATATGTGGCTCCAACAAAAGAATTTAAAAGCTCTATTTTCTGCTGTTGAATCAACCCCCTGTGTGATGACATCACCATGAAATCGTTTTTGAGCCCAGGGCCAAACCACACCTCACTGCTGCTTTTGCACCAACTTCTGCCAATGTTTCCTGTTGTTCTTGGCAACTGATTGGCTGGATTTCATTGACAATGGCACTTGACATTTACTGTGATTGAAATTTGTGGGCAACTGAATCTGAGCATTGCAGTGAGAAGTCAAATGCAGCTACCATGTGATCAGGAGATACAAAGCAAACTATGAATTAAACCGTCTACACATGCTCAAAGATGAGCAATACTGGGGTACACATAAAGATTTATTACCGTTTTTGTTAGTAAAGTATTTAAAAGAGTGTTGACATTCTGAGGTATATTTAGCCTTCTTGTTAGTCACCACATTTACTAGAAATTAGAAACGTACATTTTGCAGTATCATTCTACAGGGAAGAGGTATAGCTGTCCTCTACCAGGTGCTAAATAAATAATATGGTCTTTTAGTTTAAGACTTGCACATTTACATCAATGCAAACACAGTATGCAAGTACACAGACAAATCAGACAGCCATTGTCCACTCATTGAACAGGTCTGCTTAAGATGTAGATTTCCCTCTTAGATTTTTTCCTTTTTGTTATTTTATGACCCCTGACTTTATTGCAGACTCCCAGCTATTGAAAATGAACACCAGCTAAGTGCTTGTATATTTTGGCTGTGGCTGGTAAGTCTTTGTACTTTACCAGACACAGTCAGGGCCTTTTGTATTTTAGAAAGTAGTTGGGCTGGTGGAAGGAATGGAATGAAGGTAGCTGTTGAATTTTTGTGTCCACCAGCTACTTTGATCAGAATGAGCAATGAGCTTCCTGCCCTGCAGATAGTCCAAATAAGTTCTTCTCAGAGAGGATCCTTTGCCTCCCCCATGTGATGTGGACTTGGAGGCTGGCAGTTAGATGACCTGTAAGACAGGTGGTTTTCTTTAACATGTCAATAAGTTGGTCTAACCTTAGAGTTTGGTGTTGTTTCAGTTTTTCTCCATCCATGCATACATACAGTCAACCAACAAAGTAGTCTCCAGATGTCCATTCATTTCCTACACACAGAGAAAAGTCAGCCCCTCATACGTCATTGCTGCTTCACTTCGGTGTTTGTTGGCAAAGAAAAGCAAGTTGGTGGCGACCTTACGATTTAGGTGACAAGCACCAACATCTGCCAGCGTTCTTGTACTGTACATGCTGCGATACGGTCTCAGTGCTTTATGGCTTGGTTCAGATTAACTAATACTAGCAGTCTTGAGTTTTGAGACTTCAGTGCAGAGGATTTTGTGGCCGTCAGGCTTTGAGATCTGCAATCTGGATTAGAGCTCATCTCTCCTAAGACAGTTGGGCTATGAATTGAAGTTTGAGTGCAACCCAACATGAGCTTTTCCCCCCGTCTCTCAGAACATAGGCTGACTTTAGGATGTGTACTTTTGTAAATAATCTCACCTTTTGTTAGGTCGACATCTCAGCAACTTTCTCTGCAGGATTTTATTTTTGGAGCTTCCTCTGTTGAATGTTTAAGCCTGCTGCTACTGCATCATGTTTATAGCTGGGGATGGGAATGATTACACAATCAGTCAAGAGCTGGAGGATCCGCTAGTTGACATTAAAATACTAGTCATATACACAGCTGATGGAGCAAATGCCATCTTTGTTGATAATTCATCAAAAAGTCAAAATATGCAACTTGTGTAATCATATTGTGGTAACATGGTTAAACAGTTGTCATGCAATATGTGCATTGTGTTTCTGGCATTTGTAAATTCAGCTTAGTCTGTTACATAAGTTCATATTAATTGGCGGTGAAAGTATTTAGAATTCTCATCCCTCCATGTAACAGCAATGCATATAAGTTTTGCTATGCCATTTCTATATTTCTTTATATTTTGCTATGAGCTTAGGTCATTTAGAGAATGAGAAACAGATACAGTAAAAACAAAGCTATACAGTCAGTGCAGGTTCTGTATGCTAAGCCACTTTAAGCTTTGCTGATCAGGCAGACTGTTTTAGCAAGAGCCGGTGGTTGGGTATTTCCGTTTTTTTTTTTTTTTTTTTTTTAGCATTTGTTATAGGGTATGTGTGGCCACATGTGTATGCTTTATGCACATGTGTATGGAATCTGTCTGCAGCTACGGCTTTGACTGGCAGACACTGTAGCTTTGGCTGTGATGTGCTGAGCGCTGTTAAAATGATTTGTTGAGCAAAATAAAGAAAGGATGCACAGAGGAAAAGGAGCCAGGCTGGAGGGGTAATTAACTGCCCTGTTGACCTGATGCTTTATCAACACAACCCAGCCTCCTCCTTTCCTTCACTTTGCCCCGTTTCCACTGCTTTACTTTAAACTTAACAAATGCTTATTCACTCACCCATGTGGGCTGAAAATTACTGGCTTTGCATTGGAATGGACTTGTAAAATAAACCTATGATTCTTGGACTGTTTGAAAAGGATGTGAAGCTTTTAGTGGAATAAGCGTTGGAGAGCTGTAAGGAGGGGATTCAGTGCCGTGTGTCCCTCTTTGCTTACTTTACTTGACGGCAGAGCAGCGACGATCTGTGGTCGCCATGGGAGACCGCTGGATCGCACCGCACCGCCCACAAATGTTTGTCGTTGCAACCGTGTGCACTCAAGGCAGACGCATGCTGTGACCTTTTGACTGTGTAGCAGTATTGTTGTCGCCATCTTTGTTACATTTTGAAATTACTCGCTTTTTTGAAAATAAAGACATTGATTAAATATGCTTTTTTTGAAATGGATCACAGGCTGTGACTGAAGAATTGATCACCGTGTATAGATTAGATATCAGGGCGGCATTTTTACCCATTAACACAGGCCCCCTGGAGCCAAGGCCCATCTCGTTATGATCAATGAGGCGCAGTGTATGCTATGCAGCCTTGAAACCACCACCCTCACTGGTTTGTTTATCACTGCCAAGCTGTTTGCGGATGTGGCCGTTTAAATGCAGGGCCACTCAGTCCCCAGTGCTTGTTTGTCATGTATGTTGTGATTATTGTGCAGCGCGCTAAACAGTGTGCGCTAACCTTGGCCTGTGTAATGCATACTAAAGAGGGGCCCTAATAGGAATGGAATGACAGCTCGTGTAGAGAGGGGAGGACTGGTCATAGGAGAGAGAAGTAGACCAGTGTGTGGCCCCCTCTGGGTGCTCAAGCTGTGCATTGGTGCTTTTTATAGGGTCCCCCAGCCTGAAGATGTCTGCTTTGGTTTCCTAGACACAGGGAATTGCATATATATGAGTGAAATGCAAATAAGGAATGATGTAAAAGGTTTAGCCTAGCCTAGCCTGCTCTTCTTCAGTTGGATTTGGTTAGGTGTTTCTGCAACCTGACGTGTGTTTACTGTGTTAGTCCTATGTGGCTGTAGCAGTAGAAACAACCCTCAGAGTCTGTTTTAGATTATGAGGGAGAATCTGTGGCTCTAATTGAAGACAGTTCAAAGGCCGCCAGAATCCACACGGGTCTGGTTAGCAGGCAACACCTCTGAGCAGGATCTAGTTACACTGAGTGAACTTGATGGGAGGGATCAGCTGAATATGATTGCTCTCTTTAGGGAGGAAGAGGTTGGATTTTAGAGTTGGAGGAAGGATAGGTCAGAGAGAGGAGGAGGGGAAGATAAGAAGGGCAGGGACTTGGAAGAACTCGGATCAGGTGTTCATTTGTCGCTTGAGAAGTAAAACAGAAATACCAATTTTCCAGTAGATCTAGAATCTTCCTTAATTGTTTACTCTTCACCTTTAAAATTCACACACTGTTTCTTTGTCTTGTTTCCTGTCTCTTCTCCAACTACGCTATTCATCTTTTGTTTATTACAAAGTATTAAACAAATATGAGAACTGTAAAATCAGAATGGAATCTGTCACTCTTTATTTTTAAATTTTCTCTCTTTCTCTTGTGTCTGTTCTTTGTCCTGTTTGTATCCTACTCCATCGTACATGTGGAGCTGATTGACTATTGTGTGCTTTGGGGATTGAAAGAGGAAAAAAAATATGAATAATTTTTTCAGTCATTAATTCTGAACCTTGTTTCTGTTTGTTGTATCATGTCCGAGTAAAGGTTTTAATACTGTATGTCAAGTGTTTTTCATTTATTATTTAAAACCTCCTTTTGAAACTCCACAGAATATCTTGTTGTTAAACAAGGTTGGTACGTTGTTCCAGATCATTTCAAGTATTACAAGATATAAATAAAAATTCTGTTTAATTACAGTAGTTACACGCTTTAAACACTGTAGGTTGAAAATTACTGGAGTGCGCTCATTTCCTTTAAGCTCCACATAAAACACCCACTCTCTTTCCATGAAATGGAACGTCCCAACTTGGCTCCCACTGTGTCCTGGAGAAATGATGGTACACTCCTCAGTCCAGCAGGACCCCAGGGCCCCGGGTGACCGCTGGCGCCGCACTCCCTCCTTTTAACCTCTAGAGGGAGCACTGACCTCTTGTCCTTGTCCAACTTTCTACAACTGTGGACTGCTGGTGCTCCACCTACTCCCTCTTCTCCCCTGCTCCTCCCTCCATTAGAACTGCTTGGTAGTAAAATCACTCTGCGTTGCCTCCCCGCCTACTTTTTCTACCTTGGCCAATAAGAAAGCAGCAGAGCTGAGATAACATTTTTACAGGTAAATCTCATCCAGCTCTGGTGGCTCTTTTCCCTCTGCCACATATTTAAATGATGAGAAAGATAGGAATACGGCTATAAGTTTTTATCTGTGTGGCCGTGTAGTCGGGGGCTGCTCTCGCTCTCTTACTCACTCTCCCAATATCTCTGTCTCTCGTCCCTCCTCCATCAGTCTGTCTCCTCCCTTGACTGTGACAATCTGTCCAGAGCGTTATCCAGAGTAACTCTTCTTCTTCTTCTTTACAGAAGCAAAGACTGAAAAGCCCTTGCACAGCTTAGCTCACTGTTCAAGGCCTGAAATGATGCACAAAAGTTCCAAAATAAATAAGTTTATGCTAAAATGTGTTTTTAGGTAATACTTCAAGCCTGTCAAGCCAGTTTTACATTTTGAAGGACCCAACAACCGTTGTATAGAATTAGATAGATCTTATTTTATGCATGTTTTTCACTGGCAGTAATGACAAATGCACACCTATAGGGTCTGAATATTTTCTATTCTATAGTATTATTTGTTAAGCTTTGGTTAAGATAGACTTTATTTATCCTACTTGTGGGAAATTTACAGGCCACAAAACAGATTGTCAGCCTTGTTTCAGTAAGTTTGTGTTTAAAAAGTTCAAAACAGTGATTCATTGGTGGCTAATTTTACATAATTTTTATTTTCATACTTCAATATTTCTCCCTTTAAAATGCTTTTCTGTGGTTTTCCTAGATCCACTTTTGGTACAAACCACTCATGGAAGATGTAGAGATTCATGTAGACATAGCAGTAGTTACATTATTATTATGTTTTCCCTTGGTTGAAGTGTGGTTGGCCTTGTTATAGATCCCCCAGAGTGGCCTCTTATTTTTGTGTTTTACTGAGCCTGCCAACTCCACTGAGTTTAGGATTGTTCACACTCTTCATTCCACTCCAGTGCAGAGCTGTGGTAAATATGCCATAAAACACGAGTTTGGTCACCCTGACTTGAATAAGTAGAAGAAGACAAATGGGATCGCTAAGCATCACTTTCCATGTTACAGATGTGTGAGCCAAGTGTGCCACTGTGGAAGCTGCTCCTGTAGTACCAGCAGCTGCCAGCAGAGGGAGCAGGCACAATGAATTCTCTGTTCAGGACCATGAAGCGCATTACAGCCATGTCAGCAGCATCATATTCAGAGAAGACCCTGTTACCTCTCAGCCTGAGCTGTAAGTTGAATCAGGAAAGTGGTTTCCAACATGATACGTTATATGTTTAATTAGTATGAGTGTACAAGTTTCTTAATAAGATTTCCACCAGCTAGTAAATGTTACTTTGAACTACACTCTGAGGGTTTTTAACCTTCCTCAGGCTCTTCAGCATCTTGCTGGCTTGCTGTCCCCACTTCCTTTTCCCATCTTTATTTTCCTACCTCACTTTTTTATCATCACAATCTTGTCTCACCTTTTTGTTCTTGCACTCTTTTTAGCTTTACTTTCTTTACACCTCCCTCTCATTCTGACTCCCTCCATCATGTCTGTTAACCTTTCGATTTCTTCCTCAGTATCTTTCCTGCCCTCCTCTCTCCCCAGTCTCCTTCTGGCTCTAATCCCTCACCTCCCTCCCTCCTGTTTCTCACCCCTTCCCCTCCCTTCCAGTGTGCGAGGGTGAGCACTGCAGAAAGACACCTTTATACCAGAGGTCAAATTCCTCTTAATTCCTGCCTCACAAATGTCAATTTTCACCAGGTGAGTGTTATTGCTATGCACTGAATAAACGAGTCGTGTTTGAAGTCACTTGCCAGCAGCGATTTGGTGGATCCTGTGTGGTAGAAATACCCCACACATCGCATTCTTGCACATACACACCTGAGGAAGACAGAGCTTTATTGAACTTCTGTGCTCTCTAGACGGGACAAATACCAAACAGCAGGGCAAGATGTCAGGTGTGTTTGCTGCTCACTGTTATTTTCTGTTCTCTCAGGTAAACATACAAAGTCAAATAAATACTATAATCCCCTTATGAACTTTAGGGTGGCATAATTTTCCTTGACTGTGCAAAAGAGAACTTTTACTCATTCTAACATTTTAACTCAGCAGCTTTAAAGTTAAAGCTCATTATCTCCCCTTTTCCTTCTTAAAGCCTTTTCTGCCATATCTTTTTGTTTGTTTGTTTGTTTTGTAGATACAGTATAACAGACCTATTATGCTTCACAGAGTTATTTGAGTCATAATCACAATAACGACTATTGGGCTAATGTATTCTGTCACAATTTGTACCTAAATAAGAATAAAAATTCCAGACTGCAGTCAGACAATTTTGTTTAGAAAAATGTTGCTGACTGATTAAAAACAAGGACTGTTTACAGCCTGAAGTGTTGATTGTGATAAATTTAAGACATTTCCATGTTTGCTTGCATTCCAGTATCGTGTCTGCTGAGTGACAGTAGATGGTGAAAACAGCTATTACTGTAGAAACTTTATTTACAGTCACATGTCCATTGTTTATCCTTTTTTAATGGTATTTTAAAAAGCTAACTGCTTGCTGCATTTTACAGTTTGTTACTTCTGCAAAGTCCAGACGGTTGGGATGGAAAGAAACTTTGGAATGACAAGTGACAACATTTTAGCAAAGCCAAATTACTGGTCAGCCACTGTCCCCGTGTTCTTTCAGCTGTAATGATATGCTGGGTTTTTGGGTATATACAGACCAAATCTGAGCCAGGGTACACTTAGATGACTGAGAGCGCCTCCTGAGCAGAGCTAAATCTGGGTGAAACTGAGAATGGGTCCCACACAAAGTATATAATTCTACATCTGAGGGCGGTTGGTCTTGCTTTCTAATCATGGGAACATGGCAGAGAAACATATGTCAGACTGAGAAATTTGCTGAAAGAAACGTTTCAGAAAGACATCATAATCAGTCATAAACACATCATCTATTTGACTTCTGTTCCAGGTCAAGTACCTGAACAGAGGTACTGAGCGCTGCGCTTCATGTGGGCAAACTGTAGTTACACAAGTTAGATTTTTACATACTACACATCAAAACATCCAAATTTAATTAAGACAAAGTCTTCAGGGCACCAAGTGTTGAAATGACCCATTAAACAATATCTTTTGTACAGGAGCAGTGTACTGTAAAATTGAAGCGGTGAAATATTTTTACTGGAAAGTTTGCTGGAAAGTGTCACCTCTTGATTTCACCGTCAGGACCAGAGAGACTGGGCAGTCTGTGTGTGGGAGGATTAACAAGCTGTTGTCTGCGTGCCAGGAGTGAACGTGAGAGGGACGAAATGTGTCAGCAAGGGGAAACTGGTAGACGGGCGAGAGAGAGGGGAGTGTAGATGGGAAGACAGAAGAATGAAGAGGGAGGGTGGTGTTTTCATTCAGCATCACAGTTATTTATCCCACTGCATTGGCATGTGCGTGTTTTGTCCGTACAGTAATGGCCCGGATGGGACAACAGTGAAGGCTGAGATGAAAAGCTCTTTGATGGCTCTTCAGAGGATGGACAGACTGGAATGAGCTCATGGTCATAACAGCTCAGATTGTTTTTATTGCTGGTTTTCCCTGACCTCATTAACCGGCCGCTCTGTCTGTATACAAGTTCTCTAAGTTTGCACGTTCAGCATCTTGTTTTTGGAAATCAATCATTTGTTTTTCTTTTTTTGATCCTTTGTGTCTTCGTCCTGGAGACAACCAAGTCTCACAATCACACAGGGTCCTGATTATGTTCTCATCCTCCCTCCTTCCACTTCTTATCTTTTGAATCACCTTCTCATCTTATCTTGAATCCACTGTCATTATATCTTACCTTCTCTCTTTTTAAAAATGTGCCCTAATTTACCCAGGAACATTTCAGGAACACATTCACACATGGAAACTTCAGTACAACCACAGTTAGATGTGTTGGTCACTGAGCAGCTCCACTGGAGCAGCTGGGGTTTAAGAGCCTTGCTCAAGAGCATGTCAGTGGTGGTGATGGCAAGTGCTGATCGTCTCCACCCAGATTTATCCTGCCCCTACTACTCCAGGGTATAATGTGCCCATGTGCCCATTTCTATAACCTTTAGGTGTCTATTGCTCAAATTAAATGACCTGAAGTGTCTAGAAAGCTTGTTAACTTCCACACTGTTCATCGTTCATATCCATAAGCTTGTCTCTTGTTCCATCACTCAGCCTCAACTCTTTCCTCCACCTCTGTTTTCTGCTCCATCATGTCCTTCGTTCACTGAGCTCTCTTCTCTCCTCAGTGCACTTTATCCTCATCCCTTCAGTCACATCTTTCTCATATCCCAGGTTTCTCTCTGCTCCACTACTGTACCCAGAGTGAGGGCCCTGGTCTCAGCAGCTTCCTGTCTCACAAAAGACCCTTCTGTTTCCCCCCTCTGTGTTTCCTCCGCTGCCACCCCACCCCCTTCCTCAACACCCCTGTGGTACATTCCCTCCCTCTCCCCTGTTGCATTCCTTACTGACCTCGGCCGGCTGAGGAGTCCCTCTGTCAGCGGCTCTGTGAGAGTGGACCGGAGCTTTTTGCTGATCTGTGGAAGCAGTTTTTAGGTTTTCTGTTCAGGGCAAGTTAGTCTGGAGAGGATGCCTTTAAATATAAGCTGAGTTAACTTTATTATCATTAAAACACAAGTTGTGTGCTTGGTGAGCTCATAGTGCAACAGGACAACACTAGAGCATATTAGAGTCCATGTCTCTGCTTCAGCATGTGAATGGGCATCAGTCATTTAATCTGAACAAACTCTGTTTCATCAAAATAAAGAGTGTTAACGTGCAGCATTTTGCAGCCAACTAGACCTGCTTTGTAGATATTTTAGTGGTTGTGTCAGAGTCACAACACTGACTGGTAGCTTCCACCAGCTCCCACCAACACGTCAAGTTTTGTTGACTTTGCTAAGATCTTAGCAGAATGTTTTTCCTTAACATGGCTTAAACTCAATATCTCTTAGTCTTCCTACACATTTCCCTCGTTGTATTGCTGTTATATAACCAATTCATCACAATGGACAGACAAATGGAGTACTGAGACCACAGGTCATCATAGCCTGGAAAAGAGCAGTTCAGCAGCTGGTGTGAAAACAGTCTCAGTTCCTGGCTGCTCCTCCAGGTCCTCCACAGGTCTTTGTAATGGTCAGCTGGGCCAGGTACAGCAAGGTGCCACTCTAATGGGAAAATGACCCACCTGACCTTCGCCTCGACCTCACTGTGGCCATCTGACTAGTCTGGGTTACAGCCAGGCTTTGTTGCCCTCTGTCCCTTCACTGTTCAACCAACTGGATAGTTTTAATGCTTCGCATACTTGCTGCTTCTCCTCTTTCATCCCTTACAATGAAGAAAACCTACAAGACAGGCTTGTTTTTTTCATCCATCTCTTTCTAGAAATGCTCTCCTGTCCTGGGACAGAAGAGCATTGACAAGAGAGTGGATGAGGAGCTCTTTCATAACCCAAACACGAGGGAACAGAGGCAGCTGCACTTTGTAAAGTTCCCACTGGTTCATTTGAGTTATTGTTTCTTGATTATTTTTTGACATATTCAAATGGTGTGTAGAAACAAAATTGGTGCATGTAGTCTTCTTAGATCTTCTGGATCTCTCCAGAATGGTTCTTTCCCTTGAGCCCAGTAACTGTGAGTAGAAATAAGTGATAATTAAGCCAATAAAAAAGGAGACAGACCAGCTTTATTGTTCCAGGTTTTAGCACGGTGGTATACAGTATTACCTCCTCTGATAATATTTCTGTTGAAGCTCTAGTTGGCCAGTTGTGTGTTACTTTATTGTACATTAGGATTCTATCTGGGCTTTTCTGGTCTCAGAGGCATTGGCCAGAAAACAAACCTGGCAAATGTGTGATTTGTGAACCCACAAATGGACTGAATCTTGTCCTAACTGCCTGTCAGCCTTAACTTTCCAGAGTGTGCACTGATGGGGTGTGAAGAGGGAAATTTCTCCTGTTAGGTGTGCCAAAGTCCAGAGGAGGTGTTTTAAAGTTTTTGTTTTTAAAGCTCCTGTGAAAAGTCATTGAGATGCAGTTTCCCTCCTTAGCTCTGTGTTTTTGAATAACATAGGTTAATCAGGCAGGACATAACATTACGAGGGACATAAGAGATGTGAAAAGAAATTTGGATGAAAACTAGAACATGGAAACTGACCTGAGCTCTTTTCCCATTTAATGGAGCAGGTGTAAGGGGATGAAAGTTAAGATGTTTTTTTAATTCTCAGGCAGCAGGTTATACTGTATATCTTCAAGACTGTCATAGAAGAGTCAGCTGATGCTGGTGATGTTGTAGACTGACCACAAACTGAAGGATTATTTCAGTAAGCTGCTGTAAACTTCACACAGTCATTCTAAGGGAACCCCGGCTCTAAACTTTACTGTAGACTACTGTCTGTGTGCTGCACTAACAGCTGTGGAGGTGACTTCATTTGTGGAAAAACCTGCGGCTTCAAAGACACAAATATGTTGCTGTGTCAAAGTCACCAAGGTCCCACCCTGTGTTTTAGTCAGTAGGTCAGTTAGAGATGCTTCTATCCATCCTTCCATCCACCCATGCATCCACCTTTCCCCTCCCAACCTCAGTTTTTTTTCTGGAATCTCCATGTGTAAATACCTTTTGATCCCTCCTCCCTCCCTCCTTGCTCTCTCCCTCTCTTTTTCCCTCCCCTTACCTCCGTTCGCTCTCTCCTTCTTTATCAATGGCCCTCATTCATTCCCTCTCACCCTCTGCATGCCTGTGTGCCCCCCACCACCAGCTCTCTGCCCACCCATCCTCCCTCCTCCTCCCTCCTCTCTCTCTATTCATTCCTGTGATTTTTTTTTTTTTCGGCCTGTACCTTTCCACGTCCCTCACATCCCCTCCCAAGCAGCCGTTTCCTCAAAACTTCATGCGAGTCCTATCTCCGTCCTTCATCTTTGGTTATTTTTCATTTTGGGGATTCTGGTATTTAGATGCAGATCTAGATGTGGTTATTTCAGGCTTAGGCAATATTCACCAGCATTTATGAGAAAAAAAGAATTACCATTACCTGTCAGCACACTTCTTACAATTCCAGTTTCAGTGTTGATTAGATATGGATCCTTTCTTTTATTGCTTCTGTGTAGCACAATGGGGTTTTTAGTGTGTTTAGTGTTCTAAAAAATGAATTTACTGTTATAAAATCTGCTCTTCATATACTGTATATGCTGAAAAAATTACCTTTGTAGCTCAGTATAACATATTTTCCTCTTGTTATATCACCAGTCCCTCTAATTGCCTTGTATTATTACAGCCATTATGCACCATCTGGGCAAATTACCTTCTAACAGTGAGTAATTGTGCTAAATTGAGCAAATCTTGGAGCTCACCTATCGCTATATTTAACGCCAAAAGATAAGGAAGCTGCCTTCAAACTCCCAAAAAAGAATTGCTAAGCGTTGAAAGCCGGTAATGAAACACGTGTACACAAGAGAAATGCTTAGAATGAGAGAGACAGGAACACACACACTGCATTTTTTTTTTTTTTTTGCTTAGTCCAGTATATCAAATGTCATCAAAAGACTTTTGCACTTTGGCCAAATATACTGTGCTCATATATAAACTCTGCGTCTCTCTTGCACACACACATGCTGTTATACATCAGTTGGCACGCAAACTTCAGAGCTTGTGAACACTCACCCCACACAGAAAAACACTCCCACTTCTGTGTACCCTCGCTGTACCTCCCCCCTCCCTCGCTCTGCCCCTTCGTCACCCCTTGTCCTCCCTCCTCCTCCTCCTCTCTTGCCTATTTCGAGGTATGTGGTTAGCTGGGTGTGTTCGGTGGCCAGATTCAAAATCACTGACCCATTCTCTGTCTAAATTCCCTTTTTTTACCTGGCTTTGCACACCTCCAGCAGCTTCACCAGGCTAAGCAGAGTGTGTATTCATCACACATGGATACACACTCTTTGACCCCACTGTTAGTGCTGCGAGTATCAGTCCACTCCCTTTCTCCGTTTCCTCCCAGGCGAGCCCCTGCTCTGATCTATTTCAGTGTGTTGTGGCTAGCAGGGTGTGTGTGCGTTTGCAGCCCTGCCCAGTAAAATACAGACTTTTCAAGGAAGTCAGCAATATAATATGGCCGCTTTATTGTAATTACAAGGTTCTTCTTTTGGAAATAGCGCAGAGAAAGAGCTGCCCACAGGCACTTGCTGAGTCTGTCTCCAAGAGCTAATGCCATCTCTTGCTATTCTTCTGCAGACGCTCTTTTCTTGGACTCCCTTGCTTGCATTGACCCAGATGTTGCCACACCAGACCAGTCTATCAGCTAGGTACTAGTCACCCTTTGACAATGCAGCCAGTTAAGATTCCGGTGCTGTCTGACTGGATGGAGTGTCACATGGGTGGCCATGTCTGATGGAGCTTCACCACAGGGAAACCTTGTGGTCCCTGGGTTCTTATAACCCTTAAATTACTGCCCAGTAAATTATAAGGTTTTATTAATTCAAATATGGCTGACACTGAAACCTAACTGTGTAATTGGGGGGTTCACATTGACCTGTTATACAGATTTTCTTCTGAACTAGACGAGTGGAAGCACCTGCCTTTTGGCATCAGATTATTTGACCTCCTTAATATTTAAGCTGCCTCACCTCTCGGTGAAGTGGTCACTGGGATGTGCCATAAGTCTGTTTTAGGATGATGAAGTCATGGGCATACATGCAATTCCTATTCTTTGGAATTTGTGGTACCTCTATAATGTGGATGCTCAGCAGATTTTGTGCTTATGCTGTTGCTAAGGCAGGGTTGTCTCATGCTGTATTTGGTTAAGGGTGTGGAGGAGGAAACACATTAACATTGCACCAGACAAGATTTTAATCTTTGATTTTACATGCTGTGCCAGCAGAATAATCACCATATTAAACCAAACGACGTAATGTGGTAACTCTATGGCTGTGCACATTTTTTTACTTGTGAATATATATATATCATTATTTTGTAACAATTATATCTGTTGCCATTTTGACATCCCACCATGCAAAGTTGTCAAGTTCAAATTTAATATACTGTAATTACTTTTGTTTTAACTAGCAAGTAGAAATGAACAGCTACACAGGATCTGAAGCAACAACCTCTTGCTTACAGGAAAATAATAAGACTAGGCAGCATATGACGCCACCCAGGTGCTACTTGTAGATGACTGAATGTCTGTGGATGCAGGTCTCACTGTCACCCTGTAGTTCACACTACACTGCTTGGTAATTTTACACTACACTGCTCTGTGGTTGTGATAATTTGTGTTTGAAATGTCCAACAGACGCTTGTCCTCCCTCCTCAGCTCCAGGTTCTGACTGTACAGGTCAAAAACCAAAACTTCTGGAACATGTTGTGCAATAGAAAGAAATATAACTTAATAAGAGCATTACTGTGTGTTTGCTGCTGCTGTTGTCTGTGTCTTTATGTATTTCCTCCAGGTTTGTCTCAAATCCAAACATCAAGTTGCAGACTGAATACGACAAGTCGTGCTACCTTCAGGGACATACAACACATCAGAGCAAATGGAAGCCACAGAATCAGTTTGATAACAAGTAGGTCTGTTTTTCAACAGAGACATTACCATGTTTGATCCTTTTTTTGCATTTTTTTTCTTGCAAAATCAATCTAGGGAGTGTTAACACTTTGAAACTGCCACTTCAGTGGTTTAATAATGTTACGGTTGGTTTAACAGACTGGGCATTAAAAATCAGTAATATGAAATTATTAAAACATGAAAGTAGAAAGATGAAAGTAGATTAGATTCGATGTAGATTAAAAGTGTGGACAGAGTTACATTACTACCTTTAAATAAAATTAAACTCAATCCAAATAACTACAGTCTTTGGAAAACAAAAGCAGTGATTATAATCAATGAATATTGATCCTTGACTTCAAACAACAGACCAGACCACCCATGTGTGTCATGTCCATGATGAAACCATGGACACGACCAAAAGCGGTGATTACAGTCTTTGAATGTGAATGCTTGAGTTTAAGTGAATAAAAATTGTGACTACACACACATGCAAAGTCTAGCACAAACACATACCACAGATGTCTCTTGGGGTGTCTCTTTTTACAGCCTGTGGCATCTACTTTCGGAGCACATGGAGGCTAGAACCAAACAGCCTGTCCTCAATAAACACTCGATCCACTGTGTCCAGGAAGCCAAAGATGAAAACCCAGAGCTGCCGCACTGAGGGAGCGTTTCCTGGACTTTCTGATTTAGTACGTATGTCTTTGCAGTGAAAACAACAACTCTGAAGCTACAGTGTGTACAAATTAAGGAAAATAACTGTCAACCAGGCTTTCCGATAAATGACAAATTCTGGATTTATATCATTGATGCTACTATAAATTCATTAATATTTAGATTGCTGATCTGTTGACCTCTGTCATCCTTTTGTATGTTTTATTTTTTTACTCCAACAGACAGATCTTTTATGGTTTTTCCTTTTACATACCAGAACATGAAATTCTATATTTTCCTTGGTTTTCATATAGTAATATATAGCTATAAAAACTGCCCTCGTCCATTTTCCTTATGATTCCTGATGATAATTGCTGGATGCAGCAGCTTAGATGATGGTTTCACAGAATGATCACACAGCGACAGCTCCTTCTCATTCTGTGCACATCAAAGCTCACCCCTGAAGTTTCTTATGAGAGGGCAGTACAATTTTCTTCTTTTGGCAGCCTTATATGCAAACCCATAGACAGCACATTACCACTGAACACAACCTAAAACATGGCCATCATACTTTAAGCGTGTCCCTTTTCTCTTTGTCTGGAATTTAAATTATTTAGACACATATTCTGGGGAGAGAGATGGTGCAGTCAGACATCTTTAAATCAGCCCATGGATCCAAACAAATCATAATGTATCAAAGGAAAGTGGCCAGCAGCGACTGAGGAAATATCCATGCTGAGACTTAAACGGTGTAATAGTAATCTACCAGTGTAAGAGATCTAAAGATATTATGCAGATATCCTTAAATTTAGCATCTTTACATTAAATTATAAATCATTTAATATGTCTGTTTAATGTGATTTATAGTATTGAGCTGAATTACTCTGTCTGTCTCTGAGACATTCACTGCCCACTCACTGTTCGCTCAACAACTACAACAGTGTTGCAGTGACCCCACAAATGTTTGAATTTTAATGCATACTTGTTCCATGTTTTATGTTTAGTCTGCTGTCGTACTCTTATCTCCACTGTGGGTGAGCTCCTGTTGTGATTCCTCTGACTGGGTCTGACTTACTGTATTCACGATAAGTAACCAAAACATGATTATATGGACATTGGTTTACATTCATAAAATACTTTCAACTTTTAACATTCTAGTTTTAATATTGATTATTGACAGTAACCTCAAACCCCGCATAACACAGTGTAGATAAGAGCATGACTAAACACTCAAATACCAGTTACAAAAATGTTACTCTTCTACAAATTAGATCAATTTATGACCCACACATTGATTCTGTGATGCACACACACATACACACACACATATGTTTAACGGATCATGATGTAAGTCCATTTTGTTATACTTTTACCGGTGAAAGTTTAAAAGTGGCAGAACTACAAAAGAAAATTGCAGCATTGGCGTTGAAACAGATTGAAACATGATTGAATGTCTGTCTGTAATCTTTCATATAAGGTAAAGGAAAGCTGTAAAATTAGATCCTCTTGTTTGCCTTTAGAGTTAAATTATGTTGCTGCTAAGCCCTTACATACAAAGAATGATAGTGAGGAGTTATCATGGAAATACCACAGAATACAAACACACCCCTCCTCTCCCCTCAGACAATCAGAAAGAAAGGGAGAAGAAATGAAGGTAGTGAGGAAAGGTGAGTGGTATAGAGCATCAAGGGGTGATTATGGTTAGTACTGCTTTCTGGATGTGAAGTCTGCATTCAAAGTGACTAACCATGGGCTGTGTGAGTGCAGAAACATTTACAAGGCAGGCGGCTGGGCACAGAGAATAGCTTTGAAATATACATAGAAGATGCCGTTAAATGTTTTACGACAGGTGGGGATATAAGTGACTTTGAAATGATGAAAGGAATGTCTGTGTCTCAGTATGATAACTCTCAGTCAGTGGCTTGAAAACTTGATTTTCTGTGATTTTTCCATGAAAGTATTCACCTCCAGATACAGATACAGTACATAAACACAGTCAGAGGACAGAAAATCATAAAGACCTGTTAAATACTGGATAATATGATGCCTTAAGTTAATTCTTTGAAAAGCATACATAGTAGTGTAGTAGTTGTGGCTTTCAGCTGTTGTAGTCATTTTGAGAGCAGCTTGTCATGTTATTAGAACAGAATTATTATTATTGTTATTATAAGTCCAAAAGTGAATGAACTTCTCTGACTGTGCCCAGCAGCTCAATTGTTTAATTAAAATGACTTGATGTGGTCACAGTGTTGCCTAGGTAACATATCCTCAATGAAAAACAAGGACACCAGAGTTTATTCTGGGTCAATGTTAAATACTCTCTGGACAACCAAATGAATATTAACAGTCCCCAGTAAATCCACCTCTTTCCTCTTGTTTGAGTAACATTTGCTAAAAAAGTACAGTGGCCAGCAGTTGTAGGAAATTATTCAACCATTTTGGAATTCAAACAATATATTTGTGAGCTGTTTGTTAAGATTTACCCTCCTCATTGGTTCTTGCTTACAGAAGAGTGCATGAGCCCTGGTTCTGTGGCCTAGTTGGGCTAAGTAATAGAAGGCTACTTGCTATGTGTTGGGGTCTGGTGCAGCTGGTGAGGCAGGGGTCTTGGTGACCCCTGAGTGATTAGGAGAAATGGTGAGTCTGATTTAAACCTGAGTGGTGCTTGGTTATTGGACTTTTGTGCTAGAAGTGAACTGGGAAAACTGAGGGTAAATGTCTCATTAAGGTGTTCAACATAATGTTTTACCAGATAAAACGTGTTCTTTTCAAATGTCCTTTCAGAGGAGAGATAGTTGACTGACAGGCAGGCACAAAGTTCATCATCACAAGTGATCCACAAATCATTTTACTCATCTCTCTCTCTCTCCCTCTCTCTCCATGTGCACCTGAGCTGATGCTGCAAAACAAGGCCACGTGGGACTGACCAATCAGAACCGGAGGAGAGCTCCGAGGCTTGGATGAGAGGGGCGTGGTGAGTAGTGCGCACAGAAGCCTGATTGGCTGGTCGATCACTCACTCTCGGTGCTCGGTGCGTGGTCCTGCTGTCCTGTGTAACTTTTACCTGAACGATCCTTCATGGTTTCTAAATCCTTTACAACACACATACAAAACAAGAAAAGGTAATTATAATTGTTGAGAAGCAGACAGACAGAAAAAGGTTTCCACAGGCAACATTAAACCACTTACAGTTGAAAGAAGAACATTAGTAATAGCGAGCTGAAATATTTGTACAGGTCCATCATTAAAAACGTTCGCTTCGCACCCTCAGACGCTCATCCGTACAACGTAGATATGCGCGCGCTGAGGGTGCAATTACTCACGCCCTCTCTCCCCCCCTTTGCCATTCGCTCTCTCTCTCTCTCTCTCTCTCTCTCCACACACACACACACACATACACACACGCTCTCACTCTTCGTGGGAGAAAGTAAAGAAGGGGAGAGGGAAAGAGAGAGAGAGAGAGAGAGCGTGATTCCAGGTCTCTCTCTGCTGCTCTCTCCACTTTGGGTACTCATGCCCAATCTGACCCTAATGGGGCTTTAGCACTAAGGGGTTAAGCGTTAAAATAAAGATATTTATACCCGTCCTTCTAGTAGTGTTTGGGTTTTGTGCATTACCATAGACAGACATGGTAACTCATTGAGAAGGTCTCGGGAGAGAGGTAGAGACGTCTCCAGAGGCGTGCCTTTTGTCCGTTGCCTCGCAGAAGGTTCAGTCAGGTCCCTCTCGTCGGCTGGCTTTCTGTGAGAGGATAACTCCACCATCCTACATTTACACAGCTCAACCAGGCCGACAAACTACTGCAGCACTATGGATATTGGAATTGTCCTTCCGGAAGAAACGGAGACCATGGCGCATGGACTTCTCATCCTTCCTTAGTAGCAAGCGCTCGCTATTAAACGACCGTGGTTCGGGCAGGTAGACGGTTTCTCTTCTTAATAGTTTTGATGTTTATTGTGCTTTTCGTGGGACTTTGGCAGATTATCAGCACCTCTGTTTCTGTCTCAGACGTTCTCATTCTTCAATCTGGATTAACGATGTGCACACCTCATCATTATCGGACACTTGCGCACCTGACATACTTCTTTAGATTTTCCTTTAGAAATGTGGTCAACGATACCCCAGCAACCGGTTTCCCCACAGTCCTCCACATATGTAATTGTTATTTGTTGCTTGTACCGCATATTCATACATGATCAAATTTCTAAAAAGTATCTTGGGTGAACTTTTGTTTTCCTCTGGTAATTTCGACAGAAGCTGTTTAGAAAGTGTGAAAAGTGATGCGGAGGGAAAGACGAGTGAAGTGACACTGGTGCTGTTTTTCTAATGTCTTATCTATGATTCTATTGAAATACTTGTTTTCTTGTCATGAAGCTGAAATCTCTTCAGCCTTGATCTTCCTGTCCGATAATGGATATTTACTCATCAATCAGTGATCACAAACAGAGACGTTACAAAAAACCTTTCTTCTCGTTTTGATGCTGAAAATCACCCATACACGTTATAACGTTTCCAGAAAAAAGGTTTTGTTGCTTCTCGGTTATTTCCTCGACCATCTCCTCTCTGTGCATGCAGCGCTCGGTGTGTCTACCAAATGTTGAGGTCAGCCGCTTTGAGCACAAATATTTCAGACATTCAGATGCTTTCTTGGACTTTAAAAAATCAGTTTCCCTTTTTCACTTTCCCAGTTCATTCTACATTAAACGTTATTATCTTCATTAAAGTTCGCTCAGTTTTGACAGGGTGGTGCTCATTTTCACCTCCCTGGTCCCCCATCCGGAGGGGCATGGGGTGAATGGTGCCAGAGCTGCTCCCTGTCGCTTTTGAAAAGGATTTGTCAGATAAACATCCCGTTTATGAAATTTGATTTATATTTTTTCTCTATTAGTTGACTTTTGTCCTGTGAGTAAAAGTGGATACAGGCTGCCAGCAGGGACTATTATTAGGGATGATTGGGTGTTTACCAGTTCGTATGCACCGATTCATCGTCACTGCCTCTGGTTGCCCACGGAGGAAGGTTTATCAACTTTGTAGAATGACAATAAGTTTATGGAAAGTTGCGTCTGCAGAATAACGGACTGTGTTAGTACTAGTTCGATGGTGATAACAAAGTTCTTGAGACTGAACGTTACGGTTTAAAATATTTTAGAATTCTTACTTTAAGGATTCACTTTCTTGTTGCACAGTTTTATGACCCCTCCTCTCCCGCACTGTCCTGTTACAGTAGATCATAACTAAAGAATGATCTGTATGCTACAGTTCTCTGACCCAGGACACTAGTCGTCTTGAGTTATTTACCTTTGAAAGTCCATTGATTCACCTGAGCGAATCACTTCAGATCTGACTGAAGACTTTTTGATGCGGAATGGCACGCAGCACGCCATGGAAAGAAAAAATTATTTTTTTGCGGCTGCAGCAGCAGCACGGCTAAAAACTGTACTGTCTGAATCTGATCAATTTCCAGGTTTCCATTGTGATTTTCGTTCGACTACAGTTGATCTGAAATGTCCCTTTTATCCTCTGGGTATCGTTGCTTGCTATGTTGTTTATTTAAGTGAAGCAGTTAGTCTGGAAACTTACCAAAGCAGTTTAGTTTACCAACCTTTTTGGAGAAATAAATGTGCTTTAGAAGTTTCTGGACAGATGCATCAATGGCTCTTTATTCTTCGTGTGGACAGCTCCTTGTGAGGGACAGTTGCTGCAGCCCTAAGGACCAAAGGGACTTTTGTAACGTAACTACGCCCCTCAGTGTATTCTTTGTTGTTCCAATTTCAGATTGCAAGAGGTGATTGCACCTTCCGTCGTCTCCCGTGTGTATTTTGGAGGCGGAAGCCACAGAACATTTGCTTTTATGAATGATTTATTATGCGGCGGAGCACCTCGGTCACTGAGGTTTGGGAGTGAAAGCGTTTAGTGTCTCCGTGTCTATGTGTGCTTTGGCCACAGTTCCTGTTTTACAATATATATGTGCGTCCTGTACGCTATGGTATTTCTCGCAGTTCTGGGTGTGGAGATGTATACCACATCTGTGTGAATGTGCCTCTGTTGTACAGCACCTCGAACTGAGCTGTTCTCATCTTAAAGGATGCTTATAGTGGTGGTGCGCGCGCGGAGGTGTTCATTTGCTGTAGAAAAAAACATTTTTTAATCATCTGACCCTGTAGTGATCATGTCAGGTAGCGTAAACCAAAGCCCACCCTTTTACCTGGAAGCGCGTGCCCTGCGTTCGCGCGCGCCTAACACAATGGATCGATGCGCATACTTGGTCAGACGCGCTGAACCGCTGCCCACTTGTTGCATCTGTATGCGCGTTCCTGTGTGCGCGGTGTGGTGCAGCAGCAGATATTGAAACAAAATTATAACAGCGCCCCACCCAGGCAGTGAAAGACCGATTTAGAAGAAGGCGGTCAGAATCATTTGTGTTTGTTCTCTCTTCACTGGGAGAATGAAGAGTAGAAAAAAACGGAGGAGGATGGATGAGGCTTTACCATCACCCAGGGGAGCAGCGGGCCTACAGAGGCATGAAGGCAGTTTTTGCATTTCAAGGAACCGAAAACCAGAGGTAATATTTTTGCCAACATGGATGTTTCCCCAACCTCGTTTTCAAAAGCAGGCGCTCCTCAAAGAACAGTCTGTCTCGTTTAGTAAACATAACATAACCCAGCTCTCTCTCTCTCCCTCTGCTGGTGGACAGAGGCTTCTATATGTGGAGGCAGAGCAGGGGTTTGTAGCTCATTCCTATGACTGTATGGAAGTGTGTGGTATTTCCAGGCTTCTGCTGGTCACATGTCTGGCAGCTTGTCCCCTTGACTTTCCTCTGCCTTGTCATCATTTCCCATGGGCCCTTGTGGCTCTGGTGATCCCACATCCATCTTCTGCACATATGTATTTTAACCATTATACTTATGCATACCCATACCTAGATGTCGGATTTTTTGCTGGTATACCATTGCTCACCATTTGGCTGCATTTCCTCTGCAAAAATTAGATGTAATTGATGCAGTGAGACCATAACGCAACCTAGCACTACACAAGTGCATCAGGTGCTTCTGGCTAGTAATAAGACTTTTTTTACTCTGCGCTGGGCCTCCCAGGCAGGAACTTACTCTCATTAAGCATTCACATTCCACCTCCTTGCGGGATTAACAAACCTCAGCCGCTCAGCCTAAGCCAACCATGTACTACTTGATTTGCTGCTGGTGGTGAGAAATACAGCCTGGGAGGACAGGCTGCCTGGGATACTTAGCTCAGGGCAAAAAATCCTTTTTCTCAAAGTGGCCTGGTTTTCCTGTCACAGTTTATAGACTACTAACAACATAAAAGCCTGAATAATAGCGCTGCCTCCCTTTATTTATGATTTTTTAAATAGATTAGTTTGAATAGGAACTTACACTTCATGAATGCAGGATTTCCACTTCTCTTTTAACTGTGACTGTATGCTAGAGCACCCTCACCATCTCCATCAGTCTCTATACTTCAACCACAGATGTAAAATCTTATAACTTTCCTGGACAGACAGATGAGCCCAGTGCAGTGGTTATAGATAAAAAAACACACCAAAACTAAAGCTGAGATACACATACAATGTAAATACTGAAGTCTCAGCTCTAAACACATCCTCAAACTGTGAAACTGTAAAAGTCATAACCACATTAACGCTGCAAGACAGAGTGAGCAGAAGATGGTTCTTCTTTCTTTCTTGGTTTCATAAATTTGATGATTTTTGTGGTTTGTGTGTGTGCATGGATTGGCGTCGATCTTCGGAGGCATTCTGTTTAGCAGAAGATGTACAGGGCAGGAGGAAGCGTACCAACTTTATATTGGACTATAGGATGCTATTCCTAGTCACTGTTATTTTGCTTCTAGGAAGTCAGTGTGTGGGAGGGTGTGGAGACCAGCTGTATTGTCTTCCATGTAATGTTAATGTACATCTCTTTTCAGACATCAGTTCCAGTCTGTCCATTTGAAAACAGTTTTAATGTTGGTGGAAGCTGCTTGTGGGCAGGCTGGGCTGGTGGAAAGAGTTGCTCTTTGGTCTACTGTATATTATATATAGAAAACATGCCAGAAAGTAATTGATTACATAGAAAAGCATTTGTCCATACATAACAACCCTGCAATTTCAAAACATATCTGGGATCATTTAGTGGCCAATGCAGTAATCTGAGAATTACTGAGAATATAAGTAGCATAAAGCATTGGCAAAGAAAAAAAGACACTTTCATAAAGAGGAAACAACCCAGTCTGACATCTGAAAGTAATACTTAAGTAACCTGACTGTGAACAGTGCTCTTATTATGCAGATAGCATTTATCATTTAACTACCACATGCAATAGAAATGAATTTGTGTCATGGCAATAATGCATGAAAAACGATATCCAATATCTGTCAACAGGTTTTCTAGTATTCAATTCATTTACTCAACATAGTTTCAGACCTTTGATTTTGCATCTCTCCTTATCTGAAGCCTTCAGTGGTTTGTGATTGATGAATCAGAAACTTTTTAGTCCTGAGGCTGCTCACAGATATTGTGTTAGTAAGATCCAGACACAGCACATCTTCTCCTCTCAGCAGCAGTGCTCTTCACCACCAGCTCCTCACACTTGTTTTGGGTTAATTACAGCTGTAAACATCCTCAGAATGCAGAGTAGGTTTCTGATGTGGGATTTCCACAGTGAAAGTTGTTGCTATAAACAGTGATGATGATTATTATGTAATCCTGGCTATTTCTGTTACTCTCTCTTTGTTTTAAGTCTGACTTGTCACCTCTTTGGCTAGACTGATGTAAAATGGAGTTATTCAGATACAACTGGTCACAGATGTTGAAGATATTTAATTTAGGTTTAACGATTAGGATTAGAGGCTTACTTAGATGGGTGAAAATGAGATTGAGTTTTAAATATTATGGTTATAAAAATAGTAGAATATTTTCTGCCAAGTTTTAGGCTACTATTTACAAAATATAAGTAAAATCTGCATCACAAATTTTTCTTTTAGAGTAGTACATGGAGACTTGGACTGTAAGGTCTTGTTAGTGAACTGCAGTCAGAGCTGAGTTATAAATTCTTGTCATTTCAGCACAAACACATAATGAGCCTTGCTCACTGTCTGTCCCATGTGATATGCGTTGCAGGGAGCACTGACTGTCTCTGGTCCTTGTGGTGTCCAGTATCACCCTCAGATCCAAACTAGGGCTGGCCTCAGCCCTGAAGTACACCAAACTCCAGAAACGATACGTTAGCAGCGTCAGTACAGCACACAGACTGGCACAGACCATAATAGTACACATGGGACAGTGGAGGACTTTGCGACTCAGTAGAAAGAGCGGTAGTTGGAAGTACATAAGGCTGCAGTACAGTAAATGTTGGCGTGACCTGCGGTGACAAATAAACCTCATCGACTATGAAATTCATTAGTACTGATGCTCTGAATTAGAGCTGATGGAGGCAGGTGTAAAAGCTAAAACAGAGGATGAAGAGCTTCAGTAAACTGTGCCAGTAGCGGTGATAGAATACTTGTTTTAATTTTTCTTTTTGAAATAATTTACTTTGTGATTTTAATGTTATTCAGAAGTTATATTAGAGGGCACCTGCAGCCTTTCAGCTTGCTGTCTGATGTGGGGATGACAGAGAGAGATGACAACTTTTCAACTGATAACTTTTTTTCCTCAGGAATAATCACTGCGTTACAAGCAAAAGGCCGAAGACAGCTTATAAATTGATCATTGTATCTCTCATTATTAATCAAACGTCCTGATTAGCTCTCTTGTTTAGTAAGAGATCAGCTGCAGCGCAGTCTGTGTTTGAATGACAGTTCATATTGAATTTGTTACATTGGTCTAAATGTTGTGGTATCATTGATCTGCAGCTGTCATCAGACTCTGATTCACTCTTGTCTTTCAGGCCAAAAAGTACAAAATTAAAATGGAAATTAGATTTACATAAAGTAAATCTAATTTCCATCTTAATTTTGTGTCTTTGAAGTGTTATCGGGGGGGTTCAGTGAAACATCTAAGATGGCAGCTGGAGAATTTCTCCTCCAACCCTTTCACACAGATCAAGTTGCGATTCATAAAGCACAAAGGAGTTCTGTGTTGGTCTTTTTTCCTCTCAGAGCAGCCAGCGACATGATACATAATAATTAATCTGACCATGTCGTATAAGTAATGTAAATTCTACCAACCCCTTTTTCTACAGCATGGGTACTCATAATGGATTTTCTGTCTGTGTACACAAGGCATTATAAATAAATCGTAACTATAGAGCTCCATGTTGGAGATTATAACCTGCAGTCAGAACTGTGCTTATGCTCCCAGCCATCGTGGTCAGGTGGGTGGATGGGGACACAGCTGGTGATTGAGGAACAACTGGAGTTTAGTTTTTGGTTTTGAATTTTGAAATTTTGTAATTCATGATGCATTTTGGGAAGCAAAAACAATGACAGGAGACTGAGAAACTGAGACGCAGATTTTGTGTACACATGATTTTTTGTGTGCGTGTGTGTGTGTGTGTGTGTTGGTCTGTGGTCAATATTGCACATCCCTCTCGCTCTGTGTGTCTGACAACGTGGTCGTTGTGTAAAGGTGAGAGGTGAGGGGTCAACATGTCAGCTGGAGTGTGTGTCTGGTATTTGGCACAGCTGTACCAGAGGAGGAAGGGGGACACACACACACACACACCATATATATATATACACAGACAGTCAGAAATGACTATACAGAGCATCTAAGGCAGAAAGCCCAGGAGAGGAAATAAAGGTTTCCCTCTGAAGTAAACAGAGAATCACTCAGTGATAGTGTGACTCTCTGAGCTTTGATGGCTGACTATATGTCATATACTCAAGTTTCTACCTCTCTACCTGTTTCAGCCTGATATTTAAAGATAACCCTTACAGTTGTTTTTTTAGGATTATTCTTTCTGTAACTTACACTTGAACTATCCATGGTGTCCTCTACCTCTGACTCAGTGCATGCTGGGATAGGCTCCAGCTCAAAGAGTAAGCTGCCACAGTTAGTCAATGAAAGATTAGTTGATGGAAAGAAAATTCATTTTGGGATCAACGTAATCTTTTCAGTTAATCTTTTTATAATGAGAAATAATCATTAGTTTTCAATATATTCGTTAATAATAATGATTTCAGATTTTATTTGACTCTATTCAACAAGCTCCTTCACTGTCACCAAAGTTCACTTGATGATTGTCTCGCTCTGATGTGTGTGTATACAGGGTCTAATCATATCAGCCTTTGTGTTTGTGTGTGTGTGTGTGTGTGTTCTGGTACTCAAGTTTTTCACCCTGCTAGTTGACACAATGCAGACTCCGTGTAATAGTTACTCGTTCAGTGAGCATAAGCATTGTTCATCTTTCACTCCTCTGAGCGTGTGTCTGTTTGCACATTGTGTGTACATGTAAACACGTGTGTGTGTGTGTGTGTGTGTGTGTGTGTGTGTTGACCAGTCCGTGGATGGGCTTTGAAACACCTCAAACTGTCACCAAGATTAATTAAATCTGTTTTAGCTCCATCCTGAAATTGGCAGCTGAGAGGGAACCTAATCAGATCCGACACATTGCAGTTTAACAGCGCGCCTCATTTACAGTGTGACTGCTAACCTGAGTATCACATGTGTTTTCATCAGGTTGTAATAAGCCGGTGGTCTGCATGTTTGGTGATTTGGTTCTAGAGACTGGGTGAGTTGAGTATGACTGACGAGATTGTTTAGTCCTGGAGCACCTGTTGAAGAAAAAAATGCATCCCACCATATTACAGTGCTCCGTATACACCACAGCATATCATTATTTTGTGTGATTTTAACCCCAGTTTTTAGTAGGTATATGTGCTGAAAGTTAAACAACTGGGCTGAAGAGAAATCAGAACAGATGACCCAAAGAAATGATTTGGGTTTAGTGAGTAAGTCTGTTTACCTCTTTCTGAAAAGTTGATATTTTGGAGATAAAAGGTTTCATTGAGCATCGAAATATATTTCAGCTTTGGTAAATTGCGTCTCCAGTGCTAAATAATTTAGTTTAGCTGTTTATGCTGTTAAAATGAAAGAAACAGTGGTTAGATACAATCAGGAAATATAATCATCAACATAAGGTGGCGAGTTTTAGTCTGACTAATGTTCCAGTGTCACATGAGTAAAATTGTCAGTTTGTATCAGTGGTATAACTGTATGGGCTACTGTAATCTTGGCTTCAGCACCACTTGTAACTCTCAGGTGCCTGGTAGCCCTGTTTCTGTCTTGTGCCGTGTAATTGACATTTGTCAAAAGGCCGCAGCCATCTGTGAGTGCTTATACAAGAAAGGCCGATGGAGTGGGAAGAGGAAGAAGAAAAGTAAAGAAAGAGTTTGTGCCCCACAGCAGTCTGTTTTCCTACCTTGTCTAGTTTCATTTTTGCCCTCCTCGTCGCCGAATATGGGTGCACTTTTTACTGGGCTGTGTGAGTGTGGCTCTGGCAGCCCTGTGTGTTGTTTTTGCGGGTGTGTTTTGTCGTGATTGGTCCTCCAGGCAGGAAGGGCCTCGGCTGCAGATGTGAGCGGTCAGGCAGCAGAGAACAGGCACATTGTACTGGGGCGTGCTGGGGGCTCAGGCAATCTGATCCAGTATCCTGCCATGCAGAACCACGCTGTCTACTGTCACTGCCCTATTTAAAACACACACACACACACACACTCTCCACCTTTGCCTGAACTGCTCTCTCCCTCTGCCTCTCATCACCTTCCCTCCTTTCCTCCCTCTCTCCTTCTCTTTCTCATTTAGCATTCCTGTGCAGATCTACAAAAGTCTTGAAAAGTATGGAAAAAAATATTCAATACTGTCAAGACTTGGAAAGATTGAAAATCTGGAAATTGTACACAAACCTGGAAAAGCATGATACCGTTGTTCTATTCAGCACCATTGATTTTTCAGATGTAACAACGTATTATTTTATAACTTTCTCCTCTGTGTGTTTCTTTTTTAATCTGCTTTGACCTGTCTCACTAACTTCCTTCAAGCAGTTGTTTTAGAGTTTCTGTTTTGGATGGTTAATGTAGCATGCAATACCACTCAATCTAATGCCCACTTTACCTCCACCTTACTGTACATAGCCTTTATACACCTCACTCTTTCTCCCTTCTTTATTCATCTCTCCCTCCTCCTCTTCCTCTTCTCTCTCTCTGGTGTAGAGTAGCGTTAATGGACTCTGGTCTGGAACACCCCTGAGGCAATAGCACCATTTGCTCTGTCGAATAAATATTACCATCTGTGAGGCCTGTTTGACCAACTGGTAATTCAGGCCACTGGGTGTCACCTAAACACAAGCACCACTGATAGGATCAGCGTGGTTATAGGACAAACGAAGGAAACTTCACATTAGAGCCAATATTATAAATCATCATGAGAGGCTGATAAGCACATTAAGATGGCTTTGTAACGCAGTGTTACAGTGCTGTCAAATTCATAAAACAATCAAGCAAGAGTTTCTGTTTTATTATAAGTGATATAATTTGACTGTGGATCTGTATGTTTGTGTGATGGTTAGCTGTGTCTCAGGTCAGGGAGCTGATGCCCGTGTTGTTTAGAAATTTCATTATCAGCGTTACCCATGTTGCGTGATGCATTTCTGTTACTGGTGTTGGGTAAGAGTGGTGCATTAGCTGCAACCTTCAGTGGCTTCCATGCTACAGCTCTGTGCTGTTCCAGTGGAGTCACATTTTTTAGCCATAATAGCAGCTCAAGCAGTAATGGATCCCTCATATACTAATCTAGCCAGTGCCATTCTGTTTCAAACATACTGAGATGGGCACGATTATATAATTTCTTCTTTCATTTTGATGCTTTTAAAGCGCAGTAGATGACCGTGTTGCTGTCTGGCTATGTGGCTGATGAAAATGGCAAATGTGTAACTTCATAAACTGCATCAGCAGGGCTCGGTTAATCTTTCATCTGTACGTACATCACTGCCACCGCCAGTTTATTATGAGAAGTGCCACAGCAGGGCTGGCTGTAAATGAATTTAATTGGCTGTTAACAGCAAAGTTAGCTCACTGGTGCCTCAAACACAGGAAGGCTAGCCAAAGACTGAGGGAGGATAACTGAGTGCAGGAAAATGTGAAGACTAGGTGTTGCTGAAAACTGAACTTTATAAGCTGCCTCACTTAAAGGGTCCCCATCAAAGGCGTTGTAAATGTCTAAAATTTAGACTTTTATAATTATACCTTAGACTGCAAAATTAATACAAACTTTCTGTTTGAAATCTTGGCAGAATTTGCGTCAGGCATATTTGTCATTCCATCTTGAATTAGACAAGAGGAACACAACATCTCAACATCATGGGAAGTTGTATTGAAAAAGTTAAATTTGTAGAATGCAGTGTGTTTTCCTGGTGAACTAACAAAAATTACACTGAACAGCTTCAATTTCTGACCTAACCAGATTTAACTCAGTAAGCATGGTATGGATGTGTGTTTAAACAACATAAGCAAGACTTTGACCCTATGATGTTCTTGTGGAATCAACAGAGTGTGCTGCTGTTTTACAAACAAAAATCTCCTCTGTTACAAGACAGTACAAGTCAGCTCATGTGAGTCATTAGACTCCACCTCTCTGAGTTTAACGCCTACAGTGATAGAATAAATGCTCGCAGATATCAGACTGACTGTAAGTATGTTTAAAATGATCTGTTCATTCAAGATGTTTGTTTCCAAAACAAGAAGGATTTTTAGAGGACGTTGAGCAAACACTGAGCAATAGACATCAGGTAGATTTTTTTTTTTTAATGGAGGATGGCTGTGACTAAATTTCCTTCTCTCTGTGGTACAGCTACGCACCATTCCATGAGCTGTTTAGTCGCTTGTTTAGAAGTGTGAAAACATAATAAACAGGTCACTTTTATTTAAATTGTTTTGCTTTATGTTCATTGTAGCATGAAGTCATAAAGGGAGACAAACCCTGAATTCCAGTTGGAATCGCCTTCAAGACTGAAATACACAGACTGACACAGTGCCTTTGAGCAATGTGAGAAAGCCAGCAAGGTAAACCACAGTGCAGACTGAGTGTGGAGAAACAGACTGGTTGACCTCCTGGAGACAGTGTGTGAGACTGGTGGTACAGTGTCTGTTTCTGAGTGCGTGTGTGTTTGTTTATGTCGTGTTAGGCTGCGGACTGTATACCTGGAGTGTGCCTGTGTGTGTGTGCATTCTTGCATTTTTGTGTGTTTGTGTGTGTCATTTTAAACTGTGAAATGATTGTGTGTCCTCAAATAAACATCCATGTGAGCTCAGCACTATCACTTCAACAGCCACTTGTTTCAGTTGCTTGATAAATGTGTGAGCAGAATAGAAGCCACTGTCTCAGCTTGGATTTAAACTGAGTCGTACTGTACCTGCCCTGCTGTGGTTCATATATGTGGCTTGGACTGTTTCCCATTTGCTCTGGCACAGTGCTTCCTTTCTTAAATCATACCTAGATGTACAGTGGCAGCCATTGTGGACATCGCCCATACCTGTTTCTATATCGCATTAGTGCTGCCAGAACATTTAAGATTACTTTCAAGATTAAATCTTTTTGATCCTCTGGGCAAAGTTTGGTCACTGCAGCTGTGAATAATGGCTGCAGTGAAAGATGAAATAGTCCTGTACTTTGTATTTGAACCACATTAAAGAGGAATAGGTCTTTTACAGTGATTTTGATACAACCTGTAATTGACAGGCCTCCCCTGAAAAGGTGGGAAAATGTCAGAATGTCTGTTGTAATGTCATGAATTAGCAATTTATTTTATCTTTATAGAAGCTAAAGGTCTCAAGTGTGAGATGCTCTGTCCCAGTTTGAATTCGATATTATCCTCCATTGTTTACAGGCATCATAGACAAGCTAGATTAGTGTGTAACTCATGACTTTCTGGACAGGATTTCTGGGAGTTAAAGTTTCCTGTGACATTTTATTTGTTTACTTATCCTCTCTGCCTCCTCTCTCTCTCTCTGTCCCACCAGACCCAGTGGATGTGTTACCCGGGCTCTGCAGGTTCCCTCTCTCCCTGAGGCGTGAAAAGAGAGTCCCGGCTTCTGCATCCGTGCTCAACAACCCGGTCATGCTTACACATCACCAAGAAGGCCAGATCTCTGCCCCCACCAAGCAGCTCTTCTCAGGTAAACTACCCCTGGACTGGACTTCAGGTGGTTTAGTGCTAGGAGAGATTTGTTTTGTAAGTGCCATATTATATATATATTATGAACATACAGTTCTTTTACAGCGAGAGAGTTTGCTCAGCTAAGAGAAACAAATGAATGTTAATGTGGAAGTGTAAACTTACATCAGGACCTAATATTTAATATTTACAATGAATTCCATGATATAATTATCATTACAGGTTGCTATTTATGTTTGGATGTATTTTAAACTCTGGGTTAGTGGGCTGTTATGCTGTGTGTGCTAGATTTCTCATGGATATAAAGTATATAATTATGTGTTCGCTGCAGAGCTGAGTTAAACTGTGTGGGAGAACCATAACAAATTAACTGTAGAGAATACTGTCTGACACCCTGGGTGAGGAGAGAAAACAGAGTAGCACTTATGGTTGTGAAAATCCTAAAAAGTCAAAATTGATCCTCAACTCATTTTTCTAAGGTTTAGCCTTCGTTCTCCAGCTGTACTTACCTGTTATATGTCTTGTGTGTGTCATCTGTGCCAGCTTCACACAGGACTATGCTCTGATATCTCATAATTAGTTCATCTGACACAGATCTCTTAGCACAATCACTTTAAGCTCATCACTTGTGTCATTTCACTCTTCATTGCTTCAGTACAAACCTTGTAATTGTGTTTGGCGTTTAAATACCCAGCTGGTTGTAGTGACCCAGGTTTATGATCTAATCCTTCTCTCTCCTCTCATCCCTCCTTCCCTCATCCACAGGTAGTTTTCAGAGAACTTCTCCATCATGGCTCTGGTTAAGGCCCAGGCTGGTCTCAAGCTCACTCCTGTCCATCTACAGTGAGCAGGGCATCCAGCAGCTCGGCATTGAACTGGGGCGCTCACCTGTTTTTCCTGTCACGAGGACCAGGCGGCAAGCTGGCCCCTGGGGACTACCCACTGTTCAGAGGCGTCAACCTGGCTGATGGCAGTCAGTAACCAGCAACAACCAGTTTGTGACTGGTTGAGATGACCTATTAGGGTCATGTGGGTGTGAGTGACTGGGAGTAGTGTGTGTGTGAGTGTTTGTTGGAACGTGGTTTGAGTTTCGATTGATACCTTTTTAAATCAGACCTGTAGTCACATCACACATTTGTGCATGGTTCCTCCTCCTTGTCTCTAGGTGGCATCGCGCCGGCTTTCTCTGTTTCCAAGGCATTGACTCTGCTGCTGGACTGCAAGGAAAGAGATGACCCGTCCCCTGCCCGAGGGAGCAACCGCGCAGATGTTGACACCAATGGTATCTGATGTTCAGAGCCCGTCTGCTTGATGAGGAGGTTTTCCAGGTGAGGGCGCTGATAAGCAAACAAACTATGCAAGTATTGGTTGGGTGGCTGATGTGCAGGTGAAGTGACTATGAGAACCCTCTGCTGTAGCAGTCCTGCAGCCTACAAACTCCAGTTCACATAGCGAGCTCTAATCATAAAATTTACTGATTGAGATTTAAAACACATTAATCATAATAAACCTTAATAAACAGTTTCTATTTAGTCTCACAATAAATAAATGCAGCTGTAAATGTTTTGCTAATCTGCTTTTTCCTCCACAGAGACATCCAGCAGCTGCTGATGGCCCTAACTTTGGGCTGCCTATGACTTCTGTGAACACTACAGCCCGACACAACGAGCTCCCCTCTGCCCCAAGACCCAGGCTCAGGACCCCAACACATACGTGAGTAACACAACAACACAACAAGTTCATACACAGCCGTATGAAATCAACATTTCTCCTCTCACATATGAAACTTTAATCGAACAAGTAAACTTCTTAGTGAATAATTCTCCTGAAAACTTCATACAGAGTCCAATAACTAGCCTTTATGTTTCCTCCTCTTTTACTACTTGGGATGAGGTCACAGTCACACAAAGTGAAGACATAGGAACACACAAATCCCACAGCACTTACAAGACTTCTGAGGCCATGTTATCAGACTGTCAGCACTATGCTAACTTTAATCCATTTCTAAAATTAGCCTGTCAGTAGCTCAATAAAACAGGGCCAAACAGAATCAGTGGACTTTGTTTTCCTTTTCTGTAGCACTTTATTTAAAATTATTTAGTTAGGAAGAAAATAAACTGTATTAACATTCTTTTGTAGCCCATGTTTTTTTTTTTTATCATGAGAAAAATATGTAATCTTAGTGTTAGGAAAATGCAGTTAAAAATAAAAATAGAAAATGCTAGATTGGCTTTCCTTTTCTTCCAGGCGTTTTTTTTCTTAAGTAAAAATATGGCTCTATTTTTGTCAACAGTCACTGTTGTAGGTCTTTAAAAATCCTTCTATCATGTTTGCGTGTTCTTCATGTTTATTCAAGGGAATTAAGTCTTTTAAAATTTGTGTGGGAAACTGATCTATATGAAAATGTGATCAGCCCTCGGTACTGATCCAAGAAAATGGAAGAAAAATTATAGGTTCAGTTTAGTAATGATAAGTCATCAAATAATATCATCAAAAGTGCCTCTCTTTCTATGCCTCACGCATCCCGTCATCAGCAACAGTTTGTATCCATCTTTTCCTCCTCACCTCCTCTCAGTCTGTGTCTCCTAGGTAACTAAAGAAAAGCAGAGGCCTTCGTATAAATGCCCTGTAACTGCCTCACAAATGGGCACATTTCCATCATTTCATACAGCTCGCTGTGGAGAAGTATAAACGAATTGTTACAGCAGTGGATTAGTTGTCCTTTTCTGCTCTACTGCAAGGGAACACAGAAGAGTGAGGAAAGGATGATACAAGCCAGCGTCTTGCCCAGTTTCTCCCATGGATTGAAGAAAGAATTTGTTCAGTACATAAAACATGAGTTAAGTCTGGTTGGTTTCTGGTTAGAATTGAAATAAAAAGGATTTGGCATGAGATGGCCTAGGTGGAGTCTTTGCTTACTGAGACTAGTTGTGCACATTACATGGATTATAGCTTTTAAGCTCTCCTCATTTCTTTTTTCTCAAAAAGATACTGATATTTCACAGCAGACACACCACAGCTAAATAACAAACGATTTTCATCTGCATTCATTGTCAAAAGTACATGATCTCTGTTTTAAATATGCATGCCGGATCTTAAATCAGTATAAATTGTCAGACACTGTACAGAGCTCCAACACTTTGCGTCCCAAACCCTGTCAAGTTGATGCTGATGAGATGTCTGCTTTCTGAATGAATATAAATCAGTGTGGTTTTATTCATTAGCTTTAATCTTTGCTTTATGTTTTGCTGTTTTCTCATTCATCAAGGTCGTCTGTGTTTGGACATTTTTAAATATCAACATCTTTTGACCAGCAGCACAGACTCCTTTTAATGAATGGAAAAATAAAATCTTTGCCATCTTTGTCATTATCTCTTTTGCTGTCTTTCACTCTCTATCACCACGTTCTGTTTTTCCTCTCTTGCTGCTTCACCCCACATTCACCCTTTATTTTCTTTACCTTTATTTATCCCTCTGTGGCCTCTGTAACCCCTCTTCACCTCCCCTCTTCATGAATTCTTCCCCTCCCATTCATCTTGCTTTCATGTACCTTCCTCCCCCCTGCCAAACCATCTTTCTCACCGTCCTTCCCATCTTTCAATTCTTCCATCCCTCCACCTCTCTCAGTACTTTGATGAGGAGCAGGATGACCATGAATACCCCTATTATGATGAGGAAACAACAGGCGTTCCCTCCTCTTCTGCGTCCCCCTCTCCCCAACCTGGGGCCCCCAGTCTGCAGGTAAAGAGGGAGCAAGAAAGAGGGAAAACACAAGCTGGGTTTGTGGAAGGGAAGGAGAATGAGAGAGAGAGGTATTAAAGCGATAACAGAGGAATAATTCATAAAATAGGCTTAGCTTTCTAAATATTTGAGTGTCAACTAAATTTGCATATTTCCTAAAATATTAGTGTGAATCTACATTTTCACTCCATATGCCTCTCTCATCCCTCATCACTCCATACCTCCCTTGTTTTAATCATATCTCACCTTTTCTTTAATCCACATCGACCTCTCACACATCCACCTCGTTTCCACCATCTCCGTCACACAGGATTACCTTTGCTCCTTGTGATTTTTGTCCTCATGTCATTTACATGTTGTCATATATGTATGTGTGTTCAGATGTGGCCAAGTGGGGGCACTAGGGTGGTATAGGTGCAGCTGTGTTGTTATACACACATGCACACTTTTTTTCACACTCGTCTCAACTCAGTTCTCCAGTGTCGACACACATCCCATCCTGTTCCACCCCAAACTGAACCAAAATACCTTCTCCCAAAGTGAAAAAAGAAGGAAAGTTGAGAGGGGTGTCACAAAACTTACTTAGCACATAATTGACTGTACAGTGAATAAGATAAAAGTTGTGTCACAAACAATCTCTGACACCCACATCCATGTTCAGAGATGTTTTTTAATGAAATTATGTCAGCCATATCATAAGAAGAAGCAATTTAAAATTGGCTAATCATATGATTTGAATTTTTGAGATTGTTAATGAGATTGTTAACAAATATTACTTCATATCATCTCTGGTTTTATTATGTGGGTCTGCAGAGATCACCAAATCAAACCAATGAATAACATCATAATTGGTGTGTTTTATATTTGATCATGAACTGAGCACACACATGTTAGCATAGGCAACAAATAAGAAAGTGCAGAGTAGCCTTTTCTTTATGTCTTCTTGGTCAAATAGTCTTTGTAAATACGTTTTTTTTTCAAGGTACAAGGTAGGTGGGGTTTGTCAAAGAATGGGTGTTAAAAACAAAAAGAACTGCGTAATTATTTGACTTGCATATGCTCTGAATTTTCTATCACTCATTGCATGGTCGTTTATGACAAACCCCACACATTCAGCTTCACAGAAATCCTACAGACAGATTTGCAATTCTATTTGACCAGGGCATGTGTCTGTATTGTCTTGTTACTTGCATGATTTCTTAATTGTCTTGGAGGATGTCATAGCATGCACCTACTGTACTTCTGCGTGATTAGTTTCCGTACCAATTTTCTGGTCAACATGGGAATATCAATGCACATGTTTTTGTGTTGGTAAATGCATTCATGGTTGTACATCTGACCTTTGTATGGCATACATGGCATACATGTATGTCACAGTCTGTCTCCTTTAAGTGTTTCTGTTCTGTATTGCATATTTGAAGTTTAGATCACGGTGGCCTGTTTTCCTTCACTATTATTTGGGTGAAATTTTTGTCCATTTGTTGACAGTGTTTGCATGTATTTTCATTGTAGCAGCATGAGTGGTAATAATTAATCATGCACAGTGGTTTTCATTTTGTGGATTTATGTTACTAACATGCATTTGTAAGCCTGGCATCTATGCCCCCTCCTCAGCACGGCTAAATAGCAGCAACCTTCTCTGTCTTGCAGTTGGACTGACCAATGCATTATAAAGTGTGTGTGTGTATGAGCACAGCAGGTCAGCGCATAAGTGATGTGTATGATTTGTGTGTGTATGTGTGTGTACAGTGTGTGTGAGTTCAGCACCAGCTTTACCTGACCAGTCACACCCTCAGTGCCTCTGCCAAACCACAGGCTCCAGTTCTTATTAGCACAAAGATGCTGCTTTGTCATTTAATATTGGGAATGGCATTACTGGAGAGCTCAGCAAAAAAAATGCTCCAAATAACTTGGATCAAAGACATTAAAGTTCTCAACTGTCTTGTGTGGATTCGATTTTGATAATTTTTGAGTACTAGTACTTTTTTCAGTTGTATTTCTTTGCCATTTTAAAACTTGTATTAATCATCTGCTGTATCCAGTAATGCCTGTACAGTCTCAGTAAATCATCCAAGCCTTAGCCATCTTTATGTCATTGTTTCTCAAAACATCCACTCTTGTCTTTCTCTCTCTGTCCATCCCTTGTTTGTGCTTTTTGTCCCTCCAACCTCATATATTTGTTTCCTCCTCTCCCCCCTTGTCTTTGTCAATATACACTTTACATACTAAACAACATCTCAACCAAACAATAATCACGGATATTAGAAAGAAGAAGGCAAATGAAAACAGCCCCACTAAAACCACCCCAGTTAAGCCAAAGCCACTCTAAGCCAGCCAGGGCTGGTCATACAAACTTGTGGTCAAGCCACCTATGCCCACCAGCTCCAAGTCCTCCACAGCCCAAAGCCATCCAAAAGCAAAGCCCACTGCAGTAGGGTTCTCTTGTCTAGATCAAAAACCAACAGCGGCAATAAAGCTAAGCCGGCTGCCCCAATGAGCAATGGTAAACCTGCTGCTGGGGGAAAAGAAAGCGCCAAATGGTGCAGCTAAAAAGGTAGCGGCAACGGCAATGGCAAAGCTGTGAAAAACTAATGGCAATGGCAAAGCTACACAGCTGATAAGCCTACCGCTCAGGCAAGGTGAATGGAAATGGCAATGGCAAAGTTGTAACTGAGAAGAAAATAATGTAATGGAAATAGAAATCCTCAACAGAAAAAAGAAAGCCAATGGAAATGGAAAAGCCACTGTTGTGTCTAAGGCTAATGGAAATGGTAATGGCAAAGCTACAGCGAAAGCAATGGAAATGGCAAAAGTAAATTGAAGTTAAAGAGGTTAAAGTCAAAGTTAATGGCAAAGCTGAGAATAAGTCAATGGTGAGGCTAAGGCTAATGGCAATGTAGAAGTTATTACTGTGGTAGAAAAGCTGTTACTAATGGTGCTAAAATCAGGCAAAAACGGAAACCACTACAAAAAGCAAAGACTGAGAAAGTTGTTAAAGTAGAAAAGATAGAAAAGACTGTGGTCAGTGCAGCTAAATCAGCTGCCAAAGTACAAGCTACCAAGACACCTAAACTTCCCTCAAACATCAAAACCTGAACCTACAAAAATGGCAAGGCTGTAGCAGCAAAAGCTCAGAAAAGTGAAGACAGAGTCAAAGGAGTCACCAAAAGTTAAAACTGTGGTCACCAAGTCCCTCTGGTCAAATCAACAACAAACCATTAGTGAAGACTGCAGTTGAAAAGGTTTCACATCCCGAAGAAAGTAAACAACACCACTTATTTAATAAGCCTCACAGACCTACAATCCAAGGTGGTTTGGACGTGTCTCAAATCCAGCACAAACCCTTCCCACCTTTGGCAAGACTGTGCTAGTGGAACTGCAGTCAGCGAAGAAAAATTATAGCAGTTATCAACAGTACAACAAAAGGCTCATGTTTGAGTTGGAATGTCCAAGTCATTGTCCCATCTGTCCCATCTAATTATCAGCTCTTTCCACCATCCAGGGTCTACAACAAAAGTTGTGTGAAATTAAATGTTTGAATTTTGGGTGTTTCTTTTGTGCATAATTTCATCTTCCAATGGGTGGCAGACAGTGCACATTTGATATAAATCACTTAATAGTGGACAATCTGGTCTTCAGAATGGAAGCTGGTCCATACCAAGCTGGGCACCTTCTCCTCTGTTAATATATCATATGATCTTCATAGTCACCCCAGCTGCTCCATATGATGATACAGTGAAATTTGCACATTGACATAGCTAATTGTGATTTCGTTCTTTAACTTCACTTCATACTCCTACCTTCAAGCTGCTGAAACTGGATCTCAGAACCTGAATACACTCCATCGCTCCGTCTCTTTCTTTTGGGAAATGATCAAATGAATGAGCATGGTTTCTATAGCACAAACTAAACCTGAGAAGACATAAAGTACTATCACATTCTACACAGATGCAACACAACAAAAAAAAAACTCCCCTGTCACTCTGTTATTCTCTCTTTCGTTTTTGAAGTACCTGTGTTTTCTCTCTGACCTCTGTCTCCCTGTCTCTGTCATATTTTTTACATTTGAAAAAAATCAGCCTCACAGAAACAGAAACTAAGCTTTAAATGTGCTTTCGTTAGAGATGCAATTCCATTCATTGTGCAGTCTACTTTGAAGCTGGCATGCATCAAGATAGAGGGTCATTGTCAGGTTCATGGTTATTACTGGGTTCTTGAGAATTAGTAGCATGTATTGACTGTTATCTTGGATTAACAGAAGTATGGTTCTGTGAGGCTGTTAATTTGGGTTGTTTCTCTGTTTTCTGGTCTTGGGTGAAACTAGACATCCCAAAGCATCAAGTCATGATGTTTTCATCATTTAGGGATGGATAGAGGCTCTCAGTCCTTCCTCCAACGAGAGCAGACTTCACCCTTCCATGAATCTCAGCTTTGTGAACTTTAAAAAGCAAAAACGGTTCAACAATACAATGAAAAGAAATCTCAGCAATGTAGTCTCAATGACTCCCTAAATCTTGCATGTGGCAAAATTTATAGTCATTGAGATTCTGAAACTATCTGATATTTCTTTTCTAAAATGGATCTTTACAACTTTAAAATGTGAGTTGCCAGTAAACATTTCTTTGCCCGTTGGCAACCACAGTTTTATGATGTATTTCATTTCTTCTTTTAACTTACCTACAAGCAGACTTTGAACTAACACGCTCTTCCAACAATCAAATCTGCTTGCTTCCTCCCCCTGCTCCCCAATTCCTGTAACTTGACCAATCAGGATGTAGACACTGAATATGTCGAGGCTGTACACGCTTCTGAGAGACCCAGATTATTACTATGAGGCAGGTCCCACTGCAGAGGGTGGTGATTGGACAGAAGAGATCCTGCGCGGGTAAAAGAAAATTACACACTGATCAGTGACACAGATCGAGACATGACATGAACAAAGAAGACCGACAAATAGATAAATCTTACAGAGGAACATACATATAGATCAATGTCAAAACTCCAGATAGATTTGTTTAATTTGCAATTACAGCAGAAAAATCACACATTCTGAATTAGCACACAGTGACAAAACAAGAATAAATCATCACCTCAGAACAGACACTTCCATCACCAGGGAGAAGACAGTGTAACACCTGTGTGTGGTGGTGGTGATCTTGTAGTTTAACCAAGAAGTAGTCACTAACTCTGTGTCTCTCTTTAAACTTTTCTATTCACACATCACTGTTTTGTTGGCACGATGCCATGACAAGACATAAGAAAACCTCTTTCAAAGGAGAATGCACCACATTCATCTACTTATCTCATCAAACATTTTATGTGACTCCCTTTTCCTAACAACAAGATCCCTGATTTGTTCTCGCCATGAATTCTGGGTTGATGGTTGCAGTCATGACGTCATAGAACAAGAAATCTTGTGAAAAGGTTCACATAGGAATATTGATATGCATTTTAACCACAGCAACAAGGGGATGAATATAATGCATTTCTCATTTGAAGAAAAATCTAACTGAACTAGAGAATACAGTAGTTGCTGTGACACTTTGCAGCCCTACACTGTCAGGGGTGAGATGGGTTTCAGATCTGTAATTAATGGTGCTGCTGTTTTTGAAAATATGTCAGTATGGTGTACAGTATTTTAGGAACCAATGTTGCATTATTGAATAGTGTTTCACATGAATTTCGTTTTAATCATTTGCTTTTCGTGGATAACTGTGCAGTAATACCACTGGATTCATATTTGTATATTTTACTATGGTAAGTAAAATAGACTATAACATAGTCTTTAGCTTTATGCGTAGCACATAGCAACATTGTTTTCTAGAAATGTTTCATATCGGTTCCTTTGTATGGACCATACCAAGCATGACATTTAAAGTGTGTCTTTCCCTTTATCTGTATTTAAATCAAATGTTACAATGTGAATTTGGAGAAATCATTTGATTTGATTATCCACACAAGCTGAGGATGATAAACTTTTGAGTGAAACACATACTATTATAAGCTCAACAATAGATGATTAACAGAAGATTTACAGTCACAGGATGAACCTGCTAATCCACATTTAAAGGACTGAAAGAGTCCCCACAGTCTGTCAGATGTCTTTTTGTTTTCTGTCCCTATGTCACTGTTAATATACAAAAGGTAAGACTCACTTCTTTTTATACCCTCTCTAATACCCTATTTGTCCTATTTCTCTTTCCTTTACTAACATTTTCTCATCATACACACCTCTCCCTCCTCCTTTCACTGTCCCCTCCTCCTTTGCTTGATTCTTCCTCTTGTATTACTCCATCTATCCCATCGCGGCTTTGACAAATCCAATCCAGCCGCAGGTGGAGCCAACATTGGAGGGAGAGAAGGTAGAGTCACCAAGGCAGCGGTGCAGAGGAGGTCTCTGAGGTAATAACGTGGGACGTGGGCCTTAAGGAATACGACTATTCCTGCAGGGACTACAATGAGCCATGAATGGAGACTGGAGAGGTCGATGGCAGCATGGGCCCCGCCCTGTCTGCTGTGACAGACGAGGGAGGCGTAAGTTGTTTTGCTTCAGAGGCAAAAAAAAAAAGAAAAGACAAAATCAATTTCAACCAAATCTGAATTCTAGTTTTTATCAAATTGTATTCAGTGTCCTCTCAAATGACTTGTTTGAGTTTGTCATCTTCCACAGGCCATTATGGAGAGACTTATTATTTATTTATATATGTTTTGTTTCTTAGCACCCATGGTGACTTATTTGAACAACAAATTCTACCTGAAAGACTGGGATAGAGACTGTATCTATATTTACCACTACTTTAACACATAGGTGAGGACTTAAAGGCCAGACCTTAAAGTTTAGTAATCTCAGGAGGACTAGCTCCAAGTGTCATGTAACTAAATTCAAAATGGCCACCATGTAAGTAAAGTCTCTTCATAGATTCAGCTTCATACCAGGCAAGCTCAATCAATCACAGAGAAAACTGTATTTGAATGCATTTCAAATACTTTAAGGACCAAGACCTGGTCCCCACATCATGGTTGAAATGGGTTTTATTTTATATGATGTATAGTGAGCAACACAGGACCCCAGGAAGAATAGCTATTACCACGGTAGAAAGCTATTTGGGTTCCTAATAAACATAAACAATAACTTGAACTTCACATACACTGAATAAAGAGGCATTTTGAAGTGCAGCAAGTGACTGATTGCTGCATCTTCTGTTTTGAATGCCATTTATCTCAGTGTATATCTTCATTCAAAGCTGCTGAGCCCAGACGATTCTCTGTATCTATGCAAAAAATAAGTAGTAAGTAATGGACCGACAGTTTGGAGAGCCATTAAAGCACTGGTATTTGGACGAAAGCTTATGCCCTTAGCACAAGCACAGCATGTTTTTATTTTATCATTCTGTTTTCTACAGTGGCAAGATAGTGTGTAATATAATGTGGTGTGTTCATGTAAGTGTGCATCTTCCTGTTGTTTCACACTATTGTCTGTCATATGCAGTGTGTGAGTGTGTTTTTATTTTTTCTTTATACTGCGTGTGTTTAAGTACGTCTATACTGACTGTGCTGTGTTGTTGGCTACATGTGTGTTTTCCTCAGGCTGCCGTCAGAGGCCAGAAAGGAGAGAAAGGAGAACCTGCTGTCTTGGAGCCTGTGAGTTACTAAGTGTATTTTGAGGAGCTTTACCTGAGCAGGTGTATTTAAACAGGCTTGCTCTGTGACAGAAAAGAAAACCTTCCCTCAGTCACTTTTCTCACAAGCTAGAGGGATTTACACCAGCAACCTTCCAGTCACAATCCTGCAAGAGCAATGACTTACATTTCTGATGTTCCTTCAGTTGGGTTTTGTCCTCCTGTGTTACATTTTGAACTTTGTTTTAATTTTCCAGGGTATGCTGATTGAAGGACCTCCTGGACCAGAGGGACCTGCTGTAAGTAACTGATGGTTATTCCCTTGTTTTACTTCCTTACATCTAAATATTCTAGGTTGGTATCCTCATTCTTGTGAGCTATGAATTATTTACTGTGGTAGTTGAACTTTCTTGTTAACATTATTTCTGGAATGTAAAGTTTAAGATGTTTTTATGCAGCACTACAATACTGCACCTGACACTGACATAGAAAATGACAGTTCATTGAGTCTGAATACTTGAGCGCTCTTCCTCTACCTCATTCAGGGTCCTACCGGCCCCCCTGGCTCTTCTGGACCTCCTGGCTCTGTTGGCGACCCTGGTGAGAGGGTGAGTGTTTCATTTTATCTGAAGAAATGTGGGTTTGTCGAGACACGAGTGTTAAATCTGTGCACAGACAATCCTGAGACATTACTGGCTATTGCACATGCACTTTGAAAAAGAAGCACGTTTAATTTCCATTCTTACCTTGAACCTGCAAGCTCACCACATCCTCTCTCCATCCCTCAGGGCCCACCTGGTAGACCTGGTCTGCCTGGAGCTGATGGAGTTCCTGGACCTCCTGGATCCTCAGTCATGCTGCCTGTGAGTTACCCTTAACTTTTGATCCTTGATTAAAGAGGGGCACTGATTAAATGGCCATAAATGTGAGTGATGTCTGCTCCAACATGGGAAAACATTTTGTAGTTACTTCAATAAACTGTATAGTTTTGTATGTTCAGTATATGAACCCATGACAATGGCTTGATGCTGACTTTTTATTAAATCGTCACATCCACTGACAATAAGTCGGTGGTTTGTCGCTGACTGCAGCTTCAGTCTATAAATATGGCATCATATTTTGATTTGTTTATCCTTCTTCAATGATGTTTTTGTTGATAAACTAATTTCTATTTATCCTTTTGCTTTTTCCTTTTCTTTTTGCAGTTCCGTTTTGGTCAGAGTGGAGGAGATAAGGGTCCTGTTGTCTCTGCACAGGAAGCTCAGGCAGCAGCCATCTTGTCTCAGGCCAGGGTCAGTCATCACTTTTACAGAACTGCACTCTTAGTTTTCTTCATGGATCATATCAATGGAGATTTCACCATTGTCCAAGATTGTCACCATCTTTAAAGAATTTGAAGAATATAATACAAAAGACACAGACGCAGCAGAGAAAACCTAGTGACGGCTAATTTTATACCAACATAGACATTTAGCTGATGTTCTCGTTCAGTGAGATTAGAATTAGTATGAAAGGAGATTTTCCTTTTCTTCCTACATCACAAGCAGCTGTGTGCCTCCATGATCATTGATTATGAGGTGTTGTTGTCTCTAGATGGCTCTGAAAGGACCTCCTGGACCAATGGGATACACTGGACGCCCAGGACCCCTGGTATGTTACCTGTTATCTGGACCCTTACCTGTTCATATCAAGACTTTGTTGTTATTATTGCCAACTGTCACAAGTTTTACATATGACAACGATTTTGATCTCATAATGTGTCTCTTACAAGCTTTTTTGTTAAGTTTCTTAAATGCAAAACCTGATTTTTTGTTTCTTTGTCGGGGGTGAAAGGATGTATTGTCTTGGTGATAATAGTGATGATTATTGCGTCTGTTTCAGGGAAGTCCTGGAAGTCCTGGTCTGAAGGGGGAGAGCGGAGACCCCGGTCCTCAGGTAAAAACACTTCCTGGTCCCAACATGAACTCTGAACTCTACAAAATCAAATCATTTGAACAGTTTTTATGTAACTAACCTTCCCTCCCTTTTACCTTACAGTCTTGTGTAATTGATTTAGTTTATAGTAAACACAGCTTAGATCTACAGTATAACTGGAATTAATCACAGACATTGAATTCATTTGTCAGGGCCCCAGGGGACCCCAGGGTTTGATGGGACCTCCAGGCAAAGCAGGAAGAAGAGTGAGTAAAAAAAACAGCTGGCTTGTCTTTTAATTATTTGCTTTATTTACTTGTTTGTTTGTTTGTTTAACCCAAAGGTCACAGGTTTTAAGGGATTAGCTGTTCTAAAGGAGGCTAAAGGTGAAATAAATAAATTCTGTAGTAAATGCAGTACAGAACTTATTCCTCTGTTTGTCTCCTAACAGGGCCGTGCTGGAGCTGATGGCGCCAGGGGAATGCCAGGAGAGCCTGGAACTAAGGTAACACCTCTCCAGCATCAGTCCTTAATGGACAACACCAAAATTATCTCCACTGACTCCTGAGTTTGACTTTTTGTTTGTTTCTGACTTCGTCCCATGGCTGGCATCTTTAATCCTGGAGCAGATCTGCATGTGTGAAAAGTGAAATGCTGGTGTTATCGAAGTGTCATTTTATTCAGACTGTAACTGAGATTTCACCACTAAATATTTTACCTTGAACTGAAACATGTATCTTTTGTTCATTTATTTAATTGGTGAGATTCCACTTCAGCGTCACTTACTTCCTCTGGTGTCCCAACATCACTGCTGTCTGTGAATCAAGTGTTCAAACTCAGTATTAATGCATCAGCTTCACATTATGATGCATTCTTTCAATGCAGTAATATGTCTGTGTGTCTGTCTCAGGGTGACCGTGGTTTTGATGGTCTTCCTGGTTTGCCTGGTGACAAAGGACACAGGGTGAGTCGACAGCAAAATAATCACAGTGTGACAGTTCAGAACAAGTCAACAAGCTACTGTTCTTGTTCTTGAATGTGTATAAGAACAGTGATACCTGAATATCTGCAGAGCTAAAGAGTTTTCTGATTCCTCACTCAGGGTGACACAGGCCCAATGGGACCCCCAGGATCTCAAGGAGAGGACGGAGAGAGGGTATGAAGTCATGAGAAAATAATCTGAAATGATTCCAGGAGCTGTTCAGAACGTTTGTCACTGTGTCACTACTTATCTCTTAATAATCAGCATCTTTCCATCCTTGGCGTTTTGTTTCTGTGTGTTTCCAGGGAGATGATGGAGACGTTGGACCCAGGGGTCTCCCAGGTGAACCAGTGAGTGTTTCCATGACAACCCAGCTGATTTTAAATTCCTCTTTATTGTCTATTCATATGTCTCTCATGTTCCCCCTTCTCCCATTATAAACAGCATCTCAAAATATATCCATCTGTTACCTTCACACCACTGGTTTCTGACCATAGCAGTAACACCTGAGATGGTGTGGGTGTTCCTTACTGTAATTATGTGTAGGGCAATGATAAAGAAGCACAAGGTGCAAACAAGAGTTAACACTGCAACTATTTACTTTTTGCATATCACGTATCTGTACGTTTTCCTTCTTTGTACATTGTGTTTTTCTGGACATTAACTCCTGTCAGCTTCATCCCATTAAAGGCATTTCTGCTGTAAAATAGCAAGAATAATTAAAAAAGCACAACAGAATAAATAAAAATAATAACAGAACACCATCATAACACTTCATAAATTGCACCAGATACATCACAACTGTTTAATTTAAATTTCCATTCATATTAATAACATCATTTCAAAACTATTCCCTTTAAGAGTTGCTCCACCTTCCAAGAAACAGGACTATGTTTATATTGTTTGTTACAAATACTTACATTGTCTGGGTAAATGTATGTGTGTTCCTTCACTAATGTGTCCTTGTGTGTGCTTCTAGGGACCTCGTGGTTTGCTCGGACCCAAAGGTCCTCCTGGAATCCCTGGACCTCCTGTGAGTAAAAACAATTTTAAACCACATTGGTGTTATTTTGGCAGCACTGTTTTATCGCTCTGTGACCACTGAACACCCACAGCAGCTCCTGAATCAACACCCTGTGACTTGATATAAAGATGGGATATCCAATAATCTAAAAATGAACACGAAATGTTCCCACAATCACCTCAAAACAATACCAAGACACCCAGTATCACCCAGGATTTACGCAGCCAAGTCCACAATATCCATTTGACACTTGTATGTTATATTTATATGTACCAGAGTTGTTTGGCAAAAGTGGTAGAAATCTGCTCTTTAAAAAGAGTTTTAGGATCAAAATTGATGCAGAGGAGCCAGAGATAGTGTTTTTCTATTCCATGCATATTTTCCAACCTGGCTCCTACATTACACACTGTAGTTTGACTGCTGACAGTTCAGTCAGAGATTTGGATGGTAGTCTCAGGACACCAGCCTCAAGGCTACAGATGTCTGGTAATGTAACTTAAAATGTAATGTAACTTAAACTTTGGATAGAAACATTCACCGTAGTTGGTTCATTTTTAGTATTTGGAACTGTGAAAACTGTGTGAATTTAAATTATTGACATTCTGACATTTCTCTCTATTCATACTCTTCTTCTCAGGGTGTACGAGGAAATGACGGGCCCCAAGGTCCCAAAGGAAACTTGGTCAGTGTCACTACACGTTATCTACCATAGTATCACATAAACTTGTACTTTTGAATCAGACATGATGATGATTAGAAGCAGTGCTCATTAAGAGAACACAAAAAAAGATATGATCTCCTCCTTATCTGTCCTTCTCTCTGTCCTGCTGTTTTCTTATCTTCTTCTATTTCTGTCTCTCAGGGTCCCCAAGGAGAGCCAGGACCTCCAGGTCAACAGGGAACCCCAGGAACTCAGGTGAGACAGAGGACAGCTGGCCAGTATGTGTGCCTTTGACAGAAAACAAAGGCGTGCATACACATATACACAAAAACAAGAGGACACAGTAATATTGAGCCTGTGTATTCATCCATACGCTGAGTATATGTCTCAAGTGTTTGTTTGTTTATTTTTGCAGGGAATGCCAGGACCTCAGGGACCTGTCGGACCCCCAGGAGAGAAAGTAAGAAACCAAAAATACATGAGGTTATCCTTTCTTAAAAGAACCACAAAATACATGAAGTTGACTTGTTTACGGAAATCTATTCAACAATCAAGTCATACAATACAGTGACCAGGATTTATTTCACTTACTTAACCCTCTTCGTTCATGAAGGAGGAGACGTAAATGGGACACATGAGGCAGATTTAGGTCTTTAACATGTTTTTAGGAGATGCATATTACATTGGAGTTTGTTTTTTGTTTTGGTTTGATAGTTTTACTGGTCTTGATTTTTATTTACACTTCCTGGTACATGAGAAAGTCATATATTTCAGAGTTCTGTAAAAAGTTTTTTTTAAAGGCACCTACTGGCATTTCTGTATCTCACTAATTAACCTCTGTGATTATGGCACCTGAAGTAACATTGTTGGTACTTGTCAGATAAGTAGTTTAACTATTTTTAGCAGAAGTGATTCTTTTCCTGGTGTTTTATGGAAGGTACCAAACAGATTCAAGTGAAATAGCACCACCTTCTGGACTGGAGTAGAGCCTGCAGAGAAATACATGTAGCTCTGGAAAAGAAAGATGGATACAATCAGATTTGAAATCTGTTGAACAAACAAGACCTAAATTTCATTTTAATTTCTTTCAGATTTGAAATATTTTAAATAAAGAGTGTTTATGGGACCTTATATCCTCTAATGTATTTCACTCATGACCACCTTCTTCTCCATCAGGGTCCCACAGGAAAACCAGGTCTGCCAGGAATGCCTGGTGCTGATGGCCCTCCTGTACGTTTGTCTCCTCCTTTTTATTTTTTTACATCATTACAACTGAACTAAGTTGAATTGACCAACACCAGATGTCCTTCGTGAGGCCTGAGCTCTGTCTTCTCTTTTCAGGGTCACCCAGGAAAGGAGGGGCCTTCTGGCACCAAAGGAAACCAGGTGGGTATCAGTCATAACCCATCACACAACATCGCTTTAATCTAACAAACTCAATTTGACTAATTAGATATGACTGTTGTTGTCTTTACACCCAACATATTTACTTTAACATATTTATTGTGTTATTGTGCAGGGTCCCAACGGTCCTCAGGGAGCTATTGGCTATCCTGGTCCTCGTGGCATCAAGGTCAGTACAGTTCATCTTTTCAGATTTTGTATTGCATTCATATCAACAGCTTTCATTTTCCTTAGCATATCATTGTTCTCATTATTTATTGCTTTGATTGCAGGGAGCTCAAGGAATCCGTGGTCTGAAGGGCCACAAGGGAGAGAAGGTAAGAGATTAATTACAGAATGATATTTCAAAAATATACATCACTCACTCAAGAAATATCATCTCTTAAATGATAGTTGCTCTGGTAAACTACACTAATATTACATTATTTTGGTGCACAATAGCAAAATGTTAAATAAAAACAAGAAATTTTCAGGTTCTTGCCTAAAGTTTGATATATTGTTTTGCTTGTTTGTGTCTCAAGGGAGAAGATGGTTTCCCTGGAATTAAAGGAGATTTTGGTGCCAAGGGAGAGAGGGTAAAATAGTTTAAGATGTGGTTTAACTGGCTGGTTGATTGGTTCATTAATGTAATGATGGATGGATGGAGTGCTGGTCTAATTGATAAACTTTATATATTGTGTGGTTTTGTTTATCTCCTGCTGACAGGGTGAGCTTGGAGTACCAGGGCCCAGAGGAGAGGATGGTCCAGAGGGGCCAAAGGGTCGGGTCGGACCCCCTGGTGAGATCGGACCAATTGGTCTGGTTGGAGAGAAGGTATGACCCGTTCAGTGAACACAAGATTACATGACTGGCTCTGAGTAACATGGGATGGAGTACAGATAAGGGAATCATCTCCTGCTTCGTCTATTAGTTCTCTAAAGTGAAACTCGGGGGTTTTCTCTACAAATACAAATGCAGCTATTTCCCTCAAATTTACCAAAATAATTCCCATTTTCTTAAAAATAAGGGAAGGCTTCCTTTTTACATTAGAGGAAATGTATTGTGCTGCCCCCTTGTGGTTGTATATAAACTTGTGTGAAAGGGATGTGGAATTTATACATGAAAATTACTGTATTTTAGAATTATACTACAAGTATATACAAATGAAACACAGCCTTTTACTGACATACACATTTGAGTTTCTGCAAGACATTTTCCATTCATTTTATTGCATGTTAATGTGACTGTAGCACAGTATCAGCTGCCTTTCATTATAGCATATATTCCCAGTGTTGTAATACAGTTTGTTGTTGACAGGTCAGTAATCTTTAAAAACAATTGATTAATGATGTCATCATGGGATTCTAGGGTAAACTTGGTGTACCTGGACTTCCTGGATATCCTGGAAGACAAGGACCCAAGGTAAGAGAAACATTTACATCATTTATTCATTCATTCATGACTTCTGTTTTCTCACTAAACAGTGCTGATGTTGGGATGTTGATTTGTTTCTTAGGGATCTCTCGGATTCCCAGGATTCCCTGGTTCAAACGGCGAGAAGGGAACAAGGGTAAGTGGATAGTTCTGTAGACGAATCAGATGCTTCAGCCCCCTCAGTGATCATAGTGAGATTGGCTGATTAATTATCCCTACACAAATAATCTTGACTGAACTCTAGATAACGCTGTGTTTCTAACGTACAGTTTACCTCTGTCTGAGTGAGTCTGTCATTGTTTCTGTTTTTCAGGGTCTTTCTGGCAAACCAGGACCAAGAGGACAAAGAGGACCAACGGTACCATTTCACATTCATTCATTCAATTTATAAAAGCTTTTCTGCTCAGAGGATGATGGTCTTTCTTCAACTCAAGCTGTCAATTACACCACATTTGCATTTTTTTTTTACCTATGAAGGCTTTTCATTAAGTACACTTATTGTTTGTGACCATCAGGGCCCCAGAGGGCAGAGAGGACCGAGGGGCGCAACCGGGAAACCAGGAGCAAAGGTTTGTCAGTTTATCCAGATTATACTGAAAAACTGTGTCCACATGGAACCCAAACTTGGATAGTTTGTTTTTTAGATTTAATAACTCAAACAATCTAACAAAAATTCTTATCTTCACAAAACTATTCTTTGCCATCCCCCCCTGAAACACTGGAGTCATTTATGTATTTTTTTTCTAGATCTTTGCCTCAGAATAACCTGGCTCAGAAGTGATGTGAAGCCTATGTAATAGAGTTTATGATTCAATTTTTATGTACTGTATCATCTCATTATTTCCCTCCAGGGAACTTCAGGAAGTGATGGCCCTCCTGGTCCTCCTGGAGAGAGGGTAAGCCCTTAATTTTCATGACCTGCTAGGTAGCAGAGATTATATTCAGATCTTTGTCTCACATTACAAGACTTTCATAAGACACTGAATGGCTCTGCTTGATATTATCATATGTTCTTATTATATCACATGTTGTTGTCTCATCAGGGATTGCCCGGGCCTCAGGGAGCCAACGGTTTCCCCGGACCAAAGGGACCTCCTGTAAGAAAATGTTTTGGTACCACTTTCTCACAGACTGATTTGTTCAACGTGGATTTAATGTTCCCTCTTTCTCTCTAAAGGTGGAGATTTAATTCATATTTGATACTTAATCAATGTTTCCTCACAGGGACCACCAGGAAAGGATGGACTGCCTGGACACCCTGGGCAGAGAGGAGAAGTTGTAAGTTGTTGTTTTTTTTTTTTCATTACTTTTAAAGGTCGTTCAATGTTTTCACTTCTTTAAATTATTAAATTATGCACAGATACAGTCACTAAGTTATAGATGTTTTCACAGTGGAAATGAATATATAATTTATGCTTTACACCATTTTCTGTTGGTTTTAAAACTGGAAATTATTTGGAGTTGTGGATAGTTATGTACCTAACAAGCTCTCTTTAGACATCTGCAGTCACAGTCACAATAATCCCTAAATGTTCACCTGTTTCTTATCCTGTCATAAGCAAATATGATGGAATCAGCAAATATAATAATGCACAGTTCACCCTCTCCATTAGATAAAGAAAAAGCTGAGTTGTTTTGACGATTGAGACAAGAGGAAGGAAGTTCAATATTTAGTAGATTATCTGTTAACTGAGTTTATCTCCAACAGGGTTTCCAAGGTAAGATGGGTCCACCTGGGCCTCCTGGAGTTGTTGGACCTCAGGTAAGTTCCTTTACCATGGTGCATAATTCTCTCATCACTGATAAAATAAATTACATCAGTTTTCAGAACAACATCTTCCTCCTTCCTCTTTCCCTCTCCATCTCCATCTATTCCTCCAACCTCCCAGGGTCCATCAGGAGAGACCGGCCCCATGGGCGAGCGTGGCCACCCCGGACCCCCAGGTCCACCTGGAGAGCAGGGACTTCCTGGTCCCTCAGGAAAGGAGGGCACCAAGGGAGATCCTGGACCACCAGGAGGTCCTGGTAAAGATGGGCCCTCAGGACTGAGAGGCTTCCCCGGAGAGAGAGGACTACCTGGAACCCCTGTGAGTATGACCGAGATAAATACTGCATAGGTTTTCAAGCAGATACTTTTAAGCTTAATAGCAATAAACTGACCTCTGGATAAAAGTGTGCAGCTGAGCTGAAGTGAAAAGTTACTGATTACTCCTTTTTTGTCTTTTCTTCCAGGGAGGTGGAGGACTGAAGGGAAGTGAAGGACCTGCCGGACCTCCTGGACCTGCTGTACGTTTCAAACCATATGAAAAGTTCATTTTCATAAAAAGTTCATTTTCATAACATTCCAACTTAAACTAATGGATCATAACAGTAATATTTTGTTAATATACTCAGTGAAATCACTACAGTTTGTCAACAGACGATGTAACTCAGTACTCATTGTATTTTTCTAGGGGTCTCCTGGTGAGAGGGGACCAGCTGGTACTGCTGGACCTGTTGGACCTCCTGGCAGACCAGGCCCTCAGGGGCCTCCAGGACCTGCTGGAGAGAAGGGAGTTCCTGTGAGTATAATGGAAATTTGTATCCAATGTGCAGTAGTGTATTTAGTTTGATGTTTTGAATGACATTACAAAAACCATGTCCATCTAACCAAAGAGAAATATCAAATATTGACTCTCCTCTTTGATTCTTTTCTCCTGTTAAGGGCGAGAAAGGGCCAATTGGCCCAGCAGGTCGTGATGGAGTGCAGGGTCCTGTGGGTCTGCCTGGCCCTGCTGGACCACCTGGAGTACCTGGAGAGGACGGAGACAAGGCCAGTAACTCTGAGTAACTTATTAATCATCCAGAATAATGTGTCATGAAGTCTGGTACAGCTCAGTGTGGCTTTTATAAGGGGTGATGATCATTCATTTCATCACTTTGTTTCAAACTCTGCTGTTGTTGTAATGAGATGTGTCCTCATTATTTCAGGGTGAGGTTGGAGAGCCTGGTCAGAAGGGCGCCAAGGGAGCGAAAGGAGAGCATGTGAGTGACAATGACTTGTGTTTGAGCCCTAAGATTGATCAGAATTTCATTTTTGAATGTAAATTTTCTCATGATGCTGCTTCTCTGTTTATCGCACCATTGCCGTTTGTTGTCTTACTCACTGTTTTTTGTGTGTTGGTAGGGTCCTCCTGGTCCACCTGGGCCAATGGGTCCCGTCGGTCAGCCTGGACCTGCTGTAAGTTCAAACTTTAAATCTTTGGAGAAAAAAAAGTACTTGTTCCTGATTGAATTAATTGATGCATTTGGTGGTAGTTGAGTTTCTGGGAAATAAAACCCATAACTTCCCATATGACAGAGACTTTTCCCTTTCTGTTAAGACACATTCAGTCGCTATCATGAATAGCAGAAGATAATGTTTTCTGTTTATTTTCCCCTGTGGTGCAGGGTGCTGATGGAGAGCTTGGACCAAGGGGCCAGCAGGGGCCTTTTGGAGCTAAAGGTGATGAAGGATCCAGAGGATTCCCAGGAGCCCCAGGACCAATCGGACTGCAGGTAAAAACCCTGAAAAGCCACAACATTCGTTTCAGAGGCAGATTCACTCAAATCTTTACGTTTTTATTTGTAGACTTTGAGATAAACAGAAATATTTACATGAAGTCTTTGTCCTGCAGGGATTGCCAGGACCACCAGGTGAGAAGGGAGAGACAGGAGATGTTGGACCTCTGGTGAGTTTCAGAAATAACTAATTACCATGAAACCTGGTTCAGTGACTTCTTCTATCACAATAAATTCATACAGGATGATAAAATCACAACTCTCTTTATGTTTCCAGGGTCCTCCAGGCCCTCCAGGACCCCGCGGCCCTGCTGGACCCAATGGTGCTGATGTGAGTGATTCCAGGTCTTTCTTTTTTGCAACCATTTTGATGTAAATGATTAAATCCTTTTGTCTGAATTGTTTTGTATGTGTTTTTCAGGGTCCTCAAGGTCCTCCCGGTGGTTTGGGTAATCCTGGACCTCTTGGAGAGAAGGTACAGAGATAAAGAATTAAAGTAACATTCCTGCATGAGTTTAATGGTGCATTTCAACTTGTCCTGATAACTAAAAGAAACACTGCTTGCTCCACAGGGAGAGCCTGGTGAGGCTGGACCACCTGGAATTGTAGGAGAGCCTGGAAAGAAGGTGAGTGTCTGAGTTTCTTACCTTAACACCTTATGGGTGGAGATATCAGGAGTCTGTGCTTCACTGACTGATCAGTAGCGTCCATGAATTAACCAGGAGTTCTGTCTTCTGTCTCCAGGGTCCTCGTGGAGAGCGTGGAGAGAAGGGAGAGGCCGGACAACCTGGAACTGCTGGACCTGCTGGAGGACGAGGACGACCTGGAGACGACGGGCCCAAAGGAAACCCTGTATGACACCCACAACGAAATGAGCGCTAACAAACAAAACCATAATGACATTAGGATGCAGATCAATGACTTAAGACGACTTCTTTTTTCTAACTTCAGGGTCCTGTTGGCTTCCCTGGTGATCCTGGTCCCCCTGGTGAGGTTGGACCCAGAGTGAGTATCTTTTTTTTTTAAGCAGCATATTAATAATATGTTGTGTTAGATTTCAAATATTTCAAATCATGCTGTCTGTGGCTGCAGATCAGCTAATAGTTCAGTTTGTTTCATATCCATGTTGTCTTGAGCTTTCTGCTTTTACTGAGCAAGAAGAAAAACCACTGACCCTGATCTGCTTTACTTCAGGGTCAAGATGGCGCCAAGGGAGAGAGAGGAGAAGATGGTGAACCTGGAGAATCTGTAAGTCAGAAGATGCTATAATGCAGATATGTGAGTGAAGTATTCTAATAAGTATCAGTCACTTAAATCTTCCCTCTCTACCTCTGCAGGGCTCGCCTGGACCTCCTGGTGAGAACGGACCTCCCGGGCCCCCAGGAAAGAGGGTAAGGTCACCCTCATCACCTGGTGCTGCCAAGGAGCACTTTCATATGAACAGCACATTGGCAGAATGAATGAATTCCTCTATCATGCATTCATTAAGCATCTTCCTCCCAATGTAGTGGATAGGAGTTGCTGAATGTTGCAGGATAAAACCTGTTTCATCCAGTCAACCCTCACTGGATGCCCTGGAAGTGAAGAAGGAACATCTTATTTTACAAATTCTTGTTCTGAGATCAACAGTACAGCAATTATGCAGTAGACATCCAATAAGAAGTGCAGACAGTGATGTTGTATTCAATGTGTTAGACGAACCCCCTGAAGAGCTCTGAATGGCCCATGTTTGTTGTGCAGACATAAACTAGTGACCTTGATGTGATCTTTCTTGCTAAAGATTATGGAATTTGATATTACAGAATACAATTTATTTTGTGTTTGTAAATGTGCTGTTACATGTTTTATTTTCCAGGGTCCTGCTGGAACAAGAGGACCTGAAGGACGTCAGGGAGAGAAGGGAACCAAGGTGAGTCCAGAGCTGTGGTTCTACCTAGATCATCTGAATGGAATAACTTATCAAAACATTTTAATCATGTTTCTTATCATCATGATTTACAGGGAGACCCAGGTGCTGTTGGACCACCAGGTAAAACAGGCCCCGTCGGTCCCCAGGGCCCACCAGGAAAACCAGGAACAGAAGGTCTCAGAGGACTCCCAGGATCAGTGGTCAGTAATGCTTTTAAATGATTTTTTATTTAAGGTAGCAACTAGACAATACAACATTTAACTTGTGTATACAGCTTTTGTTGTTGAATGGCCACCTGCTAAATTTGCGTCTGTGTTTCAGGGTGAGCAAGGATCCCCAGGACCTGCTGGACAGAAAGGACCACCTGGACCTCTTGTAAGATAACAGTACCTCTTTATTTTCATTCATACATCTCCTCTGCATTTTGACATGCAGTACATTAAATTACGTTGTAATGTTAGTTATGATCAAACAGCAGCAATCAATCCTCCACCTTTCCCCCTCCCATCATCCCTCTCTCCCATTCTCTCTCTCTTCACCTCCTGTTTTTCATGGTTCTCGTCTCATCACTGTCTTCTTCCTCTCTTCTTCTTTCTCTTCTTCACCTCCTGCAGGGACCACCCGGTTTGCCCGGTCTGCGTGGAGATCCCGGTGCCAAGGGAGAGAAGGGACACCCAGGTCTTATCGGTCTCATTGGACCCCCAGGAGAGCAGGGAGAGAAGGGAGACCGAGGTCTGGCTGGTCCTCAGGGATCCTCTGGACCTAAAGGAGAGCCTGTAAGTCCAACCTCTGTCTGTTCTAGAGGGGCAGCTCTTCCACCATTATTCACATTCATTCTGACAATAATATATGACATGTATTCTCACGACATGTCTCATGTGTTGTTATAGGGAATGTCTGGAGGCACTGGACCCATCGGCCCTGCTGGTCCTCCCGGTCTACCTGTGAGTGCTTTTACTGTTTTATCACATCAGTATGTCTCACTGTCTTCTCCCTCTTGGCTCCATTCACATGATGTTTTTGAGTTTCACAGTAAATAGTAAGAGACAGCAGTGACACACTGAAGGACGACCACTATCATAACACTGAAGCCTCATATCTTTTCCAGGGTCCTCAAGGTATCAAAGGAGCTAAGGGTGCTGCTGTGAGTATATTTTAAAAGTGTTTGTACCACAACATGAATGAATTGTTCTCAAAAATACATTTTACTTTAATGTTGTAATGCTTCTCAAATATTTCTTTTCTTTTCCCTGCTGTTTTAGGGAGGAGCTGGTCCAAAGGGAGAAAAGGGTGTACAAGGACCTCCTGGCCCTCCTGTAAGTATTTCGCTTTTCTTTGAATTTTTTAAATGCTCGCTCTTTGCACCTTTGCACCTCACTGTTGATCAATTAACTGATTAAAATGTAAACTTGTTTCCCAGGGCCCACCAGGTGAGGTCATTCAGCCCTTGCCCATCCAGAGGAGTCCCAAGTCCAAGCGCTCCATCGACGCCAGCCAGCTGCTCCCCGAGTCCGATCCTGACATGCCTGCATCTGATGCCACTGGCACTGAGTTCCTGATGGGCAGTGAGGGCATGGAGGAAATCTTTGGCTCTCTCAACTCACTTCGACAGGAGATCGAGACCATGCGTTTCCCTCTGGGCACCCAGGACAGCCCTGCCCGCACCTGTCAGGACCTGCACCTCAGCCAGCCAGACCTCAAAGACGGTAAAGGACTTAAGCCAAAATTTACTAGTCACCTTCTGAGAATAATGATTCCTCCATCCAGTTTCTGTCCTGTTGTTGAGATAAAAATGCTTCTTTTTTCATTAAATGGTACATTTATGCAAACTACATATAATCAATGAGCATTACACAAAAAAAAAAGATCAATAAAAGTCTAATAAAAAATACTAAGAGATGTTTTCCACCTTTCTTTGTCCCTCTGTCACCCTCTGCAGGAGAGTACTGGATCGACCCCAACCAGGGCTGCTCCAGAGACTCCTTCAAGGTCTTCTGCAATTTCACTAATGGAGCAGAGACTTGCCTGTATCCCAGCAAGAGCATCAACACGGTCAGTCACCGAATCGGCAACACTAAAATTAAATATTCAAACTAACAAGATATGAGTGTTACAATGATTCAGTGGTCTTATTTTCTTACACAAGTTTATTTAGTTATTCATTCCAAATCCATCATATCAAACTAAACATGTCTAACTGTAATATGTGATGTGGGCATTTCCTTTCGGCAGGTGAAGATGAGCTCCTGGGACAAAGAGACTCCAGGATCCTGGTACAGTCAGTTCACCACTGGTAGTAAGGTTAGTAACCCTGGCTAGTTAGACTTTTGTTTTTAGTTTAAAATTTAGTCTATGCTTAAGTATTTTGTTCTCACATATATTTTTCCTCCCCCCTTTTCCTATATTACCTCCTCTTCCTCTTCCTCCCAGTTCTCCTACGTGGACTCTAATGGCGAGCCTGTGGGTGTGGTCCAGCTGGGCTTCCTGCGTCTCTTGAGTGTCCAAGCCCACCAGAACTTCACCTACAACTGCCACCGCTCAGTGGCCTGGTCCGACAGAAGCGCCAAGAACAACTACGAGAGGGCGCTGCACCTCCAGGGTGCAAACGAGGAGGAGCTGAGCTACGAGACCAACCCTTACATCAAAGCCTTGGTCGATGGCTGCTCTGTGAGTTTACACACATAAATGGCTTCTGATGTTATTGACCCTCAAAAGCTGTTGACATTAACAGGATGGTATGAAGCATTTAGCTTAAGACATTTTAGAATTTCCTGATTTGGTGGATTAGATGTTGTCTTCAAAAACAATAAAACACAACCATAGACAAACAATCTTTGCTCACAATTATGCCACATGTAAATATCTTGATTCTGATTTCTGACGTGTCTCTTTCTCTGTGTCTCTCTCGGCAGTATCGTAAGGGCTTTGACAGGACAGTCCTGGAGATCAACACACCACAGGTGGAGCATCTTCCTCTGCTGGATATCAAAGTGTCAGACTTTGGGGAGAGCAACCAGCAGTTTGGCTTTGAAGTGGGACCTGTCTGTTTCCAAGGCTAAAAACACACATATACACACACCATGCAGAGAACAACACATGCAAATGCTCACACACACATGCACTTAGAGACACACTTATATATAATAAACATACATGCCCAGTAATTTGTAAATTAACTTGTAAATGATATGAAACACACACACAAACCCACAGACACACACACACTTACACACACAGATGCTGTTGTGAGACAAACACGCACTCACGCTCAAGTACGTGCCTGGGGAAAGCAACATCCTCCCAACAATTAATGGACGTCAAAAAAAAAAAAAGAGGAGAGAAATAAAAAAACTCGCGAAGAGGAGACCATCGCTCAGGCGAACAAACGCGAGAAAGGAAGAAAAAACCAGGAGAGTGTTCTTCGGAATAAAACAGTGTTTTCTTTACCAGCAGCGAAAGGGGCCGGCCTGAGAAAGAGAGCGCAAGCCGGCAACTTGAGGCCTGAAGCCCCCCGTCTCCGATCCCCCTCTCACTCTTCTCTCCTCCCCGCTGTCTCTCTTTTTTTCCACTCATCTCACCTGCTCTACCTCCCCCCTCCTCCTCCCAAAAAAGGGTCACACTCAGACATCATTTCAATTTCTTTAATCCCACATTGACATTGCGAGCAGTTTGTTTGACAGTCACTTTTTTATGACAAGAGGCTCTATGATGTTTTGAACAGTTAAACTGTGTTGTGGTTCGTGGCCTTGGCGTTTGTGGGGCATTTATTCCTTTAGTCATTCAGATAAAAAGTTGCTGAGAATTGAAAGTTTTGAATCAGCTTTTCATCTGTTTTGCATTTGCCAGCCAGAACTACTCATGAGCCAAAAATCTAATCAAAACAGCAAACACCAAAACTGACAGGAAAATGACAGCCAGTAATCACATTAACATTTGTGGCATCTCTGTAAGGGCTAACTTCTCTGGTTGTCTACCCCTGTAGTGACTTGTCAGTCATGTTGCTCACATTGGAAACACAGAGTAACTCTCAGCTCTTATCTTATTGTGTCAAAAGGAACCAAAGAATTAATGCCACCAGTTTCCACCCAGAACAAAAAGAGGGAACTGACCAAATAATACCAGCAGGGTCTTGCTTGTCAGACTGATCTGTTCTTGTCTTGTTCAAACTGCCACCAAGTGAATTTCTACTCTTTGTAATATTCTCCTTATGACCACCTTGCAGTTTTATTAAAACAGTCTAAAAATGTGATTCACAGCTCTAACTGAAGATTTAAAAGTCTTTCTGTTGATATGCAGTGAGGTCAGTGGAGTCCAGTGTGACACAGGATTTATTCTTTTTTAACTGGACAATCTTTCCTCAGCCCTGAGAGCAGCAGAAACTCTCTTCTGAATTGTTCATTTGTTAACATTGGACAAAACCTGCTGCGTGCAGTGAGGCAGGATAGAAGATGTGTCGATACCTAGACCAGTGAATTTAAAAGCCATTATTTTTGTAAACTGTGCTTAATGTGATGCTATTGTACTTGCATGTTACTGGTTCCTTTTAAAATGGCTGATGATTCTTCTTTAAATCATGGATCATGCTACCAGGGTCACGACCACAGTCCAGTATTTCCTGAGTCACTTTCTGGTTACTTTGATTTTTGTTTTCCATCCAGAACACATTTTCTGACTTTGCATCCAAGCACAGAACATCATCAGGGTTTAAATATGTACATCAGATTCAAAGTTCCCTCCTCTTTTTTCTGTAGCAGTGAATAAAAAGCATGCTTTACTGAAAGAAACTGTGTGGCAAGGTGCTAATTATACCAAATCATAAAAGTTTTAGTATTCACTTTGAGTCCTCCATTTTCTTTAGTCTCTTTTTTACAATTTCATGAAGCTTTTTACTGGGGAAAATGTGCATTACACTCCATTTGTACAGAAATAGTGATATTCTATTGTATTTATTTAAAACAAACAGGGTGCTTTGAGATTAAAAAACAAGAACCACCAAATATTCCAGTCAAATGTGGTATATTTCATTTGTATTTATTTCCTGTAGCTGACACTTGAAGGTCAAGTGAAGCAAATGACTTACATGTTAAACTCACTACCAGCCTGAGTAATGGTGCTTCTGTTCACGCCCTGTCCAAACTCCTTTTGTACAACCAAAGAATCTGTGGCCATATTTTATTGTAATATCCCTTTTTAGTGTTTTCATCAACTGTACTGTGCTGTTAAATTTTGCTTCCACTGTAATAATTAAATGGTGACTCTCCAGTTCTGTCACATTTCCTTGTCGTTGCTACTGTTTGACTTGGCGTATTATGGTTTCAGGCTCAGGTTATCGCTTCTCTGGGCTTAGAAATGCAAAAGCAGTTCACTCAGTCAGCTAAAAATACTGAAACATGATCCTCTGATCTTCTTAACTTCAATGTGAGACCACAGCGCGTAGGAGAAAGGCTGTGAGAGGGAGGGGACAACTCTGTCAGCCACCATGGGATTAAAAGTGATTCATAAGATTAATATTTGTAAGTATAAAGTGGCTATGGGGTGATATCATACTAGGGGTCTGGATTTATTTGTTTGTTTTGTTTTGTTTTTTTAATTTGTTTGTCTTTTTTTATATATAGCAGGGAAATGGGGCGGGATAGCCAAAACCTAAAAAAAAAAAAAAATCTGTCCTTGAGATTCTCCAGAGAGAATGACCTCAACTTTTGTTTGTTTTTATTGTGTTGAAGACGAACATTTCAACATAAAAATATGGTGCTGAAAAGAGAAAAAAGTATTATTTTAAAATGTGTGTAAGTAATTTTTTTAAAATTCCTGTTTCTGTAATATATAATCTTTTTAAAAAGAGCTGCTTGACTCTTGTTTTTCTTCCAAACCCCTCTCATCAGTAGTTCTCTTCGCCTTACTGTAAATAGCCACGGGACAACCCATTTATATAGATAATTTAAGTAGTCTTGAAAGTCAGTTTAGAGTTAGCAGCTAGCAAGTCACCATAGAAATGCTTACAAATTGCCTTTTAATGCAGTTGTGTCTCCATTTTGGATTTTGATATATGTTTATAGGTCAGTTTTGGCTGGTAATGTTAGTTTTTACACCTTTCTCTCAAGTATTTTTCAGGACAATGGATTGTTTCTTTTATTGGTTTGACAATTCGCAGTGGCAACTAAAAGTCAAATAATGTCTTGATTATATCAAAAAATTTTAACTCCTGTTTGGTCTATTAATTTTGATTGTGGTTTGGTTTGATGTGTTTCTGTTGGCTCCACACATTCTATTTTATTTTTACTACACAGTCAACAGCGACATCTTGTGGCTAGTTGCAGTTCCTTCTCCTGTGGACTTCTGGTCAGTGTCTCAGAGCTGTTGCTTGTAATAGACAGTAGTTTATTAAAATCTATTTTGGTATATCACTAGAAACAAATCAGTGTGGACATAAAATCTAACCATCTCATTTTGTAAACCACTCAGGTTGTGTAAGTTACTTTGAGGCATACATTTAGTGCACGACAATTAATAATCTTCCAAACCTAAACAGTGCTTTACATTTTGTTGCTTTCTTTTATGACCGCAAAGAAAATTTTGCACATTCAAAGATTTACTGTTGCAAAAAACACAAACTTCTGTTCAAGAGGAGCAAGTTGTTCCTTTTATAGCAGCTGCAAGAGACATACATTTTAATTTCATTTTGTTGAAATAAATGTTTTTTCTTCATCTCTGAATGGTTGCGTTACAAAATCTAAAGCTTTCGATTTGAGGACACACACAACAAACTAAACTGTGGTGCCACTTTGTGGCTCAGGGGGAATTTACTGTTGCATAATTTTTGGGACTGTGGGCCCAGTTTTCAAAAACCTAATCTGCACATTTGTAAAAACCAGCATCCCCTGACACACAGCTCGTTATGAAAAATAGAAACTGTTGTGGTTGCAACTTTGAAATCTGATTTTGTTTTGGTTTTGTTTGTTGTCAAAAAGCACTGGCAGCACTGGGAGCAAAAAAAAACTTCAACAGAGCCTGTATGAAGACATCTTATTTTAAAAGCAAACAAATCAGGTTCAGTTTTGAATGGCCTCTTAAACGTGCAGTAGATGAGTTCATTGACTGAGTGAGTTAAGCGCCTGCAACATTTAAAGATGAAGAGTTCAGTGGTTCAAGCCCTGTTCAGTACTTTAACTTCCAACAAATTACTAAAATTCCAAATGAATTGTATAAACGCACTCAGAGAACGAAGACAATGTAAAGAGGCATTACAGTCCATATGTTACTCCTTAATTACTCCTGGACACTCTTGCTATTAAACGCCTGCTTTTTTCTGTCCTCACATCTGACCAATCAGAAACGAAACAGGCAGTCATCTGACCAATCAGCGTTTTGTCTGTCGACGTTGGTTGACGTGTGACGTCGTTTCCCTTGCGCCACTGTAGAGAGAGGAGAGCACACACGGAGAAACTAAGTCGGAGAAATAATGAATATACAGAATAAACTACTGTTTAAGGGTCGCTCGTTTGTTTTGCACTGAGAGAAAGTTAATCTCAGGAGAATTCGGATGCTAAGACAACATTTGAGCCGTTCTTATTCAACAGAGTGAGGCTGAACATTGAACACTCCAGCAGCTATGGAGGTAAGGCTAATCTAGCTAACTATTAGCGGCGGTGTTAAAGATTAGCCTTCTCGCTTAAAACACACTCTTTTGCCAGTATTTCCTTTTCAGTCGCTTTTACGGGTAAGTGTGTGTGTGTTTCTGTCAATCAGAACCAACGTAAACGGATTATTAAATGTTGGTATCTTGGTGGTTCGTTGCTATTCTGTGATCACTTCCGTGTCGTTTCAAGTTTGTGTGTTGGGCTTCAGTAGCTCATGTGATCACTGTGCTGCCTCTATTTGACTGTGCTACATCTGTTTGCCAGCTTTTTGTCTCTTTGTGGTTGTTTTACACCACATTCTTAGTGTTGTGTCTGATGATCTGTGCTGAGGTACTTCGTCCACCACCATCCATTGATCCTATGTTGTATATAATCGTTATTGGAAATTATGTAGACTTGATACTACTAGTTGTTTGTGTCAACCCAGACTGAAACAAAATTTTAACCCTCCACATGTTTGTAGTCTTGGGTTTATAGTGTTATGTCGATGTTAATTATATTTCATTGAGGTGAAAAGTGGTCTCCTGAGACTGTGCTAATTATTGATAAGGACAAAGTCTTTGGAATTGGTGTTGTATTGATCAAGAACGATGTACCGGACAATCTACAACAGCGGCTGCTATGTAAAATTGTAAAGGTTCATGTCCACATCAGCACATCTACTGAAGTGGTTGGTTTAGTCACTGAGAGGCTCAGAACAGTATTTTATTATATATCATTATAATAATACTATAATGCACTCCACCTCATAGTCTGACGACATTATGAATAACATTTCTACAGAGACGCACCTTTTTATTAATCAGAATTTAACTGATGAGAACACACTAACGCCGCTTCCCCATCTGTTAGCTTTTAATATCTTACTGTGTGTTACTTTACTCATGTAAATGATCTGAATATTTCCATATTTCGGGGTTCAGGAGACCAGATGAGCCTCCAGGTAATTTCAAACAGCTTACACTGTCTGTCCAACACACAGCACTGACATTAAACTGTTCATGTTCAGTATTGAACATATCAGAAAAGTATAATCATAAAAGTAATTGATCATTTTCCTTTATGTGTTTCTCTTTGATTTCCTCCAGGTGTAACCACTTCGTCCACGATTGTAGAGACACGGTCCATGATCAGAGAGACATTGTTGAGGATGAGGGAGACATCGTCCACGATCGGAGACATTGTCCATGACTGTGTGATTCGTCTCGATTAGTCGGCATTGCCGGCGTTCAGAGACACTGTCGATGATCGCAGAGACTTTGTCCATAATCTCAGAGACATTGTCCGCAATCACAGAGACGTAGTCCACGATCACCGAAAATCGTCCACGATCACAGAGACATGGTCCATGATCGGAGAGACATTGTTGAGGATGAGGGAGACATCGTCTACGATCAGAGACATTGTCTGTGATCGCAGAGACCTTGTCAAAGATGAGATGTTGTCCATGACTGAGACAGTCACTAAGCTTCATAGAGCTCTGTACAAGAATCGGTAGAGACACTGTGGTTCCTCGATTCGACGGCATGACCGCGATCAGCTGGCATTGTTAATGGTCACAGAGAAACAGTCTATCATCTTAGAGACATCGTCCACGATCACACACATTGCCAATGATCGCAGAGACTTTGTCTATAATCTCAGAGACACTGTCCGTGATCACAGAGACGTAGTCCACGATCATAGAGTCTTTGTACACTGACGAAGTTCTGCGAGACCAGGACAGAGGCCTCCAGGTAATTCCCAAACAGCTTTACATCAACTGTCCAACACATGCACTGACATTAAACTGTTCGGCGTTCAGTATTGAAATATATCAGCAGGAGAACTATGGGGTGCAATTAATTGGCTTTCCTTTATGTGTTTCTTTGATTTCTCCAGGTAACCACTTCGTCTACCGATTGTAGACAACGTCCGCGATCGGAGAGACATTGTTGAGTGATGAGGAGACATCGCGGTCTAATGATCGAGACATTGTCCATGACTCTGCAGACTCGGTCCCCGATTAGTCGGTATTGCCGGGCGTCAGGAGACATTAATGGTCGATCGCAGAGACTTTGTCCAATCTCAGAGACATGTCCGCATCACAGACGTAGTCCACGATCATCGAACATCGTCCACGCATCACAGACATGGTCCATGATCGGAGAGACATTGTTGGTACAGGGAGACATCGTCCACGATCAGAGACATTGTCTGTGATCGCAGAGACCTTGTCAAAGATGAGAGAGACGTTGTCCATGATCAGAGACATTGTCACTGCTTCGCAGAGCTCTGTACAAGAATCGGTAGAGACACTGTGGTTCCTCGATTCGACGGCATGACCGCGATCAGCTGGCATTGTTAATGGTCACAGAAACAGTCTATCATCTTAGAGTGAGCATCGCCTCACGCATCACACACATACATTGCCAACACCAGAGACTTTGTCTATAATCTCAGAGACATCAACTGTGATCACAGAGATGAGTCCACGATCACAGAGTCTTTGTACACGACGGTTTCATAGACCAGGACAGAGGCCTCCAGGTAATTCCCAACAGCTTTACATCAACTGTCCAACACACAGCACTGACATTAACTGTTCATGTTCGCATGAAATATACTCCAGAAAGTATAATCATAAAAGTACTGATCATTTTCTTATGTGTTTCTTTGATTTCCAGGTGTAACCACTTCATCCACGATTGTAGAGACACGGTCCATGATCGGAGAGACATTGTTGAGGATGAGGGAGACATCGTCCACGATCGGAGACATTGTCCATGACTCGTGGTGACTCGGTCCCCGATTAGTCGGCATTGCCGGGCGCTCAGGTATTACTACCGATGATCGTAGAGACTTTGTCCATAATCTCAGAGACATTGTCCGCGATCACAGAGATCGAGTCCATTTATCACCGAACATCGTCTACTACCACAGAGACATGTCTGCGATCGGAGAGTATTGTTGAGGATAGGAGACATCGTCAATTTATCAGAGACATTGTCTGCGATCGCAGATCTGTCAAAGATGAGAGAGACGTTGTCCATGATCAGAGACATTGTCACGTTTCGCAGAGTTTGCATGGAATCGGTAGAGACACTGTGGTTCCTCGATTCGACGGCATGACCGCGATCAGCTGGCATTGTTAATGGTCACAGAGAAACAGTCTATCATCTTAGAGACATCGTCCACGATCACACACATTGCCAATGATCGCAGAGACTTTGTCTATAATCTCAGAGACACTGTCCGCGATCAGAGAGACGTAGTCCACGATCACAGAGAGTCTTCATGCAATGAAGAAGTTCTGCGTGAGACCAGGACAGAGGCCTCCAGGTAATTCCCAAACAGCTTTACATCAACTGTCCAACACACAGCACTGACATTAAACTGTTCATGTTCAGTATTGAACATATCAGAAAAGTATAATCATAAAAGTAATTGATCATTTTCCTTTGGTGTGTTTTCGATTTCTCCAGGTGTAACCATCACCACGGTTATCGCCCACTTCATCATAGAGACACGGTCCGGCGATCGGAGAGACATTGTTGAGATGAGGGATGATCACCCACGCATCGAGACATTGTCCATGACTCGTGGTGACTCGTCCCCGTGGACACGGCATTGCCGGCGCTCGAGCAGCTGTCGGCGATCGCAGAGACTTTGTCCATAATCCTCAGAGACATTGTCCAATCACAGAGACGAGTCCACGCATCACCGAACATCATTCACCATCACAGAGACATGGTCGCGATCGAGATTGTTGAGGATGACATCGCCCACGATCAGAGACATTGTCTGTGATCGCAGAGACCGTCAAAGATGAAAGAGACGCTGTCCATGATCAGAGATATTGTCACTGCTCGCGAGCTCTGTACAAGAATCGGTAGAGACACCTGGGGTTCCTCGACCGACGGCATGACCGCTGACATCAGCTGGCATTGTTAATGGTCAGAGAAACAGTCTATCATCTTAGGAGACATCGCCCACGATCACACACATTGCCACTGATCGCAGAGACTTTGTCTATAATCTCAGAGACACTGTCCGCGATCAGAGAGACGTAGTCCACGATCACAGAGAGTCTTCATGCAATGAAGAAGTTCTGCGAGACCAGGACAGAGGCCTCCAGGTAATTCCCAAACAGCTTTACATCAACTGTCCAACACAGAGCACTGACATTAAACTGTTCATGTTCAGTATTGAACATATCAGAAAGTATAATCATAAAAGTAATTGATCATTTTCCTTTGTATGTTTCTCTTTGATTTCCTCCAGGTGTAACCACTTACGTCCATGACATCGTCCACGATCGTAGAGACATGGTCCATGATCGGAGAGACATTGTTGAGGATGAGGAGATATCGCCCACGATCGGAGACATTGTCTATGACCGGTGGTGACTGTCCTCGATTAGGTCGCATTGCCGCCGCTTCAGAGACATTGTCGATGATCGAGACTTTGTCCATAATCTCAGAGACATTGTCCGCAATCACAGAGACGTAGTCCACGATCACCCGAACATCGTCCACGATCACAGAGACATGGTCCATGATCGGAGAGACATTGTTGAGGATGAGGAGACATCACCACGATCAGAGACATACTGTCTGTGATCGAGACCTTTGTCAAAGATGAAAGACGCTGTCCATGATCAGAGACATTGTCACTGCTTCGCAGAGCTCTGTACAAGAATCGCTAGAGACACTGTGGTTCCTCGATTCGACGGCATGACCGCGATCAGCTGGCATTGTTAATGGTCACAGAGAAACAGTCTATCATCTTAGAGACATCGTCCACGATCACAGACATTGTCAATGATCACAGAGACTTTGTCTATAATCTCAGAGACACTGTCCGCGATCAGAGACGTAGTCCACATCACAGAGAGTCTTCATGCAATGAAGAAGTTCATGGTGACCCAGTAATAGAGCCCAGGTAATTCCCAAACAGCTTTACATCAACTGTCCAACACAGCACTGACATTAAACTGTTCATGTTCAGTATTGAACATATCAGAAAGTATAACCATAAAAGTAATTGATCATTTTCCTTTTGTATGTTTCTTTGATTCTCCAGGTAAATCACTCGTCCACTTACATCGCCCACATCAGAGAGACATGGTCCAAGGATCGGAGATATTGTTGAGGGGATGAGGGAGATATCGCCCACGATCGGAGACATTGTCCACACTGTGGTGATCGTCCCCTACGAATGGGTATTGCTGGCGCTCAGAGACATTGTCGATGATCGCAGAGACTTTGGTCCATAATTCTTGGTATTGTCTCATGTATCACAGAGACGTAGTCCACTTATCATCGAATATCGCCCACGCATCACAGAGACATGGTCCATGATCGAGAGACATTTCAGTTGAGGCGAGGGAGACATCGCCCCTCACGTATCAGAGACATTGTCTGTGATCGTGAGAGACCTTGTCAAAGATGAGAGAGACGTTGTCCATGATCAGAGATACTTGGTTACTGCTTTCAGAGCCTTGTACAAGAATCGGTAGGAGATGTCCTCGATTCATCGGCATGACCGCTGATCAGCTGGCATTGTTAATGGCTTCAGAGAACAGTTCATCATCTTAGAGACATCGCCCCACCCATCACACACATTGCCAATGATCGAGAGACTTTGTCTGTAATTCCCAGAGACACCGTCCGTGATCACAGACGTAGTCCACCATCACAGAGTCTTTGTACAATGACGTAAGTTCTTATGCAGACCAGGACAGAGGCTTCCAGCTTCTACATCAACTGTCCAACACAGAGCACTGACATTAAACTGTTCATGTTCAGTATTGGAACATATCATATAATCAGTGCAATTGATCATTTTTATGTGTTTCTTGATTTTAGGTGTAACCACTATCCATTTATTGTAGACAATGTCCATGATCGGGAGAGACATTGTTGAGGATGAGGGAGACATCGTCCACAATCGGAGACATTGTCCGTGACTCGTGGTGACTCGGTCCCTGATTAGTTGTGTTCAGAGACCTTTTCAATGATTGCAGAGACTTTGTTCATAATCTCAGAGACGTTGTCCGCGATCACAGAGATGTAGTCCAACAGAAACATTGGGTCCTCGATCACAGAGAGTCTTCGGACAATGAATAGTTCTTGAGACTATACAGCCCCTGTAAGCAATTCACAAACAGCTTTACATCAACTGTCCAACACACAGCAATTGACTAACTGTTCAGTATTCAAGACTAAAAATAATAAATGATAATAGAAGTAATCTGCTATATAAAATAGTGCATAAGTAATTTGTATTAGCAGAAATGATGTAAACATAATTAGCAATATCAGAAGTAAGGTGTAGTAGTCAATTTGTTACTAAATGTAGCTTGCAGCAATGAAAGTTATCTGTAAGTTTAGAAGTAATATTTAATAAGATAAGTAATACATACTAGTAAAAGTAATCTAATATTCGAGGTAACAGTAGAAATAATCAGTAAGATAAAAGCAATGCAGAAGTAAAAGTCCAAAGTAGATGCTAAAATGTCACATTAAAATAAGGCATCAACACATCAGATGTCAAACACCATCAAAAAATGTCATAGTATAGTATGGTGTCAAAAATCACCAAAAAATGTCATAGTATAGTATGGCATCAAAAATAGTCAAAAAATGTCATAGTAAAGTATGACATCAAAAATGGTCAAAAAATGCCATAGTATAATTAGTCATCAAAAATCATCAAAAACTGTCATAGTATAGTGTAGGGTCAAAAACAATCTGAAAATATAGTATAGTAAGGGGTCAAAAATCACCAAAAAATGTCATAGTATAATTAGTCATCAAAACTAATCAAAAACTGTCATAGTACAGTATGGCGTCAAAAACACCAAAATGTCATAGTATAATAGGTCAAAATTATCAAAATGTCGGTATAGTATGGCATCAAATGGTCAAAAATGCCATAGTATAATTGTCATCAAAAATAGTCAAAAATGTCAGTAAAGTATACATCAAAACGTCAAAAATGTTGTAGTACAATTGAATAACAAAAATCACCAAAAATGTCATAGTATATTGGCAACAAAATTGTCAAAAATGTCGCAGTATAGTATGCATCAAAATAGTCAAAAATGCCATAGTAAAGTATGGCATCAAAACGGTCAAAAAATGTATATAATTAGTCATCAAAATTATCAAAAATGTCAGAAAGCAGTGGGTCAAAATGGTCAAAAATGCTATAGTATATTGAAGAATAAAAAATCATCAAAAAATCATAGTATATAGTATGGCATCAAAAAATGGCTCAAAATGTTATAATATAGGCGAACAAAATCACCAAAAAAGTCATAGTATAATTATCAAAAATCAAAAACGTCATAGTATAGTATGGCATCAAAAATGGTCAAAAATGTCATGTGATAGTATACATCAAAATCACCAAAAAATGTTGTATATAGGTGGGGTCAAAATTTGGATTATACTGTGGTCAGTGTCGAAAATGCCATACTGTCTCTAATGTAACAATAGTAACGGTATGTATTTATAGAGGCATTTGAGGATAATTAAACTTTTTGTTATTTAATTATATTTGTAATAAAGTTATGATCTAAAGCTTTGACAGTTTCTGTGATTACAGTTTCTCTGCAGAGGAGGAGACATCATCTTAACAGGACAACAACAAAAGTAGTAAATGTTCATAAAGATGTTTAGAGATGTATAGACTTTAAAAGCGTTATCTCTCCCATGAGTGTGTACCTAAGGAATTGCTGTATGTTATATGTTGTCTAAAACAGAATCACAAAGTTTTGTCGCTTTTAACTTTGAGTTGTCAGTCGTTTTCCAATTAATATCATAAAGCTGACAGTGGCTATAAAACCCTAACCCTAACACTCCCCCAAACCCTAACCCTAACCCCAGCTCTAAGTGTAACAAAAGCCATAACCCTAACCCCTAACCCTACCCTAACCCTAACCTCCAGCTACAAGTGGCTAAAAGCCATAAACCTAACCCCAACCTCCAGCTACAAGTGGTTAAAAAGAACTGTAACCCTAACCCTAACCTCTGGTTGACACTGGCAAAAAGCTGTAACCCTAAACCTAACCTCCAGCTACAAGTAGCAAAAAGAACTGCGTAACCCTAACCCTAACTCACAGCTACAAGTGGCTAAAAAGAACTGTAACCCTAACCCTAACCTACAGCTACAAGTGGCTAAAAAGAACTGTAACCCTAACCCTAACCTCCAGCTACAAGTGGCTAAAAGCTGTAACACTAACCCTAGCCTCTGGCTACAAGTGGCTAAAAGCTGTAACCCTAACCCTAACCTACAGCTACAATTGGTTAAAAACCCTAACCCTAAACCCCAACTCCAGCTTTTTGGCCATTTGTATCTGGAGGTTAGGTTAGGGTTAGTTAGGTTGGGGTTAGTTAGTTAGGGTTACGGCCTTGAGCCACTGGGTTACAGGTCACAGTAACAAAAGCCATAAGCCTAACCCTAACCTATAGCTACAAGTGGCTGCAAAAGAACTGTAACCTAACCCTAACCTCTGGCTACAAGCGGCTAAAAGCTTCTAAACCTAACCTTGTCCCTCCAGCCACAAGTGGCTAAAAGTGAACTGTAACCCTAACCCTAACCTACAGCTACAAGTGGCTAAAAAAACATAACCCTAACCCTAATCTTTGGTTAATAGTGGCTAAAAGCCATAAACCTAACCCTAACATCCAGCTACAAGTGGCCTCCCACAAACTCCATTTCACTTTATTAAAACAGACAGACAAATATTCAGTGTTCAGAAGTAATATTTGAGTAAGACAGAATTATTAGTCACACAGCAGGGAAATTCCATATTCCAGCAGCAAAAACAGAAAAAGGCATGATATAAACAAGACAAGATATAAAATGAAATAATATATAGCAATATGAAAAAATTACAAATATGAGCAGTATAAACAAGACTACGTACACAGTAACAGATTGGATTTGAGTACTGATGTCAAAAACCATCAAAAAATATCAACATGTCAACAAATGTCATAGTATGGTGAGGGGTCAAAAATAAGCAAAAAATGTCATAGTATAGTATGGCATCAAACTAAAACCAGAGAATAAATGACCAAAACAGATAGTACTACTAAAAATAATAAAAAATGTCATAGTGTAGTATGGGGTCAAAACAATAAAAAATATCATAAAGGGTTAAAACGGGTCAAAAATGTATAGTATACCAAAAATGTCATAGTATATATACCAAAACTGTCAGATATGGCATCAAAACTGAAAAAATGCCATAGATAATATAAAGAACTGTCATAGGCAACAAACGTCAGTATAGTATAAATAAACAAGAAATGTCATAGTGTAGTATGGCATCAAAATGGTCAAAATGCCATAGTATAATTGTCACTGCAATAGTCAAAATATATTTAAAATGGCTGAAAAATGTCATATAATTAGTCATCAAAATCATCAAAATGTCGTATGAACAAAAATCAAAATGTCAGTAGTAAGTCAAAAATGCACAAAAAATGTCATAGTATAATTAGTCATCAAAATCACCAAAATGTCATAGTATAATGAAGTCATCAAAATGTCAAAAAATGCTTTTATATAGTATAAAATAAAATGGTCAAAAATGTCATAGTATAATTAGTCATCAAAAATCACCAAAAAATGTCATAGTATAATTAGTCATCAAAAATGGTCAAAAAATGTCACAGTATAGTATGGCGTCAAAAACGGTCAAAAAATGTCATAGTATAATTAGTCATCAAAAATCACCAAAAAATGTCATAGTATACTAAGGGGTCAAAAAATGTCGCAGTATAGTATGGCATCAAAAATAGTCAAAAAATGTCATAGTAAAGTATAGCATCAAAAACGGTCAAAAAATGTCATAGTATAATTGTCATCAAAAATCAGCAAAAAATGCCATAGGATAATATAGTGTTGAAAATTGATCAAAAAATGTCATAGTGTAGTATGGTGACAAAAACAGTAAAAAAAAAAAATGTCTTAGCATAGTAGGGCATAAAAAACATCAGAGAAAATAAAATAAAATAAAATTTAAGTAAAATAATTAGGTTAGTACTTTCAGTAAAAAACATTTCTGAAAAGCAATATTAGGAAAGGTAAAAACTCTTCATTTTCATTTTCATTTACCTTTTTAAGTACTGTGCAGTAAACAGTTTAAACTGTTTTCCTGTATTCACTGCATGGTTTGCATTGACCTCTGAGAAATGTGAGAGGTAACTAATTCATATATTGTAATTAAGTGTCAAAAATGAATGAGAACAGTTTAGGAGGGCAAAATCAGATTTATTGATTAGTTACTGTGATTAACACTTTCTGCAGGAGGAGAAGACGACAGCAGTTGAAGACCTGAAGTGGATGAAAGAAAACAAAAGTGTTAGGAAGCTGTTATTTAGATAAAAGACCTCCACCATCTAACTGCTGTAAACTGTATTGGTTCCCTGTTGTTCAAGTGAAAACACAGTTTTTCTCTACCATCTGTAATGTAGTCATAGTGACATTTTCCACAGACTAATGTCTTTATCAAACATCCGCTTATGATACAACTATTTAATTAATAATTGTATCAAAAATATAAATAAAAATCTTAAAATAACTGTGGTGCCTAAAGGGTTAAGAGGGAGAGAGATGGAAAGACAGAGAGATTGGGAGAGGGAGAGAACGAGCGGGAGCAAGAGATGAACTATGTAAATAAACTTGGATAATGAGTCAAGCCTTTTTGTGCAAAAACTATTCAGACTTCTGATCAATTACTGAAGAAATATAATTGGACAGTTGATGTAAACCTGTCTGTGAATTACCTGGAGGCCTCTGTCCTGGTCCTCTTCATTGTACAAAGATTCTCTGTGATCGTGGAAGAAGTGGTGACACCTGGAGGAAATAAAAAGAGAAATATAAAAAGGAAAATGGTCAATACACTACACCTATTCCTCATCAACAGTTTCAATTAAATACCAAGGTTTTAATCAATAACACTTTTACTAACATTAATAATTCAGCTCATCAACATATTTTTTTCAGACTGCAAAAATCTTAACACGTACCTGTTTGGTTTGTAAAGTGAGAGCTGGTGTCTCTGTCCAGGCTGCAGCAACTGAACCAGTAAACCTGGAAAACACAAGTACAACACTTGAAAAAACAAATACATCATTATAAAAAATAGCTTGCATCCAAAACCTGAACAGTGTAGAAAAACACAACACTGAAAAATAAGCACTAGAACCATGACAATCACGTTTTGAGGTGAATAATTTACTAATGTTACTAGAATATGACTTTACTGATCTCAGAGAGGAGAAGCGGTTTTTAATATTGTTTTTTTAAATAATTTTTAACAGTAATCTCAGCTCATACACTGTGACCTACTCTTGACACTTAAAACTTTTGGAGGACCACAGGAACACAAAACTGAGCTCAATAAGGTCTGCCACACTGAAACACAAAATGACCTGGAACAGACACAAAGCTACAAAGACACAATATGGTGCAAAACAACCACAAAAAACTGAGCGAAAGAAGATGTAAAACTATGTAACACCACCACAAATAGACATAAAATAATCACATCGCCATGATAATCCGCCATAAACTGACTTAAAATGACCAAGATGGAGCACAAAATTACAAAGCAGTAAAATGTCTGTAAATTGAAAAGAGATGCAAGCGGAGTGGTAAACAAACCGACAGACTACTAAACAAGTATTACCCTCCACAACTCATGGCAGGGATGCTTTAGTCACAGAAACACACACTTTAACCCACACAAATAAAAACTACAAGAAGGGGAAAATCCCCAGAGACATCATTAAACGATAAGGTTAATGTTAACGCTCAAAGCTAATGCTAACGCTTGACAGTAATGCTAACGCTATCACACAGGTGTAAAACAGCCAGGTAGAGACACAGAATGATATCAGATGAGCACAAACAGCCACAAACCGGTGACAATGACGTGATAAGCCACCATAAACTGAATTAACGTAAAAATACGTAAAATGATGGTAAAGTAGCAACAAATACGAACAGGGATTTACAAAAAAAACCACGAGTCCATTGTATTTTCATCCGTCCATGTTAGATACCCACAACTCAGCCTCAGTCACAGAAACACAAACACACTCTTACCCACGAGATATAAACGACTGAAAATGGAATTAAGTGATATAATTACACGGTAACGCTGATGCTAACGCTCAATGCTACTGCTAGCCGCTAACTGTTTGCCTTACCTTCGGCGTTCAGTCTCACTCCTTTTCGACAAATACAGCTCCAAAGTATGTATTACCACTCGGACTTCTTCAGTAATAAACTTTCTCACAGCGCTAACAAACCGATGCGACGACTCAAACATTGTTTTTACACCATATTTTCACTCGTTTTTCCGACTCTCTTCCTCTGCCGCTCTGCTCTGCTCCGCTCACTCCTCCCCCACTTCCGCAGGTCAATGACAACAGACGTCTGGCAACGTCGCTGATTGGTCGGCTGCTCATGGCCACTTAGCAGCTGTTCCTGATTGGTCGACTTAGTGGAAGTTGTTCACTTACAAGGTGAAGACTGAAAATCCGAGCATTAGATTTAATGTTTAAATATGTATGATACCTGATGTATGTACCAGATGTAAAGTGTTATATTGTTTTCCACAAATTTCTGCCAGTAATCAGCTAAAACCTGAAAAGTCCTTTATTAAACTTAAAAAATTAAGGCATGAGCTTTATATATTCAAATTAAAACCACAATACTTTTTTTCTGTACAGAGATATTAGCACAAAAAGGTGTCTTTACACTGTATAGTACACATACATAATCAATAGTAATCATGATCAAAGAACCAATGAAGGCAGAACCCCTTTAACAATGAAATTAATTACGAAGGAACTCGCCTCCCATTGGTCTTCATCAGCATGACAGACGTTTGACTTTAGCCCATGAAAAGTCCACCTGTCACAGAAAGAGACACATCAGGAACAGTTTGTATAGACACCTGTCACTTTTAAAATGAGCTTATCTCTTTATAAAAACAACTGGAATATAAATGAGTGTTTTTACAGAAACATTAGAGAGTTGATTCACTGTGTACCTGTCACTTCGATGCTGGCTCCTGTGATGTACCGAGAGTCATCTGACGCTAGAAAGGCACAGACATCAGCGACCTCTGGAGGAGGACGACAAGGAGAAAACAACAGTCAACAATGTGATATATAAATATATTTTAAAAAGAGAGAGTAAAGGTTTGCAGTGAAAACAAATCACTTATGCTAAACGTGTGTCTGAGCTGACCTGCAGACTCGCCCATTCTTCCCATAGGCACCAAGGATTTCATCTGAAACACAGGAATCATAGGGTTAAATATATTTAAGGAGGATGTCACTGCAGGTTCACTGGGAACAGATACGATGGAGATACCATTTCTAAGAGGAAAATATTTTAAAGGAGGTAAAAGTAGCTGCATTTTAGTTCAAAATGTAAACAAAAAACTTTATTAAACTTTAGTTAAACACCTTCTCTTATCAAAAATGCACAAAATGTATATTTATAATTGTATAAACTGCGGTTTTCAGTGGTTTGAATATCACTACATTAACAGTTTAGACCTGACGTGATTCTTCTCCTGGTAGATGAACTGACACTAAATCTATCTGAACCTGGTCGTGTGCTGTACCTTGGTAATGACCTTCTCTGGTACTTTATCCGTCATCGGAGTCGAGATGAATCCTGGGAGCACACAGTTGCACCGAATCCCAAACCTGAGGACAGGAGAGGGAAACACAGATAACTGGGGGGTTTGCTAAATAATCCACTCATCACTCTCTGGGTGATCTGACTCTTCTCACCTGCTGAGCTCTTTGGCAGCGGTTCTGGTCAAACCCTCCACTCCAGCTTTAGAAGCAGCATAATTTACCTGTCCAATGTTCCCCACCTACAGAACACAGACACAAGCTGCAGTGCATCAGCTGCTGTATCACTTCAGGTTAAATCCACCAGATGTTTTCACAGCAGACTGAACAACTCCTTCAACAGGTCCTGACATTTGTGGCTTTCAAACTAACTTTAGCATTAAATTGTGTTTTACAATGGAAGGATGTCTTTGATGGGTTACCTCACCTTTCCCACGATGCTGCCTACAGTAACGATGGATCCTTTGGGAGCTCCACAGGCCACCAGAGCCTGAGCAACAGCCTGTGTAACCAGGAATGAACCCTGAGAGAAACATGAGTGAATGAAGAGGTGCAGGTTGAGTCAGGACTGTCATCCTGATGTGATGTACGTGGAATATTTCATCTCTAAACTGGTGTGTACCTTCAGGTTGACCTGGATGACTCTGTCAAACTGTTCCTCCGTCATGCTGAGCAGGAAGTCGTCCTGGGTGATGCCTGCTGCGTTCACACACACCGAGGGAGGCTGGAAGTAATGAGTCTGCAGAGCGGGAGGACATTAACTGTCAGCAGAGAAGAAAGAAGAGACAAAACATTCTGACGATCAAAGAGCACAAAGTGTTTCTCTGGAGATTAACTGTAACTTAATGAAACCACAGTACAGTACAACACACACACACACACACCTGTATATTTGTGACCAGTTTTGTTATACTCTCCTTTGACGAGACGTCCACCACAGCCGCCATGTGACCCTGCCCTTTCAGGTCACTCTGCAGTATCCCCAGCGTCTCATTGGCCGACTCCTCACTGATGTCAGCGACCACCACTGAGGCACCTTCAGAGGCCAAACGCTGGCAGACCGCCCGTCCAATCCCGCTGCCTCCTCCTGGATAAGAAGAGAGCAGAGAGGAGGTGTTGAATAAAACACTGCAGCTTGTCTTGTGAATTTAGTTTTCCTCTGAAACAGGAGACTGAGCTACAGATTCACTCTGTCACCCATCAGCCCACTGATTCAGGCCTGCGCACGTATTAATAAAGACTTCCATCTTTTCTGTCATTGATATGATTGTAAAGTGAATAACTTTTGGGGTTTTGGACAAGACCTGTTAAGATTCTGACTCTACACTGCAAACTGTTTTTACTGTTTTCAGCCATTTCATAGACAATCCAGGCTAGTGGGTTATATAAATATATATAAATAATAACAATTGTGAGTCGCAGATATTATTAATATTCTTCATGACTCGAAGCCAAGGTAACATCGAGGGTTTTAGCTTCACGTCCAAATAACTAAATTTAATCAACCTTGATTCATGTCGTTAAATTAGGCTCCTACTTTGCCTGTTAATCATCAGGACAAGAGCAAACTCACTCCCACATTGTTGACTTTGCCAAAAACAAAACAGAAGAAAAACAATACAGAAAAGGGCAAGTTGAAAAACAAGAGTGTTTCTGTGGTTTCTAACGTTCAGAGACGGTGGTGTCGTTAGCTTCAAAACAGATGTGTAGTAACGCACTGTGGCCACCAGAGGACAGTGTGCTCTCAATTCAAGTGTAAAAGTAGAAAACAACTTTAAACTACACAAACCTGTTCTGGTGAACTGCACAGTCTGGATTAGGACTGAAATTATCTAACAAATTAATTTAAACCACTGAAAAATTCTTAACACAACTTGAAAATATTGATGAGTCAAGTTTAAGTTTGTGAATTGAACTAGACGATGTCTGATAACAAAAGGTTAAGGACAATAAGCAGTTAAAATAAAGCTTGCCTTGTGTACTCACAATAGAATGTATATAAAGAGGTATTCATCTAATACAGCCATGATCTATCCACATGTACAAACTGATCAATGTCTAAATTTAACGTCCGTGAACGTCCATTTTACGTCCAAATCCAATTTAATTTAGTCGTAAATACTACTTTCTATGATCCTCATCAGGACAAAAGGTTTAACTGGCTAAACCCAAACCCAAAAGCTCACTAACTACGTTGTTGATCAGTAAACAAACTTTACCAAACCTCAGTAAGAAGCGATAAAAATTTAACTTAAACATCTGCTGTTGGTTTAAACGGGGGGAAGTGACAGAGTAACACCAAAAGCACAACGTTAAAATAAACACTTATTTCAAACGACACAATGTCCCGATCGCCTTTCTTTTCTTCTTTATCAAGATATATTGAATGATCAATGTTAAAATACAGATTTACCAGTGACCAGTGTCAACCTTGATATAAGTCTTGTGGCAGCCGCCATGACAGTTTTCTCCCGCGTTGTTGTAATTCTCGGTTTGTCCACAGGATGGCGCCGAAACACCGTGGATTCTTTGTTGTTTAGCTTCTCAGCCCTGATAAGTTAACGTAAACTGTGTAGAAGCGATAGATAAATGTAGACGTTTTCCATAAATTCTGTGTTTGGTTGGTCATAAATTACACTCGGTTTATTGCCTCTTGTGTCGTTGTCATACACCGTAATCGTACGGCTGTCGTCAGAAAATGTTTTACTGTGAAAGCCTTTACCGGAAGTGTCTCTATGTAATACGTCTAGCTTGACATAAGTGGTGATGGCAGTTATCAAATCAAGTGTAAAGACAGACACCGCAGCATGGGCTCATTTCCGGTAAGTACTTTCAAAATTAAATATTAGAACGCCTGTGTTCCGGTGAACGGCACATTCTAGATTATGACTGAACTTAGTTAATAATTACTCATTTTGGAAGCATCCTCACTTTACTTTTAGTGCGTAAAACAGCATTATGTGTGTTCAATCTTAAATTTCTGTCTTCACTGGATTGGTGGCTATAATTAAAAAAGAAAAAAAAACCTCAAAGTTGGAGGAGAAATCAGTGGGTGAACTTTATTGTATTTTTCTGCTGCAGCTCAATTGTCTGTTGCCAAGATCTGATCCTGTTGCTTAGTAACTTCTGACTATACTTCATCAGATTTTTACTGTTATTTTGCAGGAGGGTTTTATGGAAAGTGAGAACTTGCAAACAGCGTCACTGGTAGTTACAAATTTAATAAATGTGGCGGTTTTAATATTTATAAAAAGAAAAAAAGAAAATAAAAGAAAGATTGCTTTGTTCTCTTGTGAACAGTAAACAGTTTATTGTAATTCATTTTGTAATGGTAGATATCATTGTTCTCGTCTCAGGTCAGTCCTGGACTTGATTTCAGTAGAAACTAAAATGACATAAAAACGTAAATAAAATGTCACGACAGTCGGTGAAAAGATGAACATGTCTCAAGTTTATTTATGTACAGATGTTCAGATGAAATTATGGAGTCAAGTACAGAGGCATTTAGATTTCTGACAAAACTTCAGAAAAGTAAGACTGACAACTGGAGTATTTTGTCTTGGAGCAGTAACCCAAAGAAAAATCTGGACTAAGTCACTGAAGGAAAAAACAAGAACATGCTCAAAGATTGAGACTGTAAAATATGTACACTTCTACAATCCTGACAGTTAAGCTGTGCATATTTCATAGAGTAGACTTCGACTTAAAAGCTTTGATTACTTTCAGTATTATGAAAAAAGTATCTCCATTCAAATTCCTCCTAAATAAATAATCAGTTTCAAACATACAATAACTCCAATCTCAAGCCACAGACAATTTTAAAAGAAAAAAAACGGATACACACCTTATCTAAATCACAAATTGTTTAGTAGTACCACCAAAACAAACAGTGCATCGTTATTACTCACAACATTAAACCATCTTTTTTGTCTACTGGATCCCAGAATTAAAAAAAGAAACACTTCCATGTTTCCACCGGCCCCATTGCTTTTCTTATAAACGATTTGTTTTCCTGCCAAAGAAGAGAATCTCTCACCGTCCACAGCCTACAGCCACTGGCGAGAACTTCTCAGCCTGGTTTTACTACTGTTTTAATCACACAAATAAAGTGAACTTACTATTAAACAAAACTCAGTTAATACAGAAAATAAAACTTTCAGCTGCCGTAGATCTCAAAGGCCAATTTCAAAGACAAAGCAGTTTTACTTTGTGTTATTTAGTGATGACCCATGGGAAAATGATTCACCCACTAGAATAAAATATCAAATCGTAAAAACCAGTAAAAGCTTTTCCTTGCAACTTGAAATACTGAAGTCTCATCACATGTTGTCGTGACTGAACACCAAAAGAAATCAAAAGAACCAGGATGGTATTTGGGCACGGGTGAGTGGACAAGACACGTCCTCACAATTTATTAGCAGATTGGTCACAAGAAGAAAAAAAAAGCAACACGTTTACAGAGAGATTGAAACGGAAAGGGACGAAAAAAAGACAGCCAACATGGGAACAGAAATATTCACGTATAAACTGATGTGTAAATATGTCACATTTCTGTACAGTGGCCAACCCTTTCAAACAAGTACATGAGTACACAAGGATGCAGTAAAGTAGTACATAAGTATGCAGGTGTTTGTCAGCTCCTCTGTATTGCATGCATTCTGTATTCTACTGAACCAAGGTGCTTCTGCGTGCAGACTGATTTTCAACGCCTGCGTCAAAACTATGAGGGACTTCACAAGGCTGCACTTGTGGTGCCGGATCACACACACGCATGTGCATGCAAACACACACACGACACATTCATACAGATGCGCGCACACACACACACAAACACACACACATTCCCCCCTCTTTGTCACTCAAAAAAAAAAAAAAAAAACTCCGCCCACGCCAGTACATCTTTCCCCAGAATGAGGGAATAAATTAGCTCCATAAAATGCTTCTTTATAAAAGAAAAATAGATATTTATATAACTGTACACCTTAACTATACAGCATAAAGACAGGGAGCACGGTAAGAAGGGAAATTATCTCCAGAAATAAGACAGATTCTGGCTCTAGCACCCTTATCCCTCCAACGCATGCGCTGCTCTTCTCCTTTACTTGTAGGAGACGGAGCATCCCTCGCTCTGCCCAGCAAGGCCAGTTCTCCAGAGACCGGCAGGACTTTACAACGAGTCTCCTATGGTCCATCCATTCATCCATCCTCAAGTTTTCTGTGTCCAGGACTGGATGAATGAGCTGGGCGCAGGGAAAGCCCCGTCTCTCTCTCTCAGTTTGACACTTTCTGAGTCGGACCAGTTCTGCCTAGTGCTGGTCTCGTCTGATCCGCCCCGCGGCTCCGTCGTCAGTAGCTCTACTACAGTTCAGTCCACTCGGTGGGAAGGGAAACACCCAGGGTCCTTCACGGGACCCTTTGACATGGAAACCCTCTGCTTCTCAGCCAGAGTCTGACTCGCTAGTGTCTGAGGATGAGGAGGAAGAGGATGATGAAGAGGAGTCTGAGGAGGAGCTACTGGCGCTGAGACGTGACGGCTGGGTGTTGGTCTCGGTTGCAGGTTTCTCTGCTGAAGAAAGGAAACGCAGACAGTCAGGACCATGTGGTGCATATTCAGGATCTACTTTGATTTATGTCAAATAATCAAACAAACATTTAATTTTTTAATATCACTACAACAGAGAGAGGACTTGTTATTTCTGAACATCTGTATAATTCAATCACTGCTTCCCATCTTAAACACTGTTCTCTTGAATATGGAGGACTTACGTTTGGTCTTAGGAGGCTTCTTTCCAGAGTTGAGCTGGCCACTGACGTCCATCAGCCTTCTCTCCAGCTCCATTTGTTTCTCCAGAGCGAGCTCTTCCCGGGTTTTGCCAGCACTGTTCTTTTTACTCGCTACACGCAAAGAGACAAATAACGACATCAATAAGATGAGGGTACTGCACTACATAATTAAAGATTGATAGCTTATGTTTTACACTGAATATTTAAAAACCACTGCTTAGCTATAGTGGTGTGTGTAGTTTAAAAAGGCCCTAACAACACTAAGGCCTGAAAATTGTGTTCTTATGCTCATTTTTTCCTTCCAAGAATTATTAAAAATATCTGTTTTACACTGATCCCCTTGATCTCAACCCCTGGTTCTACTAACCATATGGCTTTCGAGGTTTCTTCCTCAGACACGTCATGACGTATCTCTCCAGCTCCCGCAGCGTCGATGGCTTCAGCGTCTCAAAGTCAATCTCGATCTCCTCAGGGTTGGTGTCTCGGAGCGAGGGCTCGCGGGACTGGATGATGTAAACAACGCGTCCCAGCTTCTCACCGGGCAGCTTGTTGATGTCCAGGCTGAGCTGACGCTTCTCGTCGTACGACATGGGCGCTGTGTCCTCCTCTTCATCAGAGTCAAAATGACTCACTATGGGATCGTGGACCGGCTGAGGCACGTTAAACATCATGGCGCCCTTCTTGGCTCTGATGGAAGACAGAAGAAATGGAGAGATTGTTAAAAGACGACTGAGGAATGATCTGCACTAACCATGCACCACATATTTCCAGTTCCAACATTGTCCAGTAGGTGTCAGTACTCACTTGCTCTTGTTGTTTTTCTTGCTCGGGGCCTTCTTTATCGGTATCACAGGACAGGCCACAGGTCGGTTGGTCTTTGCTTTTGGAGTCTTGGTGATTTTGGGGGCCTTGGCTGGTTTAACAGGTGGTAGCTCCTCCTCTATCCTCCGATGCTTTTCTTTTTCTACCTTTTTCTTCTTCTTCTTGTCCTTCTTCTCTTTCTTTTTCTTGGGTTTGACGATGGGGCCCTGGGAGAGAGCAGTGAGCTGCTCGTGCACGGCTTTCAGCTGAGGGGAGACACATGTGTCATAGAGGAAAAGATAAAGCAAAAAAAAAAAAAACAGATCTTGTAAAAATTTGAACATTTTTATTGAAGTCTAGTTTCCTGCTGTGATGTGTGTGTGTCTGTACAATGAGGTACAAACCTGTTCCTGCAGTTCTGCCAGCCGGTTTGCCCTCTCCTCCTCAGAGTCGGAGCTGGGGCTGCTCTCACTCTCCTCACTTTCACTGCTGAGCTCACTCTCAGACGAGGACGAAGAGGACGAGGAGGAAGATGAGGAGCTGGGTGGTGCTGGAGGTTCATCTGGCATCTTAGCGAAGCAGAACTCAAAGACGTCCTGAAAATGGAGAAAACAGTGAGTGAGTGAACCAGTTAAAAACACAAGAACAGTGATGGTTTGAGGCAGAGGACAGTGAAGGACAGAGGAGAAAGCAGCAGCAGAAGTGAACTGTGTTCATGCAAAAAATACAATGATTACAAAATAAGTACACTACCTGGAGTTTTCTGGCCATGGCCACCACATCATGATCAGGGGGGTTGTACTTGTAGCAGTTGGAGAACATCAGTCTAACATCAGCAGAGAACTGCTGAGCATCACGGTACTCTCTGCTGTCCATCTTCCGCTGAAGACAAGAAGAGAGAAGAAGATATTTTAATCAAATACTGCATTTCAATGTTAGTGTGTCTGCCCCATGGTCTGGTGTAACTAGATTTTTTTCCAGGTACTTGGCACATTAAAAAAGGGTTAAACTCCATCAGGGAAAATATATCTGAAAAGAATGTGAATGAGTTCTACATAGGATATATACAGTAAGATTAATTGCTTATTCTTTCCATCCAACTTCCATCTTTTAAATATTTTAAGCCATTTTATAAAAAGTGCAGCCTGTAAGGAGGCCATATGGTAACAACACGCCACAGCATTGACCTGTTTTCCTTCTACACCTGCTCCCTTTGTGCAGAGAGATGTGAAAACAGATAACGCCCTGATCCTGTGTGTGCAGTCCTAAGGTAAGTACCTTGATGGTGCTGAGGTCCATGGGCTGTTTGATGATGTCATGGTAATCGTGAAGACCGAGGGTTGTGGCATCGACAGGCTTGTAGAAAGGCCAGGCGTACGCGGCGTGCTTCTTTGACAACAGCTCCTTCAGGACTCCATTGCAGTAGCGCAGCTGAGGACTCAGCTTGCTGCGGCGCACCGGAGGTGGCAGTATGGAATCTGGTAAATCCTTCTTGGGTGGCTTGATGGGTCGCCCACTCACTCCTCTCCTGCTCACTGCTCCTGATTTGGTGCCCATCATTACAGTTCCTCTGCCCATACCCATTCCCATTCCCATCCCCATTCCCATCCCCATCCCCAATCCCATCCCCATGCCCTGGCTGATACTGAGGCCTTGGTTCATCCCCAGGCTGGAGTTGTGGTCCACACCAAGAGAAGTCAGGGTGAGCGGAGAGTTGTGCCCACCACCCATCCCCAGGCTGATGCCACTGACGCCCATGGTGCTCATGATGGGCATGGCTACAGTGGTAGGGGTGGTTGTGTCTGCTTTCCTCTTCACACCTTTTTTCTGTGATTGAAGAGAAGTGGAGGGTGGGTTAGATAAGGGTGTTAAGTCTGTGGTCTTCATGAATTTTATTTAAAATATGGTCATATTTTGTCTACAAAAATACAAGATGTGAAAAGTTAAACATACCTTAGCAGTGGGCTGTGTGGGAGGCAGACTTGTGATGGTAGGGATGCTTTGTTCACTAGGAAGCACAGGGGGTAAGCTCTTGCTCACAAGTGTCTGTGGAGGGGTGGAGAGGATGGAGTCGGGTGTTTCTGGGGTTGGGGGTGAGTACGCTGACTGGGACACAGCTGGAACCTGATGAGCTGTCGTCACTCCTCCAGAGACTGGGTGAGAGAGGAGGAAGATAGGAGAACAGGGAGGGAGGGAGGCACAGTCAGAATAAGTAAATATTCAGTGAACTGATCTGTACTCATAAAGGTGTGCATGTATTTTTGAAAGGTTGTGAAGTATGATGACTGCAGACTTAAGATGTATAGCTGTATTATGCTACTTGCAGCCAGTGCTCATCTCTATCTTACCTCTGCCTTTTCTGCCAGGTTTGCCTGGTTTGCTCCGTGGAGGGGGAGGGGGCAACTCTAACTCCTCCTGGGGCATCTGAGCCACTTTCTGCAGGAATGCCTTCTCCAGAGACTGGGCCATCAGAACTATGTCATCTGTAGGCTGCAGAGAGGAAATGTGGGGGAAAACAGTTACAGTAAAGATACAATCAATCAAGCAATAAATAAAAGCTGCTCCGGTCCTTGTGAACATTTTAAAATGATGGCTTCACATTTTACATTTGAACTTTTAATGTTTAAGAAAACTCATCTGTCACTAGCTTCAGACGATTTCCAGGGGAATTCATTTATTTCAAGACTGTTTCATTTCACTTACCTTGTTATAAATGTAGCAATTGGTAAACATGGTGTTGAAGTCCTGCATGCACTCGCTGGCACTGCGGTAGTAGTTATTTTCTAATCTCTTCTTAATAGTGCCCATGTCCATGGGATTTTTGATGATCTTATGGTAATCCTAGAGGAAGGCAGAGACACTTGCAGGTCAAAAAAAGGGTCACTATATCCCAAAATTATTTTTTTAGACAGATAAGACTCAGCAAAGGCATCCAAAGCTGAACAGATAACCTCCCAGTCGCTACCAAATAGATTTAAAAACTGTACTATTGGCCTCTGGTTGGTGGGACTAGTGTTTATTTTCCCACAACAGATTCTCCTTCAGTTTGTTTATTATGGTAAGATTAAACCTGACTTGGTTGGGGGGTGGGAGGGTATAATAGATGCAAGCTATAATAAATCTAGATAGTATTCACTGACATCGGTGGTGAGATTTCGTCTCTCCCTCTAACTCTGGGTAATGAGACACCATTGTTGACACTGAAGCATTTTGTTTGGTGGAAAGGAGGCCGTTTATATGAAAAATGTTTCCTTCTCCACACAGGAGGGTAACATCTAGTTTCCTAAAATTCACACTCACGGGCAGGTTGAGCTTGACTGCGTCTACAGGTTCATGGAAGGGCCAGGCAAAGTGGTGCCTCCACAAAGACTTGAGCAGGACTTTCTGTAGGAACTGAAGTTGGTTGGTCATCCTCCCCAGTCGGGTGGGGTCTTTCACCGGGGGTTGCGGGGGTCCCGAGGGGGTCATCTGACTGAGGGGGGGCATCCCAGGGCTCTCAAAGCCCTCATAGAGCAGTGAGGGTTTTCGGATGCGCTTTCCAGCTGTGCCAGAACCCTGGTCCATCGATGTGACTCCCATTATGCCAACCTCAACCCCGACATGGGAGCTGTAGGGAGCACAGTTGAAAAACCAATGAGCTCTTTAGCTAATGTGTTATAATGATGCCAAGTCTGACATGTGGTAAGAAAATACAGATATTTACTAGTCTCCCATGCTGAACAAAGAGCTCTGTCATATAAACCAAAAAAGCACGACACTAATCCCTATGATTTTTGTTATTACTTTTCCCCAGGTGAGGCTAATACGCAGTCCTGATGTTAAGTTTTGCCAGAGCAAATGATATTCATTTTTTGACACGGTATCGCTTTCTTCTGTCTTTGCAAACAGAAAATATCTGGACCCACAGATGAAATGAAAAGATTCTTCGCTGTACTGGCAGAAACATCTGTGTCTAATATCTCTCCCATAAATCCTAGGATTAATGTTAAAACCAATTATCTTACTGTGTCATCCTACTGTAACTGTATTGTCTTGTTGGCATACACTGTATGTGATCCTATCAAATGCAATTAATCCTGCTTACCCCGCTGCACACTCACAAGCATACAGTATAGTGTAAATCCCCTTCACAAGGCATACGCAAGTCAGTCACACGACCTATACATTACTCAGAAAGCATACATCAGCCTGACTTGGAATGTACTGCCAAATCAGCATTCCCAGTACTGGAAGAACAGGCGTAACTATCACTTCCTCCTCTCTAGGTCAACATCACTAGACTATAGACAGAAACTCCACCCTCAATTCCCTGTAGAAAAAACTGCTCTCCCAAAGGATTGTGGGTGGAGTTTCAGCTGCCATGGAACAGTAATGACCAGACTATTCTAGAGGTCTCCAACAGAAATACCCATAACATGCCCAGAAATGTACAATTAAGACTGAAACTTATTTTGTACCCGCCATTCTGACATGCTAATGATCTCAGTTGTAAACACTGTAGTACACAGCCACTTGTCACATGATCAGTATCACTAAGGCTTTGCTGGCCACAGCAACCTTTAGAGTTTAAAGTTGGTTTCCACAGGGCACGAAAGCAAGCCATGTCTATATAGACTGAGCCAGGTGCTGCTGCTGGCCTTTATCGCTGCTCTGTAACCTGGAATGTGGCTACACTAGGTTATCCGTAGAGGGAGTTCCTGCTTATGGTGTTTTATCACCACTGTTAAGAATATGTCCAACATCTCTACACAGTTACCTGGTCTTTGTTAAAGAGAGAGCCAACACTTTTCTTAAAACCCAGGAAGACTGTGTCTGTAAAAGCACTGTTGACCTGACTTACCATTATTTTTAAAACCACCAACATCACTTCCTACGGTTATTCTGTTGGTCCCTCCTCATACGTTTCATTATGTTCACAGGTGCAAACACCAACAATACTCTCACCTCCCCCCAAGACAAGCTGCACTCAGCCACAAGCCACCAAGTCAACAAAGTACAATACAGTGACACTGAGACCGGTGTTATACTGTACAATTTAAACTTCCTAGTATGCACTCATTCACTATTCTGAGAGGAGTGTTGCTGTCCAGCAATGTTAAACTTTCTAAAGCTTAACTCCTGTTTACTTTTCCATCTTGACACAGATGCTCTGACGACTGGTTACTTGCCAGTAGTGGCATGAAATTCTGTCTCTACACACACAAATTACAAATTAGTGCATTCCCCCCCTGAAAAAAATAAAATTTATTAATCTAATAAACTTTAAGGTCAATAAATATAGTTGTCAACAGCACAAACTCACCCTCTCTGGTGGCCTATTAATTACAAAACAAGGGCAAGAGCAAACAGGGGCATTTGGGGCCAGAAAACATTTTCCTATCAAAACTATAGAACTACTTTACATGTTGTCCAGCTGTTTGCATTGGCAGATATTGCATACCCCCCTTTGAATCTCTTAAGATCTAAAAACCAAATGTTCATCTGCACTTTGACCTTGAAGCAACTGTATTACAGTGTTTGCATCATGCTGTGGATTACAGATCCCATTGGGGGAAAAAAATGTTGGTGTTCACATCTATTACTTCTACCCCAGGTCTTAAGACAATGTTTGCACTGACCCACCCGCCTCGTTTTTTACCCATGCATACTGATGGCAAGGCACAGTGACAGTGAAACTTAACTGTCACTGCATAGCAGTGGTAAAAAGTTAATATAGGTAGTATAGGTAGTAACAGGGCTATTTTAATAAAATAGTCTATTTGTATCGGTTATGTTAAAACAAGCCATTTTGAATGATACAACTTTTGGAAACACATTTGACAGTTAGTGTACTTTATTATTAAAAATGAAAACGTATCATGTACATAACATTAACACCACTAAACAAAAACAAGTTAGCTGTAAATTAAAGCAAAATTGGTTAAAGTAATAGGAGGAATGGTGCCCAAGGAAAAACATTAACTGATACTGAGGTACAATGTAGTTACGTTATGATTAAGTTAAGTAAGCCATAAATAAAACGGCCTTTACTGCTATTAAAGCTGCTGCCCAGCTTGGGTTGAGTGACATTGAGCGCTGTAACCAGGCAACCGATTGAAACACCCAACAGAAATTGATAGGCTAAACTCAAAAGGGGACCGCGAAATTTTCACACTGACCAATCTGATTATGGACAGACAACTCAACTTGTCTTGGTCACAAATGATAGTAACTTGTGCACATTGATGGGGCAACTGGTTTGCAGCGTTAGCGCTACACTGCAATGTCGTCTTACCGGTAATCACAACAACCCCTGACCGTCACATGGCTACAATAACAAACCGGCGAAACAAGCAGAGATACCGGCGCGGCCGCGCTCCCCGGTCTATTTAGCGTTGCAACTTTTTTAACACTATATAACTGCTCGCGCACGATTGCGATCTTGTACGCCATCAACGTATGATAGCATTATTAAAATCTACCCGTACTGCTGCAGTACATTGAATCAGGCAGTTTAGACCAAAACATAACAATACACACCGATTTCGAGACGCAAAGATCGGTCACTGCCATACACTGGACGGCTTCTGTCTGTGAAGCTAATGCTAGCAATGCTAGCACCAACTGCCAGGCAGCGGGAGAGAGCGGCCAACGGCAGAGGCGCTCCGAAGATGGCGCCGGCGTAGCGCGATCAACAGTCGCAGCTTGTTACAACCCACAAACACAAATTTTAATTCCTCAATAAGAATTTCGCTCCTAATTCCTTTAACGGCGTGACAAACTTCTTCCTGTAGCACATTCAGTGTCCATTTCTCTTCCATTCGTAATACAGCAAACACAGGCTGCCAGTAACGATACTTTGAAAAAAAATTCATGAGAAATGATTAAAATATTCCCTCTGATGGAAAGCTGAGAGTCAATTTTACCGGTAGATACCTGTCAAGGGGCGGGTTAACAGCCATATCCATCAGGATGGATCCGGATTGTATTTTTAGCTAGACTCAAACCAGGATCCGTCTCTGTTCGTCAGTTTTCTCCGCTCCCCGCCACGGCGAACTCCTTCTACACTGCTTCGTTGAAATGGCGACGATGCGATTACACCCGTTCCTTTATAGACCGACTACTCACCCGATTGGATAGACTGGCTCAGAATGTCCACGCCCTCTGAGTTTCTATTGGGTGTTTATGATGTCCGTCAAAGTCACCACACCCCTATATGCTAGAGCTTCACTGACAGTCTTTCGGACCAACCTATTCGCAAGTTTGAGCTGTCCGTCAAGGAAATTGCACAATACTATTGGCTCAGTCTGTTCAGTGTTACAGAAACGCTGCTTGTAACTGGCTCCTCGTGTGATCCTGTACAAAATGGAAGGGCACTGAAGCCACCTTCCTCCTTATCATATTACATTACGTCAACGTGTGCAAAGCGACGGCGGAGATTGGTCGATACAATTACAACGCGGGCTTCCAGGGTAAATACCAAGAAGCCGATTGGCTCTTCCGCTGGGTCACGCGTACCCCTCAAGAGCCAAGAGCCTCTCCCCACGAGCTCTCTGCTTACCAGAATATCCGCATTTCTGTCTTTGAGAAGAGGCACGCAGCCGCCATCTTTAAGTACAGTGAAAACGAGTGTTACAGTCGAATAATTTACAATGATTAAGACAAACATAAATAAAAACACTTAAAAACGCTACATATTTTGCTCACAAACACAACTGAAGTGAACAACTTTATCTCCTGCTGAAAAAGGCCACAATTTGAGAACACACAGTAAGTCAAACGAGGCCTCCATGGCTCATAAACATAAAAGTAGTACACTGTACAACACTGTTTACAATTTTAACTGAATGTGTTAACTGTGAAGCTGTAGTTTCCATGTACTTCAACCAACAACAAAAGGCCACACCTAGTAAGAGCCATAAGAACCAACCAGCCACTGAATGACACAGCAGTTTTCCTCACTGACCTGAAACCACGTTTGATCAAACTCAACGCTGCTTCTGCCCAAACAACTGAACATACCATACACTAATTAGAGCTAAAGGAAATCACAAAGACAATTCCTGTTATATGGGTTTGAAAACATACTATATAAATAAATACTATACCTGACCTTTGAGGCTTTACTAAAGAGTCATTAAACCAAAGCTGTCTGTGAAAACTCAAACAAATAAGTCTTGAAGACCTCTCTCTCTCAAAAACGACAAACTAGAAATTCAACAAAGGCACAAAATGGTTACCTAACCACATGCGCCCATCCCCCACACCAAGGTTACAAATACCCTACAATGTCACTCAAATAAACAGTGGAAATAACACTAAATCCCTTCACTATCAGGTATTAAATTACCTAAATTTTGATAGTTTAACGCTATAAAACCACAAAGTAGAATGCGGTTCCAAAAATAAAGTTAAATTACCCAAAAGAAAAATACATAAACATTTTTCAAAGTATGACATGAAAAACCTTGTATTTAAAATAAACACAAATGTCGACTCGTAAATCCCAAAATAAAGCGAAACCTTTCTTGAATTAATCTTCTTGTCTTCCACCTCGATACTCTTTAACCAACACATTTCCCTCCAACATGTCCGCCTTCTTCCCCCATTCCCAGCGCAGGGTGGGGGAGGGGAGTCATGTGATGAAATACGCCCGAGCGCATTGTTCATCAAACTTGAACACGTGGCAATACACAAAAAAACCCGCAGTAAAACACATCCACGGCGCGTCCTTTCTCATAAAAACGTCCCCTCAGTTCCCACATGGTGTGATTGGTACCGAGTTTCAGGCTCAGATGTGGGGATAAAGTTGGAAAAATATCCGAACAAAGAGCATACTTTCCGCTGAATTTGGCTCGCTCCGATTGGCCAAGCTTGGCCACGTGACGAAAACGACTTTAGTACTATTGATTGCGCTATTTCCCAAACTTCCTATAATATAACAATAATCCTTTTACAGTCGAAATAATCCTTCAAGGTTCACGTTTCTCAATTTGTCTCAGACGGTTCACTAATACCTATTTTCTCCAGATGACGACTGCAGTCGATCCAGTATGTTGTGCAACGCGAGGTTTGCGCATGCGCCCCTCCCCTGAAGACGCATTGCCTTGCAGTTTCACTGAGAGGACAAGAGGCTGATCTAAGAGCAGTTAGGTTTAGCAGTTAGGCGTTTTTTTTTTTTTTTTCATATGATAAATGCGGAGATGCAGCATTTCCCTGGAAAGGAGGTGGGATTCAGCTCCAGACGAAATGACGAGTATTGGTTTACTGGTTAAATCAAGAAGAAGGAGATATAAACACAGGCCTCAGGTTTTGTGCTTCATGCTTTTGAATGAGTTATTTGTTCTGACCACTGGATTTCTATCTATCTATCTAAGCAGTATTATTTTAAAGCTCATCCAGCTCACTTGGCATTTAGAAAAAAACCTTTATGCTTTTCTAAACTGGTATAATTGCATTTGCATCATTATGACATGTGCATATACAGATAAACTTGCCATGGCCAAACACATAACTCTCAGAAAGTTGTTTAGAATTAGGACTGATGTCAGAATAAAAGAAGCCAAAGTTCATTAATACACACAGGGTATGCAGTGGGATGGCTGTACACCAGCCATGAAGAAAAATACAGTAACAGTGACGTGTTTACGGGTGATGATGGAAATCTCAGCACATATTTCTGATAAAGCTGATGTAATCACAAAATGTACACTCAAGATACTTTTATCTCAGTAACTGATTTTATTTAGACAGCAGCCCATTAGGGCCTTGAATCAGTCCATTAACCCTCTCAAATTTTTCAGTCAAAATGACAATTCAAATAACTAGTTACTAAAAATACAGACCAGAATCTGGGTCATATTTATCTTTTAATTCACTTTTAAAATGGTGAATAAGTTTCACCATTAAGACTGGGCCGCTGGGCTGAGACCATCTGTACAAATATATGTGATGGTTGTGTTTTCACCTGAGAATGAGACTTGTCTTGAACATCATGAAACAAAAGACACACATTTCTACCTTGTTACTTTGAAGTGATTGTGCAACAACTGGCTTTAATTAGCAGGAGACACATTAGAGTGTTTAAGCCACATCTTTTGTACCTAAACTCAGGCACATTTAAGTTGGTTTTGTTCTTTAATTTCACTTTTCTGAATGGGGAAGCCCTTGAACATGTCTCTGAATTGTTGTGCCCATATATAAACCATATGTAACCTCTTTTCACCATTACAGAGAAAATCAATAAAAAGGCTGAAGAAGACTTGTCATTGTTCCTAAAAAGGGGAGATCAAGAGTAAGAGTGAGTCATACATCAGTGATCATTCACTGATCTGTAACAAGGTCAAACGCACATTATGTTGTGTTTTGTATGTCGCTGTATTTTTGTGGGGAGTCAGGCTCTGACCTGAACATCCAGCAGCAGCCATGTAGGCCGGGAAACTGGAAGGAAGGAGGGGTTGGTGGATTACATCAGAATCAGCCTCCTCTGACTCATCAGCTCTCTCTCACACACACACTCCCCCTCCGTCTCCCTCTCTCTGTTTTTCTCAGCACTTGGCTGCATCAGCTCGTCACATGACAACAATCAGCCCAGAAATGGTTGCCAAGGAAGCTCTCTCCCTCACAACGCCTCGGCCCTGAGTCATAGGTGGCCAGAGTTTTACAAAACTACAGTAAACTGGTTCAGGACTGAGCAAAACTCCTGGATCAAAGGTTGTTTTTATGCTGTTTGCATAAATAGACTGTAACAAAATAAACATATTCTGAATGTTACGTATTGTGTGTGATTGTCATGTTTGAATAACTCTGCTTATCTAGGACTCTGCCTCAGTTCATTCATGTTTTCTTCCTATGGCTGGTCAGCCTTCCTTAGCAACAACAGTCCCTTTAACAACTGATGCAGAAGAACAAAGCACATGTAAGGTTCCTGTTCAGTAGTGTTGTCCTCTCGTGAACATCACACTCTGAAAAGTTGTCAATTGTAAGCGTTCAGACTTTCTTGCCACCCACACATACACTTTGTCAACACTCACAACATCCCTGCTCATGAACTGTCCTGTATATGAAATCACAGTGTTTGGCTTTAACTCGCTGATCTTTCCATTCCCAGCTATTTTCATTTGAATTCCACTGTTACAAAGCCTGTTCTCAGAAAACACCCAGAAAACAGCAGCTTTATGTGTTTTTGTGATTCTTATCCAATGAGCATGACAGGATCAGAAGTGCATTAATAGCATGAATGGCCCTAACTAGTACCAAACAAAAAGCATGTATTATTATTACTTAAACCATTTAAAACTATCAGAAACAGTAACACTGCTTCATATCCTGTTATGTTACACTAAATAAAGACAACAGCACTCTCTCATACAGGTGATTGTGTTTTAAGAACAGGTTTGGTTGCTGATTGATTGCTTCCTTTTACAAAGTGGACAAATGTTGTGTGACGTGACATTTCATTTGTTGCACTGTAAATCAGAGATGGGCAATTATGTGCAAAGAACAACAACAGGTTCAGTTGTCTTAGACTGCTGGACTCATAACATGGATTGATAAGATGATGGCATACAACACTGTTTTCTTCATACTGTAGAAGTTGTGTATCTTACTGGAAAAGGCTATTTTTTATGTTATTTACATGCATCACACCTTCATCTAATTTTCAAATGTTGCTTGTCTTCAGTCAATATAGAAATAAAGAGCAGAGATCCATTTGAAAACCAAAGCTCATGGGCACACACAGTTCCAAGAAAAAACTACCACTAACCCAAGACAAATTCCTTGTATGTTTACCTGGCAATAAAGTCTGATTCTGACTCTGATTCTGAAGAAGGTAACTATCCAAATCTAGGACAACAACAACTGCTTAATTATGTAGTCATGCAAAGTGAGTTGTAAATGTGTGAACCTGAGCAGGGACACTTCATTATACTCTCAAAAAAGGGAGCAGGGACTCGGAGGTGAATGATTTCCATCTGAATGGAGACAGACTTTCTCTGCAGGCAGAGAGAGAGCAAGAGCAAATCTGTAAAGTAAAAATGTTTCCACTGCTGTGACCAGTGTATTATGGATGTACAATGTGTTTTTTAATGTGATTGCATTTATTGTAGCAACTCTGCACCTCACAAACCAGCTACTAGACAGGAAATGCTGGTACAGATAAAATCAACAAAGATGATCACTGACATGAAATAAGATTAACATGCTTCCTAATCCTCTACGAGTAATCTCTTTGGTAGCATATGTCTCTGGGCCTTTGTAGTTTTATTAGAAGGGTGTAGCCATTCTGTGTTTACCACTACAGGTCAAAATAGAAAGAGTAAAGAGGGAGAGTGACATGTGTACTCAGACAAACTGCTGGGCTCAGATGTGAAAGTCTGTTTTTTTGTTCCATTGTCCCTCATCTTTATCTCCTCCACAGACAGATGTGCAAAACAATCACATCAGGGACCTTTAAAAGTCTAAGTGCTGTCACTTATAGACTCTCATATCTAGACTGGTTCATTCATTCTAGCATCTGGGAAGATATAAGCGCAAGATGATACTGAAGAGTGACAGCTCTTTACACACATGTACGCTTGATTTTATTTTCCAAATATTTTGGACAAAATAGCTGCACATTTTGCTAAAATACTCAGATAAATGCAGTTCTAACTTATTACCTATATTATAAGTCTCAGGGAGGCCACTAACTTTGACTGGATTTTCCTCTCATTTGTGTAGTCACTTACAAAGCAGAAATTAGAAAAAAATCCATGTTTTTCACAAGTGTATCTATTAAAGCTTTAATGTGTAATTGTAAAATTTTAGATTTTTAGGGTGGTTGGAGATGTATGTCTGTCCTGCCATTAAAGAGATTAAATAAAATGAAAGCTATGAGTCAGTGTCAACATGAAGTAAATTACTGTACCTGTGTGTTGTCATGTCTGTTGACTGGATCAGCCAGTGTCAAATACTACTTCCTAGAAAAAGAGATTATTGGAAACCTCGTCCTGGAATTAAGATTGCTTTTAATGAAGGATGATCTTCTGTTTGGGGATTAGTCTAATTTGTAACGGCACGAGGAAAGAACATCTATCCACACGGTATAGATTAGGGGTTACATTCTGTTAACCGTCTAAGATCCTTTAAAAATACTAAAACACATTTCTTACTTTCAGTAAAGGCTAGGTGAGTGAGATCTAAAACTGTTTTACCAGGCTGGACTAGTGTTATATTTTGCCATCTACCGACCATTTCAGGTCACTACCTTTCAGGGTATTGAAATATATTGTGTTATGTCGCCATCTAGAGGTCACCAAGTTAAACTATGATTTACAGTAAATTACATGCGCAGTTTCCAGTTACCTGTAACGTTATCGAGAGCAGTGCATGAGCCTCTGACATGTAGTAACCCAACATCACCACCTGGGGAATCTCACCCCAGAAATTATATTATGACCCTGAACTAACACCTTGTCATATACAGGCAACACAAGTTCAAATAACTGAAGCAAGACAGACGTGGTTCCAAAAGAAAGCTAATTTATTGATTAATAATGAATGACTGGAAGGAATGGATTAGAAATTCAGAAAATTAATCAGACCTTTATGAAGCAAAAGATTTTACAATTATTTTTATTATACTTGACAATGTTATTTATCTTCTATCTTTAAAAACAACAACTTCCAGTAGGAGTAATGCAAAATTACTATAGGGAAGGGAAAAAGTGGGCTGAGGCTAGTAGTGGGGTGGCAGTCTATTTAGGGGTGTGCTCCAGAAGTGCAAAAACTCACCCCACCACACATATGCACACAGCAACTGGCAATCACAGCAAACAGGTATAAAATATCGTGTCCCAGTGCTCTATCCACTACAGTCGGTGAAGAGAACCACACCAAAGTGCCCCCACCAAGGCCAGCAAACAGCTCCACTAAGGGAAAAACAAATATAAATAACATAAATATATATATATATAAATATTAGGTAACAGAAACTAAAAAGAAAACAAAGAATGAAATGTAAAAGACCATTTGCAAACGAGTACAATTCAATTGCAAAATCCTTCCAAAACATTAAACATCCTTAAACAAACATTTAACATTCTTTTAAAGGCATCACCTACCCCAGAGTCAGACGGAGATGGGACCATGTGACAACCTGCAGGCAGAGAAAGCAAAGAGAGACCATGTTCCCACAGGTGCTTTAAATACCCTCCAACTAATTAGGGGGGCCGGACCAAGGAGGAGCTGACCTAGTTCTCTGGGGGTATGTTCACAGGCATGTTCACATGCAACCTGAACAATGTTCCTACTACATATATATATATTTACTACTAGTTCAACTGTACATGTAAAAGTACTCCTTAGTTATACCACCATGTGGCCAATACAATCTGTAATTATGAATGAAAACATGACTTATTCTTACTGGTAAAGTTATAGCTCAAAATTACATAAAATGTTCTAAACATTAAACAGGACATGTTAAATTGATTTTGTCCCCAACAGATTAAAAAGGGATTTTTAATGGTCAGAACCAAAAGTAAAACCTGACTGTTTTAAGACAAACTTGAAAAATTGTGAATCTATCCTTTAAAATATTCTGGAAGACATTTTGGTGTAATGTAAGGCTATACTGTAGTTAAAGTCACAGTTAGCTATAATTTAACATAAAACAAACACAGCCTGGGTGATTCCACGTGGCTCTAAATTGATTATAGATATTACTGGATAAAATAATTTCTTATTTTGTCCCACTTGAGGGCACTCGAGATCTATTGTTTATATCTTTTGCCGAGACTTATGCCAGTCAGTTTACAGTGGCTGGTTCACCTGACTGAGGAGTTACAGGAAATCACATGGTTGTACATGGGGTACTGTTGTTCTTCCTGATGCTCTTCATCTCTCTGTTTTAAGTAAATTATGTCACCCTCCCGCCATACTGCTTTGAAACTAACATCATGGGAATCTGTCCAACCTGATTTCAGTGCAGTTTTATGGTAATAAGAGAGACCGGTCCTGTAGCTGAAAATCAAATGCTTCAATCCCTTCAACCTGCCAGTTTACAGTGAGTTCACAAACAAGATAAAGAAGTCTCTGCATTTTGATTCCTCTGCTAAAATATACAGATCTTACGCAATATGTCCAGTTACTGATGCATCCAAAAATAAATCACAATCAACCAGTGTAACTCTCACTATGTCACTATGTTAATTCCTTTTTGAGTGGGTTTTGCTGTGCATTCATGTGGCCCTGTGGATGTCACATACATGTCTGTGGTTTCCTGTTAATCTATAGATACCACAAGAGCTCATAGAACACAAAACCTATACCAACCAAGAACTGAAACTCTGCTACATAACAAATCTGCTGATAACCACCTCTTAAACCAATGTGGTTTGTGTCGTTGGCAATTTTCAGCACAGTTGTTTTTGTGTTTTCTTTTGCAGGACTGTTTTGTGGTTCCCACCAGATGTCAGTCGAGAGCAATGTTTCTATCCTCTGCTGGAGAATCCCCTAACTTTAGCCTATCTGCCAGGCAGGGTTTCCAAGAAATCACATGGCTGTTGATAAAAGTGCCAAACACACACTGTTACACTGCTCAGGGTTGGTGTGTGCTTCTGTTAGTCCAATTCATTTGACTTTTGTTCTTAAGCCGGGACTTCCCTCCACTGATCATGAGGTGTGTGTTCATTACCATCAACTTGGGAAATCACACATTAACTGCTTGATGCCTCGTTAGTAATCTCTAAAAACTCTTGCTGTGTTTAACGTTGCAATTGTCACACTCCCCAGGGGAAGTTGGGGGATTCACAAAATAACAGTGGGGGTTTACCTGGCTATAAAACAATACAAAATCTCTCCCTGGCTCAGTTTAATGCCTACACAGTGGTTTTATCTGGCTACTATTACCACGAGTAAAACAGTATATCCATAACAGCATCATGTGACACTAATTCAATAATAACTCATTTTTCATACATCTGTCACACAAACTGAGATGAGGTGAGAAGCTGCATCAGTGTCAGTTTTGTTGCTTCAGTTCCTTTATTACTTTTGGTTTAGAGAGAACAGAAGTAAGTTTTATGTTACAGTAAAGCTAATCTGTCAAGTGACTCTTTTTCTCTCTAAAGTAACTCACTTTTGAAAGACTGTTTAATTTTGGGATCAAGCAGGATCTATACAGTTATAATAATCCTCTGTCTGTTACTTTACCAACCATTTTAAGTGTTCAAACTATGTAACAGGCTTACAGACCTAATAAAGGGATGCCTATTTTCATGACTTGTTTACTAAAGCAACAATAGGAGACCTGTGTAGGCGACCTGGTCCTTTGGCACTGGTAAAACCTGTTTTGAAATAATTAAGGCCTGGTAGAGGGAGATGATATCTTGCAATTGAAACAACAGGTTTACTAGAAAACTCTCCATCAACAGCCACTTGCTGACAGTCCATCTGACAGCCTGTGTGGCAGATATAGTGTATCAAATCAAATACTGACGCTGAAAAAATCAACAAAAGCTGCAAACCTAAAAGGAGAGAGACAAAACCAGAACACGTTCAGTCACAAGACCTTGGGCTTGGCTACGGTTTGGCTGAGTCAGACAGCCACTGCCCAAACAATTAAGAAAGAAAGCGAAAGAAAAAAGATAAGGGACTTTCCAGCTCGGCTGCGTGGTAAAGTGGTATGGTGCAGAACTGGTTAGGCAAAAGCTTCTCGGCACATACGCAAATACAAAGACACACACACACTCACACACAGGAATATATATAGAGTATATTTTAGTGCACACTCAGGTTTGAGGATGCATGAGGGTGACTCTTTTCTGTCACATCACAGTGACAGATCCATCCACAGATCCACTATATCATCTTTGATTTGTCTTGATACTGCAGGTTTTGTGTGCGCATGCTGTCGGACATTTTGTGTCGAGGTGTAGCCTAAGATGGCGGCAGCTTTGCATTTCCACTTTGAGCCCTGCTGCCTCGGTGACCCGCAGGCAGCACATCATGCTGATGGGAAGCAGCCAAGTTTTCTGATGAGTCACTGTGCCTGAAACCTTGTGTCTACAAACCGTCCGGCGTTTTTAGAACAATGAAAAAATGTTTGTTTTTTACACCGGACCACCACACATCTTATTTGGTTCATCCAGATAATTTGAAAAAAGTTTTGATAAGCTCCAACAGGAAACAGACCAACTTCCAGTCAGAGAGCAGCATGCAATACTTCAGTTCATGTTGAAACAGCAACGTGCAACCAATGTGTGCAGTATAATACTGCAGGCTAAGGTTGTGTTGAAACAAACTTGAACTTAACACACTTAAAACATGTTGAAAAATAACACATAAAGCTGTTTTAGTGTGAATTATGCTGTTTCCTCCTGCAGGTTGGGTTTACATGTAAACACGAGCACCTATAATTACAGTAGATTTGAAAAAGAGACAAAATGACACATATGTTCCTGAACCTGTCTCAGGATACTTTAAGTTTTAAAAATCATGTAGGCGTTGAAATCCAGGAGAAGCGAATATCTGATCTGTTTGAGACACGTGACTTTCGCCACCATTTTGTGGATGAAGAGGAGTCTTGACAAAATGGCAGCGAATGTGGCCTCAACAGTCTGATTGATGTCGATAGAGGGAGTTGGTGTTTTGATATGGTGCTACTTGTCAGTTCACTCTACCTTTGGTGTCTATGACACACATCACCAGGCAACTTTCCAAAAAACATATCAGTCAGAAATACAACACATACAGATTGGTAGTCAGGGACTTTCCAGGTCAGCTCAGACAATAAAACCCAACCCTGACCTGCTGTGTTTTAATGCACTGCATCAAACTGCAGTCAAGTGGCTTAAAACCAGAAACACAACACACACTGATTATATGATCAGAAAAACTCAAAGTCCTCAGACAACAGGCATAACACATTCATAATTAACATGCTTGATAATACTTGAGTCATTTTAGTTATTTTTTAAAATCTAAATTGTGTTTCTTTTTCATCCTTCATCACATTGCTCTGTACCTTTATTTTGAAGTAGTTTTTATTATTATTGCATCCATATAGTGGCATTTAGAAAATGCTTTAATGATCATCTTATTTACTTTTTTTTACTGTGTATGGAACAAATCTGATCACGTTGGCCAAATCCTGTGTTCTCCATGTTTATTCACATTTTTTAATTTATGTCTGTATGAATGTGTGAATGTATTTGGTCTCAGACTTTATGAATATGTGGCATAAAGCCAAACAAACACATTCAGATAAAGTTTGCAGTGGCAGGAGTCAAATGAGGCCACTGAATATGATCCAAAATTATGCTGTTGATCAATCTTTTATTTGGAACAGACCAATAAAGCAACCTTTGACCACTCTGATCATAAATTAAAGTTTATGGTGTCAGCTGTGTGTCGTCATGTCAAACCTTTATTCACATTCACAGAATACAAGGAAATGGAAAATTATATAGCAGATTTATATCCATTAGAAAAATTCCACTCATAATGTAATTTGATTCATTTACAATACCTGATGTGATTAGAACAGTCTGCAAAATAAATAATAGATGTGTAACACTAACAGAGTTGTAAAGGCGCATTTTTAAAGTACAGAAAACTTCTAGAAAATGAGAATTATTTTTCAATATTTACACAAAAAAATCTGACTTAAATATTTACAGTAACTCCAACTTGTTATCACACATCTTCATCAGGTTAGCTGCTGTTGGACTGAAAAACAGAATTATCTCACATCAAGCTGCAGCATTTACACAGTGACAGTAGTTTTTCATTGCGCCGAGTTTCCCTCAGTGAAAAGCTTCTCCACCAGTTTGTAGTAGCTCCCCTTCATGTTCATCAGTTCCTGGTGAGTCCCTTTCTCCTCAACTCTTCCACCACCAATCACAACAATCTGATCTGCCTTCTCAACGGTCTTCAGCTTGTGAGCGATGACCAGAAGCGTCTGGTTGGGACAGGCAGCCAGGGCCTGCTGGACCTGTGAAGAGTCAGTCACAATAATATTCATAGTTTTATTATTATTATCCACATGGTATGACTCTTTTTTCAGATGAACACAGAGCTAATGGATGTCAGAGGAAACGTTTAGATATATCTTTTAATATGTAAAATGAATGATATATGAAAGGATAAAAAAACTAAACAGAACTATGCAGTTGAAAGATGGTATGCTGAGGATATACTGGACAATACAGTGTTAGAAGTTGCAGTATATTGTACCTTATTTTCACTCTCAGTGTCCAGAGAGCTGGTTATTTCGTCCAGAATGAGGACCTGTGGTTGTCTGACCAGAGCTCGAGCGATGGCGATCTGCTGCTTCTCGCTCTTGGACAACTGGCCGCCTCCTTCACCCACCTCTGAGAAATTAATCACATTATAAAATCAGAACAGAAAAAAATAGATGCAGAAAGGAATATTTAGCCTTTGGTGAGCACAAATTTCATCTACATCAAATAAAAATGTTGTTTAAAATACGGTTTAAAATAAAGATATACACATTTTCTATCATCAATCTTTCTCTCCAAATGATATTTTCTTTATAATCCCAACCGTCCTCTAACATCCAGAGCAGGTCTTTCTGCAGGCATTCACCTGTGTCGTAGCCTTTCTCCAGCTGCCTGATGAAGTCGTGGGCGTAGGCTTTGCGTGCTGCTTCCTGGATCTCATCCAATGAGCAGTCAGGAAGCCCGTAGGCGATGTTGTCTCTAATGGTGCCAGAGAAGAGCACTGGGTCCTGGCTCACCACTGCGACCTGTTAAAACACACTCTCATCAGCTCGACTGTGTAACACGTTATAAAAGTAAAGTTCACACTAAATCAGATATATAACTCACATCTCAGAATACACTTCATTTTCTGAATTTTACTTTTTTGTTAAAGGTCAAAGGTGACGAGTGATGGATGAGAGCTTAATGCTCTCTGCATCTTTCAAATAGGTTTCTTCTGATAAAATTTCTGATGTTTTCCAAGACAGGAGCTTCATCACCATCAGAAAAAATACTGCTGACTAATGACCTTCTTGTGGAGGAACTGGTGGTCGTAGGATTTCAGCGGTTCATTGTCCAGTAGGATTTCTCCCTCCTGTGGCTCGTAGAATCGCTCCAGCAGACTCACACAGGTGCTTTTTCCTTCTCCAGATGGACCCACCAGTGCCGTCATCTGACCCGGCTTCAGCTCCAAGGAAAAATCCTGAATCAAGGAGATAGAAATGGTATTAATGACACAGCATAATGTTCATTTATCACATTGAACTTGGTTAAAATTAAGTTTGTGTCTCTGCAGTAAGTCTATAGTTTGCAATATACATATTATATTTGTAGGTAACTGTTAATATTTGATGGGAAAGTCTGTGTAAACTATTCCCTTTTGCATTTCACTTTCTATTTTCAAAATGTTGTGTCCTCTATTTATTTTATCTTGAATTGTCAGAATTGAAACCAAAGCACTACCCTGTGTCTACCTGACATTGAGCTCTCACCTGTAGCACCATTTTGTTGGGGTTTGAAGGATAGGTGAAGTTGAGACTGTGGAAGCGAACGTGTCCTGTCAGCTGATCAGGTTTGAGTTTTCCATCTGTGTCGACCTGAGGTTTTCGGTCCAGGTATTCAAACACTTTCCCAGCAGCACCCACTGAGTTCAGCATGTCACCAAAGATGTAGGTGAGTGTCTGGAAGACGGCAGTCACAGGACAGGGTTGGTGAAGTGATCACTTAAAGAGACATGCTTTCATTTATAGAGCGTCTACAGTCAGAGTTGCAGTAAAATAAATGAGACGGGTAAGATGGGTCTAAAAGATGTTAAAAGGTGAAAACTATGAATTGTCTAGACTTTTTAGGTCATTTGAGACTGATCTTCTTGCTGTTCAAGTTTGATGAAACTGCCTTTAGGTTTAAGCCTCCTAGGTCATGGATTAGTGTGTGCTGTGGACATGAATGAGCATTGTGGGATACCCTGATGTTGTCTCCAAGATCTGACTGGTAGAGGATGAAGGAAACCAGGTTGCCAGTGGTCATCTGTCCACTCCGGATGAACAGCCTGCCGTAATACAACATTACGACCTGCATGCCCAACCCTGTCAACTATAGACAGGATTACACACACACACACGAACAAATACTGTTAAATAATGTAATATGCACAGACAGGCTCAACATTAACTAATCTCCAAAAAAAAAAAAAAAAAAATTAGCAGAAACTGAAAACTTCTCACCCTCCGTGCGAGCAGGTAAACAGCTGAGACAATGTCCCGGCGGGTCTTGAGGGCATGAGTGCCCATCAAGCGGTCGTCATAGCGACAGGCTTCATGTTTTTCTGTGTTAAAGCTCCGCACCACACGAATACCAGACACTACCTCACTCGCTGCTTCGTTTGCCAGAGCCATGGAGTCCTGCATTGCCAGGGACAACCTCTGAGGAAGGAAAAAACAAGGAGAAGTACTTGAAAAAAATATAACTTAAATCAGGCTGAACCAGACCTGCACCTCTAATCTGCACAACAAATAAGGCTTAATTGATGACCTTGAGCACCTTCAATCAGACTGAGGTGGCCAGTGCTCTTTTCTTTGGTGTAGTCTGCTGGGGGGAGGGTGCTTGCACCACAGACACAAACAGAGTAAATAAACTGATCAAAAAGAAGAGCATCGTCATTTGGTCCAATCAGGACACGATTCAGCAGATGGCTGAGGTGAGAATGCTATAAAACTGACCTCAATAATAAACAATCACACCCACTCACCTCATGCCCTGGAGGCGTTTTGAAAGAGCACCTTCAGTCACAGGCTGATCCCTCCGAGGTGCAGGAGTGTTTAATGTGCAATAATATTAGATGCTATGCGTGCAAGTACCTCTTATGTACACATGCACATGTTTTAGATAGGTTGGATGTAGTGTGTGTTCTGGTGTGTGTGCTTGGTCCGATGAAATGTAGCTGTAAAGGATCAATAAAGTATCTGTCTATCTGTATCCGTATAGACTGCATGTGTGTGTGTGTGTGTGTGTGTGGTTCTCAATGTTTATTCAACATGGTAGATGAATAAACCTGATACCTGGTAGTGTGTGTCGTAGACGTTCTGAATGAGGCCAGTGATCGGCGTCTCCATCAATACGAGGAACGTGAGCTTCCATGAAAGATTCATCATCAGGGAGATCATGCCGATTGTCCTGATGAACGTCCTCAGCAGCACGTTGACATTCAAACACACTGTTCGTCCCGTTAGAGTGGTGTCTCTGGACAACCTGGATGTGATTTCACCTGCACAGAACATGAACAGAAATTATTTTCTGTCTTGTCCTGTTCAGTCATGTGTAATGACTTCTTCTGTCCTTCATGTTCGCTGAAAAATCCTTCACACAGCATAACTGTATGTTATCTTACCTGTCTTTATTGTCTCAAAGAATCCAATTTCCTGTTTGGTCAAAGCCTCAAACAGCATGACTTTCACTCTGCACGTGTGGGCATTGATGGCACAAAGTAAAAGACCCCCTCTGCAGCCTGCACTCACAGAGCTGATAATTAGAAGAGAAACTCAGTCAGATATCCAGTGATCTACAGAAACATGCTAATGGATGACTGTGGAGGACACTGTCTCATACCTTCCCACAGAGTACAGGCCCATGAAGAGCAGTGCAGTTATAAATTCATTCTGCTGGTACTGACCACCCAGGATGTCAATGACCCTCCCAGTGTAGAACGGGATGAACATCTCACCTGAGAGGAGACACACAGGTTCATATAATCAGCCAAACAAATCAACATCATATTATCACGAACGTGGTCCTGTGTGTAAGAGCAGATCTGTGTGTTTATAATCCAACATTATGACTCATTAAAAAAATACACTATGCAAAAATGTTACCATTTCAAATCAAAATGACTAACGGTGTTTTCAACAATACCTTCCACCGTGTTCATAGCTGATAACTGGACATATGATCATCAGTCGGCACCAGTCTGTGATGATATAGACTAAAATCATCATCACCATCATCCTCAGCTGGATACTTACAGATGACAGCCAGCGACAGGAACACAAACCCTCCGAGCATCAGGGGTAAGTCGGGTTTGCACTGGCGGACGACTCTCATGAACAGCTCTCTAGCCTTCTGCTTATTCTCTTTACCGGCGGCTGCCTCGTCGCTGTCCGGGATGGTGATCTCCCAGAACAGCGCAGCAGCCAGCGACGCTCCGGTGCAGACCATCCAGCAGTGCATGCCCGCCACCTGGCCACACTGGCTCTCCTCATGGTAGAGCGCCTTGGTCCCGGTCCCAAACACCGCGGGCAGGAGACTGTGCGCCGTTATAAGACGAATCAGCAAAGGTCTGAGGTCTCCGAGGGAGAACAGACCCACAGCGATTAATGCCGAACACCGGAGAGCCGCAGTTAACCAGAGACGAGCGAGATGTCCAAAGACGCTGTGAGTGACTACAAACCCTGACGCGTAAAACAAAGAAAGGTCGACGCAGACTGCTAAAGTCAAAGCAGCTACTTTGTGGATGATTGTTGCTGTGTTACCTGCCATTTTACACTGACAGTCGTCCTCGTTTGACCTGCTCTGCTGCCGCGCCAGTGTCTTAGTTTTCACCTACTTTCAGTTTCATTTTCTGGCTGAACAGGGGTTTCCCTGAAACCCAGAGAGCACAAACTACAGCCTGGAGCAGAGCAGTTCAGGATGGTTAAACTGTGTGGTTATACGTGTGAAGTATTTATAATTATCATCATCATCATCCTCCACCTAAATAACTACATCATTATCCTGGATGAAAACTGGGAGACAAAGCTGAGACAGAATTCCCCCATAAAATCAGCTCAGACAAGATTTACTGACAAGAAGTCAAATCAAAAAGTAAAACTTAACACAGGTCTTTTACTTTGTGTGTGTGTGTGTACGGGACTTAATCTGGGTGCATTTAAAATGATTGAATGCTTAAACTGATTAATTGATTAATGTTCAGCCAGGACACCAAACATCTACCTGTCCTCTTTGTCTTGTCTAAATACAGGGATGAAAAACTACTGTCAAGTGTAGAGAAGGGTGACATAATCCTAAGTGGTGCAACAGCTTTGACTTTCACTTTTTGGTGATATGTTTGTCAGACTGAACACCTCACACAGACAGGGTTGTTGAGTTTCTCTTGGTAAATATAATAATATAAAGAGTATTGTCTACACCAGCTTTATATGAAAAGTCTGTTGAGATAACTTTTGTTGTGATTTGGTGCCTTTATAAATAAAACTGAAAACTAAATTGAATTGAATTGAAATGGGCAGCTGCAGAGTACTAACTTTGAAGAAAGTGTTTCTGTGGGACTGTTTTTAGAGAGGCTTAATGAATATCAGGGGCTCTGCAGGAAAATTTACTTTTGTTTCCTCTGCCACTCAGGACCATTAAAACATGAATTGGTGAAGAGAATGAAGTGACCATAAACGACCTGTTGTGTGGAGAAACAGTCTGTTTGATAGTCACAGTCTGTGGTGAAGGGACGGAGCTAACAAACTGTTAACTATCATTCCTCTGGTGAGATAATCTTGTTACATACAGGGACTGAAACTGACAACTACCTGCTGACAGTAAACTTTCCTCAGTGGGTAAATCAATAAAGGTGTGATGATGATCCACAAACCTGATCATTTAATGAGCATCTGTGTGAGCAACGTTTAAATTACACCAAGATAAAAACTGCCAGATCAGAGAGAGTTAGAGAAGGATGCAGGATTTTTTCCTTTTATTAAAATTACTTGTAAAAGCATACTAATATAGGACTCAGTTGAGAGTTGAGTCAAAAAATGACCCAGGGCTTTTGTGAGGAAAACAAACAAATAATTGGATTTTGCAGAACAGTAGCTTGGCACTGATCACTGATCAAAGAAGGTCGGCAAGTTATTTCCCAGAACGACTTTCTCCTCTGTGCTGTGTTCGTCGATGGTGACGATGTAAGCTACACCGCCACTGGAGCCATCACGGTTCATTGCCAAAGAGAGAGCTACAAGAATGAGAGTAAGAGACGGGGTGAGAGAGGTCAGGAGACTGATCCACAGGATAGAGTTTTTATAAGACTGAATATTATGAATAACATGAAGTAACAGAGCAATTGGTTTTCTCTGCAGTCAGCACAAGAAGGAGAAACTGTCTGGTTTCTCTTTCACCATCCAACAATCAACTTACTGTTGACGACAAACTGCTGGCACTCCTCTTTGCTCATGCCTCTGCGATACTCAGCATCCACAAACCCATAAACATACGAGCTGCCAGAGCCGCCAACTGCAAAAGGCTGCCTGGTCAGGAGACCATTCAGGGTCGCAAACACCTGAGAGGTCAAAGGGCACAGGAAGGGGACAGATTGAAATGTAAGGCTGTGCAGACACACTGGGTGACCTGAGCAGTTGCAGAAACATTAATTTTGACAGTATAACTCAGTATTTCTCAGTGATCTTTCTAATTTCTTTCATGTGGTTACTGACCTGTCCTCCATCTCTTCTGTCCCAGCCGGCCACGATGAGATGCGCCGACAGCTCCTCCTTGTATTTGTACGAGATGTTTCTCACCAGAGTGGCAGCTGAGCGAACCTGGGGGTCCTCACCTATCTCAATACTGACAGAAGAAGACATAAAAACACACTGTTACAGAGTTTTACAGAGACAAAAGCAGTGTGCACTGTGACTTAGACACATGGACACATTTGAATGCCACAACAACACTGATATCTTTACATTTAAGCTGCCAGTATCTGAGACTTGGTGATAAATGTGAACAATTAAAACATAAAATGTTATGCTCATGTTGGGTTTGTATTTGGCGTCAACGTAGCCGTAGATGTAAGTGCTGCCGGAGCCACCAATTGTAACAGGCTGACTGACTAACATCCCACCTAGAGACACGACGTACACCTGGAGGAGGATGGAGGACAGTTCAGTTCAGTTCAGAGACAGGTCAGTGCAGCTTTATGCAACAAGGTGGACTCACTGAGTACTGCCATCATCTCTGTCTTCTTTACCACTGCCTACCTGTGGACCTTTCTTCCTGTCCCAGCCTGCTGTGAGGAAGCCGGCCTGCAGCTCCTCTTTGTTTTTATAACACAGTTCCTTCAGCACAGATGCAGCTGCGATCACCAGTGGAGGGCTCTCCATCTGCACACTGAGGATCAGAGAGGAGCAAACAGGCTCAAGGAGAGTCACACTTTAAAGATAATGCTGTCGTATAGGTGAAGAATCAGTGTTACATGTATGTTTATGTGTGTGAGACAGTTCACTAACACAAACAGGATTTTAGTGTGTATGACTGTGGTTACTGTAGTTATGGAGTGTGATGTCAAAATAAAAGTGGTACATGTCTTATCTGTGTGCAGGCATATATATGTGTGATATGTGTGAGTCTATTTATTTGTATGTGTGTGTGTGTGGCACCTGTGGAAGGCCAGGTGGGATTTCGCCGCCTTGGTGACGAACTGAGCGTCTGCAAGTGAACCTGCCATGCAGCAGAAGATCCGGTCATGAACCTGAATCACCTTGTTGATGGTCTTTGATGATACATATTCCCTGAAGAGATGAGAGAGAATGAACACAAATTTAGCAGCAGCCTCCAAAATGACCACAAAGTTAAATCTACACCTCTCTGAAACATGGACAGGATTCAATGCAAGACTGTTATATTAGACTACATGTCACCACTGAGCTTAATAGAACAACACCTAATACTCAACAGTATGTAAGTAAGTTTTGAAGTTTATGTCGAATGTAAATTTGAGTTTTCCTGGATGGGTGTAACATACAGGTCATTGTTACTGGGTCTGTGGCTTTCAGCAGGTGCTGAAGCTTAAAACACATTATTAGTAGTAATTATTAGATACTCATGACATAAAAAATACTCAAAATTTGTAAAATTGCAGTCTGTGTTTTGGAAATGCTGATCTTTTGTGCTTACTTTGTAATCCTTTTTCCTCTTCTAAAGATCTGTATAACTCATCTTTTGGTGGTTCTGTACTACACATCATCCTACTTAGATGCAGAATTTGTTTCTGTGAATCAATTTTAATACTGTTTTATAAAGCATGCGGTCAACTTGAGTCTGACATCCTCACCCTCCAATGGAAGCCCTGGAATCTGAACCAATCACGACCCCTCCATCAAAAATGGCGGCCAGGATGGTGGTCTGAGGGAAAGACAGTGACTGTTGTTAACTTCTGATTCTCTTTAGAGGCTTTAGAAGTAGCCAAACAGGGCATGAGTACAATACAGCTTCACAGGCAGACTAATTTCTCCTGACTTCGAGTTCACTCATGTAGACTGAACAGAGCTATGAATTCTGGGATTTAGAGTTCTGTGAACGGGTGTTTTTTTTCACTCAAAATGAAAGTGTAGCCAGTCGTTTACTTTGTAAAAATATAAATATATAAACTACTCGTTCAGAGATAATATTACGTTTACTCATACTAAAATATCCAGTCGTTGTAATCTCACTTTGTTACTGAGTTACTCTCCAGGTACAGCATCACCTGTTCATACGCGAAATCGATTAGAGATCATTTTAGTCGTAATAGACTGTGGTGCTGCATCAGTGTTAGAAGATACAAGAGAACCGATCCGGATTTACTCACCCCTGTGCTGACTCCTTTGACTTGTGAGTCCGTGCAGTGTTTCTCCATTTTCACTCCAAAATCGAAAGAGAGGAAGGAGAGGTGACGCTCCGAACAGCGACCTCACGCGCACTGAGACGCGCAGAGAAGCCGCAGTCTGATCCAGTATGGCGCTATCAAATGTCCTCGAGACTCCTGCAGCAGGGTTTAATTTCGACAACGTGGCCAGGTATGAACTTTATTTGATGTCATCTGAGCAGCAGATTGAATCAGTTTTGACTAGAAATCAAATGTAACTGGCGGTTACACTCAGTTTTCATCGGGATCAAAAGTGAAAGTAACTTTTTGCTGCTTGTTTATCAGTTCAATGATGTGTTTACGGTTATTATGACTATATATTCATCACTTGATCACCCCTCCTTTGCTATTACCCCCTCCTCCCTTTCACTCTCCCCCTCTATAGAAATGCTGCATTAGAGGGTCTTTTTGAAGGAGGACAGACACCTAAACCTCTGAAAACAGGCACCACCATAGCAGGAGTTGTGTTCAAGGCAAGTACAAACCCGTTTTAACTTCCCTGACAAATATATACAGGGATCAAAAAACTGTGACTTTGAATACTTTAGTTTATGAAGTATACATTTTATTCTTTATGTTGCTCTTCAAAGCACACCAGGTTGATTTGGTACCTTTCAGGCAGCCACTGTATTTCATTAATTCAATATAAACAGACATTTACAGAAGGATCAAACACATGTGAGATAACTTTTGTCAGTTACAAACTTTGTCTTGTATGGGGTCACAGTTGTAAACACAGATGCTGAGAATGAATCAGTTTCCTCATGGAGCTTAAAGCACATCAGGCACATGGATATAATTTGACTAATTGTTGTGTTGGTGCAGGATGGGGTGGTACTGGGAGCAGACACAAGAGCTACTTCCAGTGAGGTGGTGGCCGACAAGATGTGCGCCAAGATCCATTACATTGCTCCAAATATATAGTAAGTGTTAGACTGAAACACAGAAATCTCTCACTGTTAGATACACTCTGTGATGTTCAGGACATTTCCAGGTGTTTTTACAGTGACTCCCACATGAATCTATAATTCCTCTCTCTCTCCTCCCAGTTGTTGTGGAGCAGGTACAGCAGCAGATACAGAGAAAACCACAGAGCTCCTCTCCTCCAACCTCACCATCTTCTCAATGAACAGTGGGAGGAACCCTCGCGTCGTCATGGCCGTCAACATACTACAGGATATGTTGTACAGGTTTGTGATACACACACATGTATCTGTATCTAGAGGTGTGGCGATGAGTTAAACATGAGATATGAGTGAAGATTTTAAAGCAGCAGGGTTTCTGTGACCCTCAGGTATCGCGGCCAAATTGGAGCCAATCTTATACTGGGAGGAGTAGACTGCACTGGGAACCACCTGTACACTGTGGGGCCATATGGGAGTGTAAATAAGGTGCCGTACCTTGCAATGGGTATGTGATATAACACTGTTCTGTAAGTGTATTCAGTCTGTGACATTTCTTCTTGGATTCTTTGTTGGTGGAGTTTGTTTTTCTGTTCAGTTACGCTGGTTACGACTGCTCAGGTTTTGTTCTTTATGTTTCAAATGTGTCATTTTGTACATAAGTTGGGTTTTAAACAAAAAACAACAAACCAGACCGAGTGTTTAAAACTGCAAATGCAAGAGTTTATAGAGACTGATTATGTGTCAGTGCCAGTAAGTAAACAATAATAATGAAAGAGTCAGAGGTTATGACTTTGTTAGTTTATATTTTACCTATATAAATTACACTTTTGTTTGCTGCAGATGTTCGGTTTATTCACTCCCAGGCTACATCCAGTCTGTGTTTCAGCTGGTTTTACTTTGTGTTCATGCAGGATCTGGGAATCTGGCTGCTCTTGGGATTTTAGAGGACGGGTTCAAACCCGATATGGAGGTTTGTACATTAAACAACTATTCTTACATAATGTGATTGTTGTTAGTTGCGGGCATTTAATTTGGACATATTTAATTGAATAATTGCAGTATAATCTCTAGATTATGCAAACAGTTAAGAAAATGGAAAAACAAAACATTAATCCTTCTCCTCACTAAATTGTGTCTGTTACTGAATAGAAAAATTAAGTGTGTAGTCTGCAGTGGGATTTTGATACTGATGAATGTCTTCTTCATGTTCTGGTCTTTATGTCTGTGTTTCCCTCTCTCCATCATTTCCCTGATCTCTCTTTCAGCTGGAGAAAGCCAAGGAGCTGGTGCGTGTTGCCATCCACGCTGGCATCATGAGCGACCTCGGCTCAGGCAACAACATCGACATCTGTGTCATCACCAGACAAGGAGTGGACTACATCAGACCGTACCAGGAGTCTGAGTACAAGGACAACAGGTACAAGTACGACTTTATCCAAGAGCTGCTCTCTGGACAGATTCATTAAAAAATGTGAATGATCCATATTTGAAGTAATTTTTAATATTGAACCATATTTGAAAATCTGATCACTTTCTCAGTGAGTGTCAGATATTTCTGGTATGTCCTTGTGCACTGTGATTGTGCATTATCTTTTTATGTGCTATACTGTGACTTGATACTTTAACTGATCTATCTATCTATCTATCTATCTATCTATCTATCTATCTATCTATTTATCTATCTATCCATCCATCCAGGAAAATGAAGTATAAATATCGTCCAGGCACGACACCGGTTCTCACAGAGAAAGTAGTCTCCTTGAAGCTGGAGGTTGTACAGGAGACAGTGCAGCAGATGGATACAGCCTGAAGCACGATGCACAACCACACAATGTAAACACCACAACATTTAGATGTAAAAGGAAAAATCTTTAATTTCATTCCATTATTATTTCCCTGATTTTAAATATAAGAAGTGAAAAATCTCTGACATTTTATTAACACTGTCAAAATGTTTTCTTCTCTGCTGCTATGTTTCACTGTGATGTGGGACAGTTCAGAGAAACTCTGCTGTACTGCAGGGAGGCTGCTACAAGACCATAATGAGAGGATTGTAACATGTTTTAAGAAATAAGAATTTAAAAAAAACAATGAATAAAATTCAGTTTGAACCCCACTGCCTAATTTCTTTTTATGCTTTGTAACAATTGTCTGACTCACTGTAGTATTTCAGTTAAACTAATAAAAAGAAAGCCTCATACTGTGCTTCATGTTAATTTATGTCATTGCACGTCATTAACATCTCATTAACTTGACTGCATTACATTTTTTTTATAAGAATGAAATATACAAACGTATGAATAATGTCATCGACCTCTGCTTCACAAAACCTGAGTCCTGCATTTCCGCCTAGAGACTAATGATGAGAAACATACAATGCGTTCCTATTGGCTTGTGCAGTTTGGAGCCTTTTTTTATTTAAGATGAACATCACCGATTTTTTAATTTATTTTGATCGATGAACTTTTTGATTTAAAACAGAATTGGTGATGTATATTTGTTAGTAGTCACGCATTAGTTTTGTGTTATTGACTCATTTTCCAGGATATTCTGCAGAAAGAGAGACAGTGAAATTATTTTTAAACCGTTTCACTTTCGAATTCTTTGTTACGCACAAGGAAATTATCATTGACGCTTTGTCAATCGCCCTCGTTATTTTGGAAAACCTAACATCTGGATTATAGATTATAACTACAATATACTTTATCCACATTAATACATAATGGCTCTCTTCGACGTAAGTGGGTTTAAGTCTTATTCTGAACTCCGTGGGCAGATTCTTCCAGCAAGACGGACGCATCTCGTCGACCGAACCAACCACTACAATTTTGGGACCAAAACTCAGGAATTTGCTGTACCTGTGGGTGCAGACGTGAGTATCATTAGATTTATTAGTTAACTTAATATACTGAATCCTTTCAGGTGAATCTGACACAAGCATGAAGCGTCATGAAGCGTGTGGTTCAAGTTATTTTACGCGTCTCTTGTTTTCACTGTGTGGTGCGTGTCTGCTTCTTATCAAATGTCAAATCATTCATTTATCTTAACTATAACGAATCAGTGATTGTTTTACTTTATGATATATATTACACGCTCATGCTCACTGAGTTTCCTTATTTGGTTTCATTACAGCCCTCAGGTTTTCTCAAGTCCTGCAACCATGACTCAGGTGTGTGTATCGAGATGAACCACGGTACGACCACCCTGGCCTTCAAGTTCAGACACGGGGTCATCGTGGCTGTGGACTCCAGAGCCTCAGCTGGTCGTTACTTAGGTAAATATGCAGATCTGGGAATGTATAAAAAAATGCTGTTTTCTCTTCCAGATCTGGAAAAGGTGGAAATTAACAAACAGTTGGAAAAGGTGGGGTAATGCACAGACTGTCTCTTGGTACAGTTTGATGGCCTATTAGCAGCTGTAAAGGAAAAGAGGGAGTTACAGAGTCACATGGCCCAGTCAGTAGTCATACTGCCACCTTCAACATACTGTAACACCTTCTCATCAACTCAGTTATTAAAGGGGCTAAAGAGGAACTTTTAAATGTAAAACATAAAAAAGTGCAGCCAAAGTGCTGCTACAGTGTTGACATACTTCAGCCTACAGTCTTTGTCACTAAATGTTTCTCTTTCCCAAATGTGTCTCATCTCTGCAGCATCCAACGATGTCAACAAGGTCATAGAGATCAACCCGTACCTGCTGGGCACCATGTCAGGCAGCGCTGCAGACTGTCAGTACTGGGAGAGACTCCTGGCTAAAGAGTGCAGGTCTGTAATACTGTGTTTTAATATTGCTCGCATTGACTGTTAGTCCCTGATCTAAGTTTCTACTTGCGCCCCTCTTAATGTGAGTAATAAAACCAGATGAATGGTCATATTAACAGTGTGATGTCAAGATGGATATTAGACCAAGCTTTCCACTCAAGAAAGCTCTCTGATCTAGTTTGTCCTTTCTGAGTGATGCAAAGGGCTTCAATGGTTCTGACAGTGACTTCACATCAAGAAAGTCCTGGGTTTGAACCCCACATGGTCTGACTGGGGGTTTCTTGTGTTGAGTTTATATGAACACATGCATGTTACAGTGGGCATTATATATAAATATTCTTTAGTGAAGATATACACAAAATACTTTCTCCCTCATAAAATAAAACAAAATAAATGTATTGAAAGAGTATCATGTTCAGGCCAGTCTGGACTGCCTACATGGCTGATTGATTTGTTATTATTTTATCCAGGTTGTACAGGCTGAGGAACAACCACAGGATCTCTGTGGCTGCTGCCTCCAAGCTGCTGTCTAACATGATGCTGGGTTACAGAGGAATGGGCCTGTCCATGGGCAGCATGATCTGTGGGTGGGACAAAGAGGTAAGATGTGGTTGTGTTTGTGGTTCAGTGTTTGTATGTATGTGTGTGAGTCTCATAACTATCAGAAACTTAGTGTTTTTCATCACTTGAAGTGAAGCAGAGACTCAAGTTGTTCACCACTTACTAGTTAATGTCCCTGTGGTATTAGCAGATTGTAATGTTCTGTTGTGCAATAGAAGCCAGGTAGTGTGTTGGGGTTGTTAAGACATATACCAAATAACAGCAATGTCCACAGTTCAACAACTGGCTAGATAGCTGTTGTTGCATACTACCATATAAAGACTGTGTGTTCTCCAGGGTCCTGGTCTGTACTACGTGGATGATAATGGGACGCGTCTGTCTGGTCGTATGTTCTCTACTGGCTGTGGGAACAGTTACGCCTACGGTGTGGTGGACAGCGGGTACAGGGAAGACATGACGGTGGAGGAGGCGTATGAACTGGGCCGTCGAGGCATCGCTCACGCTACACACAGAGACGCCTACTCTGGTGGAGTGGTCAACAGTGAGTATACTCTGAGAATCTTTTAGCATTGGTGTGTTTCTCTTTGATTTCAGCCACACTACAGTGGTATGGCTCAAGGATTGGTTTATTAATTAATCAGTCTGTGTCACTTTGGTCCAGACTGGGTCTAATTTCATTACTTGTAATGAATTAATTGACAACCAGAGATTTTTGTTGCATGTTATTCCCCGCCTCTCTTCCTTTCCTTTCATCTCTCTGCTGTTAGCCAACATGCATTCAATGATTAAATCTGCAGAAAATACATTTTTAAATTTGAGCAAAGACCTGAATTGTACGAAGCTGTTGTCCATGAGCACATGAAAAAGGTAAATTGTCATTGTGCATCATGAGTTCATCTGTGTGTGTGTTTGTGTTTGTCTAGTGTACCACATGCAGGAGGACGGCTGGATTAAAGTGTGTAAAGAAGACGTATCAGAGTTGATCCATCGCTACAGGAAGGGAATGTTCTGAGTTTGATCCCTAAACCTGGATTAACTGTAACACTCTGAAAAGGGTCCAGTCATAGGTTTCTTTAAAAAATGATGATATTAAAAAAAAAAAATCTAATTAAGGGACAAATTTATTATTATTTTTTGGTAGGGGTACAAAAATACAATTTGGTGATGTGAATTTAGAAATGAATGACTTCAGATTGTTTTCCAGAGGAGAGAGTATAGGGAAGTGTGCAGTCCATTTCAACTGTGGATCAATGAAATGTTGGTCAAAGAATGAATAATAAAACTGAACAGTTTCTTACTCAACAACATGTTACTCAAATTCACATCAATTAACGGATCTTTGTTTTGTTATTGTTCTGTATATCATGTAATGTTGGTACATGTTGGTACTTTAACTCTCCAGGTTTGGTTCAGTAAAATATTTCCTGTTCTAACCAGACGTCCTGTTAAAATAATCTGACACAACACACAGCTTCAAATAAAGACTGTTGTTTGACTCACTGCTCTGTCCTGTAATGATTCACCTGAACAAATAAATTATGTCACTTTGTTATATTGTCAGGTACAAAATTCACTGGGATTCACCAGGCTGTGTGTCACAGAAAACAAGTAGAGTTTGATTTTTCTGTTATAAAGCAAGGTATTTTCAGCCACCAGTAAAAATGTGTTGGTGCACAATTCAGTCCCACAGGTTTTGCCCTGTGCAGGTATTAGTCTTCCCCATGAAAAAAGCAGGTTAATCAACTTAATATAAACAGGTCTGTGAGGATCTGTTATTTTTTTCATGCCTAAATGTGATGCTCACAGAGTGCTAGATAGATAAGACCTCAACAAATAAATCTGAAACAGAAGGATGTTTTCTTAAAAAATACACAAAATTTATTGCTGTATCAACAACTGTATGATCTACCTGTGTAGTAGGTGAATCTATCTCTTTGTCATATTTCATACAGTTTGTGTAACCTACAGCAAATCTGAGTCATGAACTGGATAATTTCTCAACAGGTGTAACGTCATCAGTTGCCAGGCAGATTTCAGTGCAACAGGTTTTTTCAGGGGAAAACCGAAACACCACACTGAGCCTGTGCAACGTGAACAAGAGATGAGTGGATCTGCTCAGGTCTAACACATGCATATACACAGACAATGTGAGATGGAAAAAAACATCAATCAGTGGTTGTACATATTAATATTCCCTCTATTTTGTTAATAAACTAATAGTATAAGCCTCCTATAATAAATAAGAGAATCGATGACATTGTCTTAAGACCTTTCTTATTAGACACAGCAACAAACCAAAGAGAAGCAAAATTATTTTACAGAAGTGGTCTCAAAGTCATCACTATTATTTTTGCTCATGTGTAAAGTCAAATTCCCCCTTTCAGTTACATATAAAGCAACAGGTTTGTCTAAATTACTCTGCTCTTGTTCATTAGTTTAACATCTGCAGGTCACAGCTATGCTCATTTAGTTTCTCAGACATTAGTAAATAAAATAATAATATCCATAGAACTGTGGTTACAGTCACAGATGTGACATATACTGTGTGAGGAATCACAAAAAGACAGAAAACCAGAAATTTGGAATTTTGGGAACTTTATTGAAGAGCCAAGCAAAAGTACAAAAAGAATGAAATAACAGTGCAACTTCATTTAACATTAATTCATGTAACTCCACACAATAAGTAATTTTGAGCATCGCTGTTCAATTTCTAAATGTTTATAAAGCTAAGATAGAAAACTCCTTTGTCCCTTAAACACTAACAGATTAACATTTTTCTATTTTTCTATCAGTGTGCTGAGAAGCTTAAAACATCCAACAACCCTTTAAGAATCTCAGCTAAAATTATAATGTTCAAAAACAGATCAAAATATAGATATGAAAGCAAAAACAATATACTCTTGATTAATAACTTCAAAGCCATAAATTACATCTTAAGCCTGATTAGAAACAAAACACTATCTTTAATTCTAACAATTTTAAAGAAATATACACACAGAATATTTACACAACTGGAAATTAAATTTAGATTCTTTTGTTAAGTTTTGTTAATGTGTGTGCCTGGGGGTTGGAGATTTGATGCAACCTGTGATGAAAAATTTCCTCCATTCATTTTCTATTTCTATTTCTGTCGAGTCTCAGATGACTGAATTCAGTCCCAGACGACTGGGGGAGAGGTGGTGTAGAGTTTATCACCAGGCTCTGAGAGAAAACCATTCATACCAACACCTACAGGAAATTTAGCAAATTAGAGTCTCCAATTTAGCATTTTTGGGGAGTGTTTGTGTCCAGTGATCTTATACAACCAGAGAACTAAAGAATGTCTTTCTCAGTACAAATAGTCCAGAAAACTCTGCACTGGTTGAACAATATTTGTTATCTCCAGTTATACATCATTATATCACCAGACCCTCGGAGTATAGATGAAAAGAAGAATGAATGTATAATATGTGGATCTGTGTTGTATCTATGTATCTATATTGAGATTTGTATTATCACTATTGATTTTACAACAAAACCCCAACACCAGGAATATGAAACTGTAACTATAGTGGATTTGTTTTAGATGATCACACAAACCTTTATATTAACTGTGTAGATATGAACAGAGCTGTGATACTTTCATTGTTTTGAATATCATGTTTAACTTCTCTAAAGATGAGGGAAAAAATAATCATCCTCATTTGATTTACTAATTGTGTAATTTAAGCAAACTTAAATTACACTTTTTTGTTTAAACTAAAATATCAACAGTCATGTCACTATTTATTTTTAATATCTGTCAATTTGCTTTTCATTTTTTCTTTGTATTATAATCAATAAGAATCTACTAATGGATTCCCAACCCTGACTCTGTCAATTTATGATCTTAATAATGAATTACTAATGAATCTCCAGTTTATGGAGGAGAATGTGTTGGCGTCTCTTTACTCCAGTGTAAAAATGTCTCCATAAACCTGAAGAGACAAAGAGGAAAAAAAACATGACATGAAATTAATATAAATGTTTGTAGAATTCCACAAAGCCACATGTTTATTTATTTACAGTATCATCTAGACCTAAAATATCCATGATTATCTCAATAAAGTGTTGACATTTTGTAAGCCCAGTGTTTACCTACAAGTACAATCATTTGTTTTCATTTAGTTCATTAGCATTTTAATTAATTTGTGTCACTGTTTTTATTAATATTTGAGTTTTTTTAAACACACATTGATGAGAAGATTTCTGAGAACATATATAAAATATTAAATATCTTTAGAGTGGAAAACAAATTTCACGTCAAAGATTTTTTTTTACAACTATGATATGTAATATGTGTTTCACAGTGGATGAGGGAACAACCACACCAGGTTCTTTTGCAGACAGTTCATCAGCTTTGTTTAACGTGAAGTAACTCACTGTGTTCAGGGTGGTGTGTTTGTCATTTAGGCGCTGGGATTCAGCTGCTCCATGACCTCTGGGTTGCTTACAGCTGCAAGATCAGAAAAACATTGTTATCTCACATCCTCCTCTGAACTGACACTGTTATAAACAGCTACATTTATTCTTCAAAGTGCACATGGGAGAAAATATAATAGAAACAAGTTTTACTTACGAGATGGAGGGCGTTTGGCTGAAATAAAAAATAATAATAAAAAAAATGTTTGTTTCATTTTTACAATCTGGGTAAAGCATTACCTCAAGGTTTGAAATCAAAATACTGAATAAATTAGACAATGTGTCTGTTTTGTTCTCTCACCGTTCTTCTTCTTGTAAAGGAAGAGTCCAATGGCAGCGATGGCGATGACGAGAGCAAGAACAACCACTACAGCGATGATGATGGGGGTCATGTCAGGGGCTGTTGAGCAAAAAACAACAAACCAATCACAATCTGTACAGATGAAGCAGATCAGAAGAAAAGAACATCCACCTGCCAACCAGACTACAGTCCTGTACACTGAGAATGTAACCTGTACATAGACACTACATGTTTGTTTGTCCTGCTGTTGTTAATTTCAGTTTTCATTCCTACTTGTCTGTACATAATTACTGCATCTGTGCTTATTTCTCTTTGTCTGTCTTTGTTTAGCTGTTTGTCCATGTTGTTTTCTGTGACACACATTTGTTTTTTGTTTGTGGGCATACTTGGTCAATAAACTTTATCCTTACTTATTTATTGATAGCTCTACATATTTATCCACTTATTAAATATTTTCAGCTACTTATCCTGTCAAACAGACCAGTGGTTCTGTCAGAACAGTGGCTGTTCTCTCTAAATTGAGGGGACACTTTAAAATGGCTACACATTACCTGCAAAATTACCATCTGCAATTAAAGTTTACAATGATTTAAGCATTAATATGAGTTTATAAATTTGGCAAATTTCAAAACCATGTTTGACTGTTGACATTATTCTTTTATTAATCAAAGCTAAGTGAACAGTCAACAAGCACTACAAGAAATCTGGTGGACACTCTTTAAAACTTTAAGCTTTAAATTAAGAAAAATAACTTGTTAAGGTCACATAATTATCCAAAAGTGTGGCACATACATTGGTTTAATACTAATCTGATAAAAATTTGAATGAAAGAAACTGACCAAACATTAGATGAAGAAAGAAAACTTCCCATTATTATTTCTATTATGGTAAATGAAATGTGTGTTTCCCACTTTCATTACTTCTGATTCAAGTCTTACTGTTGGTCCTGATCCGTGCTTTGCTGAGCTCAGTAACGATGTCCTCCTTCACACCAGAGAGCTGAAACACACATTCATACTTCTTTCCAGGTGTAGGTGATTTCAGCTCAGCACTCATCTGGAAGGTTCCATCATGGTTGGGGAGGATCTGTCCTTTCTCCACGCCATCATGAAGATCCTCTCCATCTTTCCTCCAGAACATCATGGCTCTGTCAGGGTAGAAACCTGTAGCGTGGCAGCTGACTGGAGAGGAGGGAGTCTTCTGGAGGAGAGACACTGAGGGAGGATCTGGAGGAGAAACAGATTGTAGTTTATTTTATTTACTGTTTGATGTGAATGTGAGGAAAGAATGAGAGACAGGTTAGAGAGGTCAGAGGTGAAGAGACAGAGGTTGAAGAAGTAAAAGAGACATTAAAGCAGAGAAAAAATTAGGCAGGAAGGAAGACAACAATGAAGCAAAAGAGTGGTGACAGAGAGAGAAAGAGAAATGTGAATAAACTGAGACACAGTAGGTCTCTGTATGTTGGTTCATATTTATTATAATGTTACTGTTGGTTAGAAACAGAGGAGACACATGAAGATTGTTGTTCATTAAACTACATCAGATCATATGATTCTACCTGTTCTCAGCAGAGAGCTCCTCCCATAGTTCACATACTTCTTCACCCAGTCTGGACACTCCTGGGTCAGGTACTGTTCTGCCCGTGTGATCAAAGCTCTGTCCTGGTCCCACTTGTGTTTGGTGATGACAGCCTGTGGTGTTGGAGCGATCCATGTCTCTGTCTTCAGGTCAAATGATACAAAGTCATCTCCATCATAACCATACTGCATGAAACCATTAACCTCTTTAGTCTCATCGTCCCACTCACAGCCGTACATCCACTGGAAAATGTGAACACCTGAGACAGAGACAGAGTGAGATCTCAGCTCAGTCAGTTATTAACAGTTGATTTCACATCTTTACCACAGAGACACTGATCCACAGACACCAACACACTTACAGTCAATCATCATCTGAACAGTGTGGACGACATAGAGAGAAACAGAGAGGCTGCTGGGAAACAGAGTCAGATCCTAACACAGTCCACATCCTCTCTTTACCACAGAGACACACACTGACTCCACACAGACACACACAGTTTATCTACACTGTTGAAGCAGCAGATACAGATGAGACCTGATCCTGGACTGAACATTAGATCCAGTGAAACTCTGCAGCCTGTGGATCAGTCCAACAACATCCTCTTCCTGTGAGAAACTACAGACTAGACTGTCCTCAGGTTTGTTCTAGAAGCTTCCACTGAAGGAGAGTTTCAGTCCAGGATTAGTCCGTAGACTCCACCTGCTCCACCAGGACAGTGTGTCCTGTTCAGCAGTGTGTTACTACAACTGCTCAGAATAAGGCAGAGACCAGCAGGACCATTATGGAGACTGGGAGGCAGTCTGTGTCCTGATTGGTCCATCCATCTGTCAATCACTCAATACAACCAACAGCTGATCAACACACTGTGGTCAGTTGATCTGATCTAATATCATCTGTAGGTCCACTGAATATTTAAGGATGAAATTATGGTTATTTTAATTACTGATTCATCTGTTCATTACTTTTTAAAATAATCAATTTATCATTCACTAAGATGAAATCTTCAAAATGCTTCTTTTGTTTGACACTGATCAGAATTAAATTTTATAAAATTATGTTTAAATAAAAAAGAAGCAGCAAGTTCTCATATTTCAGAAACTGTAATCACCTTTTTTGGCTTTTTTGCTTGATAAAAGATTCAGATGATTATTTGATTATCAGAACTGTTGATTCATTTTCTGTTGATCAAATAATCAATTAATTGTCCATTTTTCCAGCACTATATAAATGTATTATGGCATAGACACTGTGGGTAAGTAAAGTTAATCTAATCTAATGTGTAACTCTGCTATGTATTTATTATTAGGTGGACACACTGGTCGGTACAGTAAAGTAAATCTGATCTAATCTGTTGTTCTACTTTATAGTTTATATATTTAGGGCTCAATCTAATGATTCTTGTCATTATTAATTATGTAATGTTTTTTTAATTCATCAATTAATTTTTTATCCTGTAATATATCAGAAAGTAGTAAAAATGTTCATCACAAGTTCACAGAGCCAAAGGTGAAATCTTCAAATTCCTCCTTTTGTCTGACCAACACTGAACAGTATTTAATTTATATTCATCTAAAACAAACAGTAAATTCTAATATTTGAGAAACAGGAACCTGCAGATCATCTGACATTTTTGCTTGATAAAATAAAATGATCTGATCATCAAAATGTTTTGTCAATTAATTTTCTGTTGATCACCTGATCGATTAATCAACTAATCGTTTCAGCTCTATATATATATATCTTCACTCTTAGAAGGAAATGTGTTGAAAATGTGCACAATTACAGTGTAGTCCTTTCTTTTACACATGTGGAGTCAGTTTTAAATCAGATTGTGTTGGATGAATTGAGCTGTTTCACACACACAGTTCTGTGTATATTTAAAATGAACAGATTGTATTTGTTCGTTCATTGTTCATTCAGCTAACGTGAGCTTTGCTGTCAGTTCCTCCCTCACAGACTCGTCCATGACCGTTACATGACTTACAAACCTCCTGCCTGAGCTGTGAGATTATTATCACTGGAGTCACCAGTTAACACAACTACACAGTATGAGGCTCATGAAGGCTTTATTTTATTTCTATTTTTTCACTGATGGAGAGCAGAGGATTGAAACTAATGTCTGCTCATGTAAAACTTTGTTGAATTTAAACTTTTCCCTGTGAGGTTGGTGTTGGTAACATTAGGCCAAGTCACAGAGCTAATGTTACACTTCCAGTTAGCTCTGACGTTACACTTTGCCTTCACAGTTTTTCACCACTCTGTGCATTTTTATCATTAATTGTGTTAAAAGTATTACATAAGTGCAGCCATGAATGAGCTAAAATTATCCCTGAAAAAGCAGAGAGCAGGCTCTTGGTGTGAGCTAACGTAGCCATGCTGCTAACGAAAATGTGATGGAGGTTTAAGCTAACCTTTGTGGTACAGAACTGGAGGGATTTTCTTCTTTAATCACAGTTTGACAGTAAGTTTAATCTAACTGAGCTGTTTAGTATTTTTCTTGTTGATTTGTTATCAGTTCAGTTAGTCACAGTAATTAAAGCTCACACTCACTGATGCTGCTTTGTGACTGATTTTTTCTCAGCTAACAAGCTAACAAAGCTAAATACTGTAGCTTGATGTGTCTGACCCAGTTATTGACAGTTTATTTTAATGATGTATTTCTTGATTTCAGATGGGTTTATATTTCTCATAGTCAGGTTGTAATTGTTGCATTTGTTGACTGGTTTTTATTCCAGCCTCAGCATGTGTTGACTGTAAATGTTAAATCTTAGACCTGTATATTACAAGAGTCTGAAGAGGATGTTTGTGTGGAGTAATGCTGCTTTAACTTCTCTTAAACTTCACCTGTTTTAGATCAAACTTTCTGATTAAACATCAATGTAATAACCTTAGAGTAACTTGGATTGTTAAAAGACTTAATTGTACTCAGATGTTTACAGTTTATTCTACAGATGTTATTTTTGTCAGTAAATTAAATATTTCTGAAGAGGAGCCTGGATCTCTGGATCATCAGCCTCTGGAGGATCACTGACTGAATCTGCTCTAACACAATATTTCTATCTATAAAGGAAACATTCAAATAATGTCCATGTATCACTGAGGCCTGACATTCCCTACTGAATGTTAGGATTGTCATTTGTTAGATAACAGGTGTCATATATTTCACTTTTATTGTGCATAAGAGACCTGTAGCTGTAATATATTATACATTATTGTTATTATTATCATCATTTTAGATTTTTTTTGTTCCATCTTTAGATCTCCCAAATGTTACAGCTGTAACAAGGCAATTTCCTACAAAGGATCCATAAAGTATCTATCTATCTATATAGAATGAAAACAAAAACAATATTTTAGCAGTAGAAAGTGAAACATAAACAAACCTCCAGTTTGGTTGAAGCGCTGCTTTACAGTTTCAATGTTGGCTTTGAAGGACTGCTGGGTACCCACACAGATATCACTCTGCTGGTCCCAGTACTGTGGATTATCTGCTGTGACCTTGTTCATCCATGCCTGTTTGGGCTCTACTCTCTTCATGATGTTGTCACAGTACATCATCTGAACTTCATCAACCATCCCAACAATCACAAACTCCGGGAAGTCTGGGACTTGAGATGATGCAGTGTAGAAATACTTCAGAGAGTGAGACACTGAAAGAAAAAGGTCATGACTTTAGCTACTTCATTACAGTTTTTTTTTTTTTTTAAATAATGAATGATGTTATTTTCAAAAATAAAAACTCTTAACTATTATGTGGTGATGCGTTTGTCTTAAAATGTATTTATTCTGAAATACAATATTATATTTGTGAAACATTTAGGTCATGTGATAATAATACCTGACTTTAGACTTAGACTAGACTTTGTAAAACATTTGTAAAAGCATTTTTTTTCCCTGGTGCTGGATATCTAATTGTGAAATGAATCTCTAGTTTAGATAGTAAAAACACAATGCCATAAACTGAGTTGTGGGTATAGTTGGGAATAAAAGTCCAAAACTTGTATACCCTAAATGTTAATCTATACAATTTAGATGAACTCTACTTGCTTGTTTTGAGACTGTGGAAATGTACACCTTATGAATGAATCAACGTCCATATTCCTATAGCACTAAATTAAGGACTAAACACAGAGGAGTGTGTTGAACTAATTATCTGCTATTTTGGCCAGAACCACAACAGACATAAAATGTTGCCCGAGATAAGGCAAAAGAGGAGGAAAGACACCATTCATTAGTTCTTCGCAGAAATAGATTATTGGCTTTCCTTTTAGCCCATATTAAGGATCAATGAGATGAACACACAGGATGTACTAACTTGGACTTTAAGATTTTTATTTTATTTTATTTTTTCATTTCTGTGATCTACGAGGAAGTCCTGGAGCCAAACACCATCCGACGACATTAATTTATATAACATATATATGTTTTTTCTTATACAATCAAAAATACTTAACTCACCTGCCGCCGCGCTGTTTATTCCCAGAAGAACCAGAAAAATCAAGGTCTTCATTGTGATCGGTGGGATCTTTATCTTTCCTGGAATGACAATTTATCCGTTTCTTTAACCACAGAGACAGACACTGTGTTTCCAGCTTGAGTACCACGATACAAGTGAGGGGGGGAAACACTGAGAGGAGTAACATCAGCCTCGATCCGAGCCAATAGGAATTTAATCTGAGCGTCAACGTCACTTAAATCTGGGTGAAACTGGCGCAGTGAGGTTAGTAACGAAACTGAAAGTAAAGTTTGCTCATTTTGGAGAGAAGTTGGAGACACTTTGTTGGTTCTTCGGTGTTGTTCACATATGACAGTAGTATTATAATTTAAACTGTTCAGACCTCGTGAAGTGTTTGTATACTGTATGTTTTGTAGGTTAATGGGATGTAATGTCTGGGAGGTCAGAGGTCAGTGAGAGCTACAGCTCAGATTCTCTGGAGCGTGTGGGGACACAGTTACATCTTATTCTCGTTATTTTGTTTTCTGTGAGATTGAAAACAGCTCTGATTAAAATGTCAACGTCAAACAACAAATCCAAATGATGTTTCACTGATGTTACAGTGACAAAATGTGGTGAAGTGCTCCCTCTAGTGGTTCAAACCTTGAGCTGATGTGCAACAGCACAGTTTCTAGGTGTGGACTCTGGAAGCCAAAATAATAATAAGGAATTTATAAGGGATTTGTAATATCTGTTCACAATCATATCTGAACATTAAACAGAGATGGGGGAAAATGTCTTATAATTATTTTTGTTGAGTTTCAGGCCCATCAGGATATACATTAACACAAGACAGTTAACATGAAGCAATAATTTACTCAAGCATTTTACTCTGAGATGAAAACAAGAATTAAAGAAATAAAACCAAAACAGAAAGAGTCAAAGAGCTTCTTAAACACAGACATCAGATCAGCTCTGTCCTACAGGTTTAATGTTCCTGAACTGATCGAAGCTGAAAACGAGAAATTTGTGGTTGTTATTTTACATCAAGTTTACAACCTGAGATGACGCAATTATTTTCAACTTTATAAATTATTTAAAAATAATATCTGACTGGTTTCATTTTTTTAGCGAAGAACAAAATCTAGTTCTAATATCTTAATAACAAATGTCTATCTGTAGCCCTCACTGTACTTTAAAACTACAATTCCCAAGAAGTGGAGTTTCCACCACCAGGGTGTGCACATGCTGTGGTGTATACTGTCAATAATTAGACTGTGACTGTGAATCTTTGCTCTCACATGGTCTGATGAAGGTCTGTTAGACTGAAAGCTCACAAAATAAAGTGAAAACACTACATGGATCAGAGTGTGCAGAGATTTTTTTTCATCATTTTTGACTCACTGATGCTTCTAGCACCTTAGTAGAGAACTGGTCAGGTGGAGCTGTGGTCATCCTGCAGTTAATTCAGTGTTAACATTTTGAAGAGGTGCTGTGTGTTCAAGGTTTAACCATTTGTTTTAGCTCATCTTAAAAATCTGCTACCTAAGCTGCTTCACCTTTTAATATTTTCCTTACAGCTATGTAAATTAAGAAACAAACACAGAATTTAAGATAACTACAGGTGAGAAGAGTTTACATTACTGAATTTACTATTTGGAAAAAAACACACTGTACGGAGGATGGAGTGTTTCTACAGTAACACAAACACAGACTAACATGAAGGTACAGGGCTAATAATCTGGATCAGTGCATGTGCCCCTCGCACATGCACTGATTTAAAACTAAACTATAAACTGACTATAAATGATCCAGTTACATGTGAGCGATCCTCATCAGAAGAGAACTTATATGAATATATATTTTAGGCAGACCTAAACCAAACATAAACAGACATAGACAGAGGTCATACAGCGTCAGAGGGGTGTCTCAACACAGACACAAGATCTGCACCTGCAAGCACAATTAGCTGCAATGTAACAAAATAAACTAATAAAACTAATTAAAATGCATTTATTCTGAACTAACTTTAATACTGAGTCTACACTCAGTGGGCAGTTTATTAGGTACACCTAGATAAAACTAATGTAGTCTAATAAAACAATCTTATAATAAACCCTACATTCATGAATGTTATAATGTTCAGTTTTATTTAAACTGTTGTTGATCCATTTCAGAAAACTGACCCTGGATCAGCTATAAATTACTCACTCAAATCTCCGCTGAGATGTCTACTAATAACCTTTTTCACATTGTTACTATTTTATAAAGTTTATTTGTCCTTGTTTAGCTGTCAGACAGTTTCATTTTGAAGGTTTGGTTTGGTTGAAAAGTACAAAAACACCACAGCTGTAAATGATTTGCTTATACACTGAGATGTTTAGAAAACAAGTAAATACATTGTGAACACCCTTCAGTTTTCAGGCTTAAATTCTGACACACTGCTACAGTAGAGTCTGGATTTGACCTGGAATATTATAATTTGGGAATCTTCTTTTTAAGTTTTCAGTACCCAACAACCAGAGGAAGTCAGTGAGACTTTTCAACTTGGTATTTAAGTGGGAAAGACATGTAGACACCAATAAGCAGCAAGATTAGTAGTCTGGGTGTAATATTCTTTAAACAGATAAAACAAATAATTTTGACCTTCGAAGCATTTTTTACTTGTCAAAATGAAGTTGTCTGGTGAGTTACTAACAGAAGACAATGAAGAGACAGAAAGAAAGAAATCAGAAGACAGAAAGAAGAAAAGATGGAGGGAAACAGAGGATGAAAGGCTTGAATCTGTCTTAATAAATGTGACTAAGAATATGTACTAAATAATGCTTTTGTTTTCAGTTTGAAGCCACAATAAACAGTGTTTTGATAAGGTTTTCATCTTTATGTCCTTTGATTATCATCTGACAAACTGAGGAACAAAAGTAACGACACATGAAAAGCATAAAGTAAAACAATACACTTCTATTTTAGCTGTCTGTAAAGTCTGTAAAGAGAGAAAGACCGAGTTCAGTCCACTCGGTACAGACTCCGTTTTGATTTCCAGTCAACCCTAAATACAGTTCAGTCCTATCCAGTTTGTGCAGGTAAAGCGAAGTCAAAACAAAAGTCCAATCCGGGTTTTAGCGCGGATCCACCCCAAACAACTGAAACCCCGGAACCCTCAGGTAAAATCTCAGCGTCTGTGAACACAGTTCAAACAGTACTGTTTACAGTAAATACACCGGGTACTCACGGTACCGTGGACTGGTCAGTGGGTCAGGTCTGCAGTCAGCTGTAGCTCCGCAGAGACCCGCAACTCCAGGTTATTCTCCGACTGGTTAAAACACATCCAGGTAAAATACACATCAACTGACCGAGTCCAGAGGAGAGGACTGTTTCCTTGTTGTCCACAATCAGCGGCAGTAACGCGGACTGAACACGCGGACTGATACCGAGAATAAAGCTGGTGTTTCTCTTCATCTCTCAAACACACTGCGGCTCTGAGACCTCTGTTTCAACCTCGGCGCCATTTTGAAGATAACTGTGATTGGATGATTGGACTCGTGACGTGTGGGCGGTGGACACACGTCAGGACTTAAAGGCAACACGTGCACGTGATATATTAGAATCATTGTAAACCAACAGATACAAACAAACTTTACATTCAATCATTTAACTAAAACTTTACACAGCATCTCATCAGGTCAGTTTATGTCATTATTCTGAGTCTCTTACATTCATTAAAGAAAAGTAGAAACATCCACAGATTTTACCAACTCACTTAATATAAATGTAAGAATCTTTTACACCAAACACCACAAAATACAGAAATCACGAAGTAACTTTTCTTCATCAAACAAAAACACAAACATTTACAACAGATAAATGAAAAATTTGATGGCAAATGGTGAAAAAAACTTGATGACTTCAGAAATACACCAAAGATCTGATAGATGACATTTAACCAGTTTAAAACACAGAGGCACAAATGTAAAATAAATCTTAAACTGACTGATGTAAATGTGTGGAGGTCTGTGTATCTGTCTGTATTAAAATGTGAAGACTCAAACCTCAACATCTATGTAATGTGAAGCACAATAAATCTGAAAAAGGTTTAAACATGTTTATATTTACATTTTTGCAGACATTGTTTTGTCAACAGTTTGATCACAGTAACATGTATCTACTGCTACAACTTCACCTCCACCTCCTGACAGAAACATGTGGCTCTTTACCTGCTAATCATCAGCTAGCTGCTAACTGTGTCTGTCATTACTGAACAGAGGTTAAATCACATCTTCAGAGAACAGCTGTGTCTATAAATCTGCTGTTTATCACAGTTTAGGAGACTGAACGGAAAACAGTTCCTCACAGAGTGGAGTTCACTCTCCTCTTCAAACTGTCTCTCATCTGTGTGAACAGATAAACATTAATTAGTGAACAGTGCAGAAAATCTTTTGAAAACTCAAAATGTATTAAATAGAAATATGTGAGATGATTGAGATGAAACTTTTAAACCGTGTAGTAAAACACTGAGACGGTTAAATGCAGTGGATACAGGAGTCAGACACAGACGTGTGTTACCTTTTCATCAGTGGTTTGTTGCTGTTTGCACTTTCTGTAGAGGAATTATTATTGTAGTTAAATGACAAAGTGTCCGGCTCTGAAAAGAAGAATAAAACACAAACATCTGAACAGTCACATGAGAAGAAAATGGACATTATAGAAAGAGTCAGACAGACACTTCACCTGCAGGTGCTGCATACAGGTGAAGGGTCAGAGCTGTTAGTTACCTTTGTCACTTCCCTTTGCAGAATTATCTGAACTATGAGAAGAGGTCTCACTTTGTTGAGAGGATTTCTCTGATTTCCCTGAAATAAAAACAACACAGATGATTTCAGACGTCACAGTTATATCACAAAATAAATTCTCTGCACTGATGAACCTGACGCCACCACTCACTCAAACTGGCTACAAAAACACTTTCTACCACTCTGTTTATTTCTTTTCCAACATCATTAAACTAAGGTCATATTATCACGACTGAGTCTACACTGTTTTCACTGCTCTGTGATGTGCAGTGCACCAACTCTCACTTCACTTTTACAAACTAGATAAGAGCTCAACTCAAAGACTGATATCAAAGAAATCAAAACGTCAGAATCCTTCTGTGTTTGGTCTCAGTCTTAGAAAACCAGAAGAACTACACAAGAAAAACTAAACATTTGACAGGTCCAGCATCTTTGATCAGTTTAGAAAGAAAAGACAAACTGTTGTGTGAAGGGACCTGAGGCTTGTTTCTCAATCTGAAGTTATTAACTTGGTTCTCTCACCTTTCTTTGTTTTGTAAACCACAAATCCAATGACAGCAAAGAGGACGAGAGCAACTACAACCACTGCAGCAGTGATGGGGACGGTCACATCACTGGACGTCTCTGTTGAGGATAAAAAGAAAACAATCACATCTGTAATGTCCTCTCATCTCTCCACTAACAACATAATAATCCAAAAAGAAACCACCACACATCACCTCTGATCTCTCTCTTACCCCTGTTGGTCCTGATCTCTGCTTTGTCCAGTTTGGTGATGATGTCCTCCTTCACACCAGAGAGCTGAAACACACAGTCGTACCTCCTCCAGTCTTCAGGTGAGACTGATGAAATGTTCAGGTCAGCTCTCATCTGGAAGGTTCCATCATGGTTGGGGAGGATCTCTCCTTGGTCCACGTCCTCATGAAGCTCCTCTCCATCTTTCCTCCAGAACATCATGGCTCTGTCAGGGTAGAAACCTGTAGCGTGGCAGCTGACTGGAGAGGAGGGAGTCTTCTGGAGGAGAGACACTGAGGGACGATCTGGAGGGAGAAACTAAATCATACTAATATGGAGAAAAAGAGTGGTGATGAATATGTGAGAGAAAGTGACAGAGAGAGAACGAGGGAAAAGGTGTGATTCTACCTGTTCTCAGCAGAGAGCTCCTCCCATAGTTCACATACTTCTTCACCCACTCAGGACAAACCTGGGTCAGGTAGTTCTTCCACTGAGCGATCGAAGCTTTGTTATCGTCCCACTTGAGTTTGGTGATGACAGCCTGTGGTTTTGGAGCGATCCACGTCTCTGTCTTCAGGTCAAAAACTATGAAGTCTTCTCCATCGTAACCATGTTGATCGTAACCTTTAACCTCTCCAGTCTCATTGTCCCACTCACAGCCAAACATCCTCTGGGCGACGTGGACACCTGTTGATCAACAAGTGGATTAACTGATTAATCATCTCACATCATATAAGATCATTATGGCACAGACACACTGACTACCAGAAATATACTGTTTATAATCTCTGTCAGTTATTGTGGGTGAGATGAACAGAAACACCATCAGTGCAGTGTAGCAGCATCCGGTATCAGTAATGAGTGTGTTGAATCTGTGTGTGTGTGTGTGTGTGTGATAATTTGCAACACAGCAGGTAAAAAAAACATGTTGCTGTTTAAAAAACGAGAACTGAAACAAACAAACAAACCTCCAGTTTGGTTGAAGCGCTGCTTTGCAGTTTGAATGTTGACTTTGAAGGCCTGCTGGATACGGCTCCAGTGCTCAGCTTCACCTGCCAAGTACTCTGGGTTATCTTCTGTGACTCTCTTCATCCAGTCCTGTTTGGGTTCTGCCGTCTCTGTGTTGCTGTCGTAGCGAATCATCTGAACTTCATCAACCGAACCGACAGACACAAACTCTGGGAAGTTTGGGACGTGAGAGGAACCAGTGTAGAAATACTTCAGAGAGTGAATCACTGAAAGACAAAGATAACGTCCTGATTTTAGTTTTAATGATCACAGTCAGACGTTCTAATAATCTCTGTTGTGTATAAACCAAATATTTCCAGTGTTTTTTATGGCCTCTAACTTATTCTGACCAGTGTTTACTCATGGCTCTTCCTTGAGGTTTAGGATTAAAAATTTGAACTCTATAACTTCTTGAAGATAAACCCAGAACATGTTCACAGTTTGAAGTGTGTCTTTTTGCTCTTTTCTGTTTCTATTGTCATTTTTTGAGTCGCCGTGGATTTCAATTGTTTTATTATAGTTTTTGTTTTGTTTGCTCTGATATGTATTGTCAGCTGTGAGACCTTATATCAACAGGTGTGTGCCTCTCCTTATCACGTCCAATCAGCTGAATCTACCACAGGTGGACTCCAATCAAACTGCAGAAACATCTCAGCAACAATCCGGAGAAATTAGATTTAGAATTATTGCGTCAATACGATATCAGTTTTTCCTTTTTAATGAGTTTGCAAGAATTTCTAACATTCTGTTTTGACCTTGTTATTGTGTGGTATTGATTATAGGTTGATGAATTTACAATCAGTTATAAAACGGCAACATGTGAAAAGATTGAAGGGGTCTGAATACTTCCTGAATGCACTGTAACAACCTTAAACTCATACGTGCTGCAGTATATAGATACATTTAAAATGTTTAACTCACCTGAGGCTGCGTCGTTTATTCCCAGAAGAACCAGATAAATCACAGTCTTCATTGTGTCGGATCTTTATCTGTGATAGAAGAACTACTCATGTGTTTCTGTCCGGTGGAGGAGGCTGAGGATCCAGCTGTGGATCAGTTTAAACTGGACATTCAGTGTGAAACCAGCGGCGTCTTCTCACTCAGCTTCACCCAGTGTCAGCTGTGACAGGACCGTTAGTTCACGGCTGAGATCTCAGTCTGAACCACAGCTGTTTCCCTCAGGGACCATCAACAAATCAACATTTAAATCACACACAGCCAGAGTTATTCTCAGCTCCTTCCTGCTCTGCTAACCTGCTCATATTACTGAAAATGTAGCAGACCTGCTTTGACTGCTAATGTGTGATTTATCTAGTTTAAATAAATATTTGAATACAAGAAGAAAGAAGAAATGCATTTTTAAATAGCTTCCATGTGACTCTAAATCCATACAGATACTATAACGACACTGAACACATCAGTCACATCAGACTGCATTTAGGGCATCTTCTATTTTATATGAATATATAAAATATATATATATGAAAATGCTTCTTTTTTTTAAATTGAGGTATCAAAGCAGCTGTACTACATGAGATAAATTGTATATATAGTATGTGTATATATATATGTATATATATATATATATTGTGTATTGTAATATGGTCGAGTTAGCAGGATCCGGAGCGACTGTCCGTCTGAAATCCAAACTCTGAGACAGAAACACGGAAATTCACATCTGAGCCAATGACGATTCAATGTGCGCGTTGCGTCACTTAAATCTGGGTTAAACTGAGTTTAATACCGGAAGAGAAATAAAAATAACAAAACATCTGCCATGGATGAATGGAGGTTTAAGTGTGAAAACGAAATCAAACTGATTATATTTCAACTTGAGCTTCACTCCCAGTATTCCTGATAACCACCGCCATTTGTCAAAACAGATTTTCTGAATTTCATGGCAGTACCAGTACATTTTCAAAAGAAGAAGGTGAGAAAGAAGAGGATACAGTGTGAGACACGCTGGGACATGTGGTTAAATAATGTTAAGCTGTTTGAAACACATATTTGAAATGTACAATAACACCTTTGATAACATTACCCCTCAAATAACTGACTGTGGGTCAGTTCACCCAGTGAATGTAAATAAGCAGTGAACTGGAACACACTTTGTATAAAAGTGATATAAATGTAGTCCAGACATAAAAGGGCTGTTTTTACAGAAAATATACAATAAACACAAAAAACTGTTAAAGGGATGATTCTGTTGTTAAATAGTTTTGTTCTGTTCCAACCTTCAGAGCCTCTTCACTTGGTCTGTGTGAATAGTTAAAAATCAGGCTGCAGTCACAGATGGGAGGACCAACATCAGGAAGTAGAGGCGAGACTCGCATTTGTTATATTAGATTTTTTATTGACTTGTAAAACACAGATAGAAATTTTCCATTCCACCATTTAACAAATACATGTTAGAATTTGAAAGCTTGTACTTTCATTGACAGAAACTGAAGCAGAAATACCCCAGATATTCTACTAACCCACTCAGTATAAATATAACAATCTTTTATATGAAACACCAAAAGACAGAAATCATAAACTTATTTTACAACAGATAAATGCATAGGTTTCACAAAATTTCTTCACACAAACACCCAAAACCCAACATTTGTTATATAATGATGAGAGAAAGAGTCAAAAAGTCATCATGAATAATGTAACAGTCTAAACACAATAAATGTGAATCATCATCTAGTTGATAACTGTCATTATGCAAAATCTCTTGCATTCATTGAAGACAACTGAGTAGAAACATCCCACAGATTTGACCAACTCACTTAATATAAATGTAAGAATCTTTCACACCAAACACCATAAAATACAGAAATCATGAAGTAACTTTTCTTTTCTTCACCAAACAAAAAACATTTACAACAGATAAATGCAAATTTGATGGCAAAAGAAGGAAATTGTGGAAAAAAATAACTTTATGATTTCATAGATACACCCACCACCTGATAGTTCTATCAGTTCTATCACAGTTTAGGAGACTGAACCAAAACAATGAGCTGAAAGTCACTAAAATGTTGTGTAGAGCTGCTGCAGAGTTGGTGATAATTCTTTACACATGTAACATTACACTTAGTAATTTTATTCATTTTTATATAAAACTGCTGATTAGTCCAGACTCATTACATAAAGTTTTTACCATGTAAATGATAATGAGTCCATTTTGGTGTTGTGATGCTTTTGTGCATGTTTTGTATATAGATTACAGATTGTCTTTGCTGTAGTTCAATGTTGCAGATTATTTATAGAGTGGAGTTCACCCTCCTCTTCAAACTGTCTCTCATCTGTTTGAACAGATAAACAAACATTAATTAATGAATAGTGCAAAAATGTTTTCAAAAATGCAAAACGTGTCAAAATGGGAAAGTGTAAGATCATGAGAGAAATGAGATGAAAGAATGAACACTTACAATGGCTCAAAATGTGCATAAATAATATTTGCTTTTAAACCATGTCGTACAACGCTGAGATGGTTGTATGCAGTGGATACAGGAGTCAGACAGAGACGTGTGTTACCTTTTCATCAGTGGTGTGGTGCTGCCTGCACTTTCTCCAGTAGAACTGTAAGATTTAAATGAAAGTGTGTCCGGATCTGAAAAGAAAGAGATAAAATAATTTTAACAAGTCACATTAGACAAAAACATAAATTATAGAAAAAGTCAGTCAGATAAATAGATAGATATTTTCAAATATATAGATACAGAGAGACAGACAGTTTAAACATCATCTGGATGCTGTATATAAAGGTGAAGTGTCAGACAGAGCTGTTACCTTTCATCAGTGCTTTGTCACTTTCTTTTGCAGAATCATCAGAGCTACATGAAGAGGTCTCTGACTCTGAAGAGAAAAATAAAACAAATCAATTTAAACCACATTCAAGTAAATTACTGGATATTTACTTATTGAAATGCAGTTGAAATGAAAAGCGAAAATATAGAATGAATGCTGGTCTTTTTTTTTTTTTTTTACTTTATTTGCCCCAGTTGCAATTCAATGGGGAAATATACATATCTGATATGAGAACAATTTTCTCAGCAACTTAAAACAGTCTCTTTGACATAACTTTATTTATTTTTGTAAGTCAGAGATGAAGCTTGCGATTTTATCTTGTACTGCTGCAGGCTTTACAAAAGTGAAATGTGACTGAGTCTGATGCAGTAAAACATGGCAGCTGACAATGACACTCTAACAGAATAAACTGAATAGAATAAACAACCCAACTGGTCAAGGCAGAAGGCCGCCCAACCTGAGCCTGGTTCTGCTCGATGTTTCTGTTTCTTAAAAGGAAGCTTTTCCTTGCCACTGTTGCCTCATGGTGGGATCTGTTGGGTCTCACTTTCTAAATATTAAAATATAAAGAGTACGGTCTAGACCTGCGCTATATGTACCAGTGCATTGAGATAACGTCTGTTGTAATGTGAATTGACTAGACAATGAAAACAAGTTGTACTCACTTTGTTGAGTTGATTTCTCTGATTTCCCTAAAATAAAAACAAGACAGATGATTTCTGCTGTCACAGTTACAAATTCCAAAATAAATTCTCTCCACTGATGAACCTGACGCCACTACTCACTGAAATTGGCTAAAAAATACCTTCTACCACTCTGTTTATGTCTTTATTTCTTTTCCTGTTATTTCTCTCTAACATCATTAAGCTAAGGTCATATCATCATGACTGAGTCTACACTGTTTACACTGGTCTCTGCTTCAGACAAACACTCCTTTCAGCTTTACAAACTGAAGCTCAACTCAAAGACTGATAACAAAGAAGCCAAAAAGTCTCTCACTCTTCTTTTTATAAGCCAAGAAAACCAGAAGAACTTTTTCAGTATATTCACCCTGTGTGCTGCTTTCAGTGGAACCAACAGGGCTTGATGATATGGATACAAACTTTTAGAGTTTGGTAATTTTATAGCATATACACCCATACATATCATGGTGTAAAGAACATGAAAAAAACCTCTGTGACACAGTGTCCAGTTGTATTAATTCATCCCTGATTTAGCCAGAAAATGCATGTAGCCATTATTCACCTATGGTATTCATTAATGGAAATTTGTAACAAAAAAATAAACATTTGATCAGTTTAGAAAGACGAGACAAACTGTGATGTGACAGGACCTGAAGTGTATTACACTTTGCAATCTGAAGAATTACAGAAAAATACAATTTAGAAACTTCTCTCACCGGATCTCTCACTGTTCTTCCTTTTGTAAACCACAAATCCAATGACAGCGATGAGGACGAGAGCAACTACAACCACTGCAGCAATGATGGGGACGGTCACATCACTGGATGTCTCTGTTGAGGATAAAAAGAAAACAACCAATCACATCCTGTACATATGAAGCATAGAAAATGACGTTAAACATAACTTTATTTGTGTCTGTTTGATTTCAGATATCTGCAGAAATACTAAATTGAATGGAATTTTATCCCAATAAAAAAACACAACGTGAAGCAAGACTTAGACTTGACTAAGTCTAAGTATGAAGCAATTCTAACAAAACCCATTTCATAAAGCTGAACACTTGAATTAGTCAAAGTATACACCACAACATAAAATCATGTTGTATTGTTGGCTCTGTTCTTCCTTAATCAGTGGTTAAGAAGAATCAACAGGCAGCACAAAGAAAATACTTAAAACTGTCATTGTATGTTGAAAAAGAAAAATGATAACACACAAGACTGTAGTTGTATTTAGCACAAAAAATAAATAAATACAGGACTCATGTTTTCCGCTTCTATCACTTCTCCAATCTTACTCCAGTTGGTCCTGATCTCTGCTTTGTCCAGTCTTTTGATGATGTCCTCCTTCACACCAGAGAGCTGAAACACACATTCATACTTCTCTCCAGGTGCAGGTGTTGATTTCAGGTCAACACTCATCTGGAAGGTTCCATCATGGTTGGGGAGGATCTCTCCTTGGTCCACGTCCTCATGAAGCTCCTCTCCATCTTTCCTCCAGAACATCATGGCTCTGTCAGGGTAGAAACCTGTAGCGTGGCAGCTGACTGGAGAGGAGGGAGTCTTCTGGAGGAGAGACACTGAGGGAAGATCTGGAGAGGGGGTGTAAACAATGCTCTTTGTTTTAATAAAGTAGAAGCTGAAATTCCTAAAACTTAAACAGGACAGAAGTTACAATAAATAAAAGAAAGGAATAAACTGTAGGCAAAGGATTTTGAACACATCAGGTAATGTGCTTAATATGTTATAATGTTACAGCAAGACACACTTCTGAGAAAACACAGGCACACAAAGAAAGTCAGAGAAACTGAATCTGAAATACACTTTATGGCAAAGAGTATGGGGGCAATCATGTTTTAGTTTTTTTCCCCAAAGTGTTGCTACACAGTTGGAAGTACACGATTGTCTAGTATCACTGTCAGTATCATACAAATATCACTTTGTGCTGTAGCATTAAGATTTCCCTGAACAAAAACTAAAAACTACCCAAGACCAAAAGTATACAAAAAGTGTCCACATATTTTAATTTTTTTCAATATTCTTCAGTGACAGAAAACAAAGGAAAGCACAGAAAAGTTGGGACAAAAGCATCTACAAAATGAATGTAAACTACATCAGGTCATGTGATTCTACCTGTTCTCAGCAGAGAGCTCCTCCCATAGTTCACATACTTCTTCACCCAGTCTGGGCAAACCTGGGTCAGGTACTGTTTGTCTGATTCAATGTAAAAATGTTTACTATCCCAGTTCATTTTGGTAATCAAAGCTTGTTGTTTTGGAGCGATCCATGTCTGTGTCTTCAGGTCAAATGATAAGAAGTCTTCGCCGTCATAACCAAACTGACTAAATCCAGTAACCTCTCCAGTCTCATCGTCCCATTCACAGCCGTACATTTTCTGGACGATGTGGACACCTGAGACAAAGAGAGAGTCTGCTGTAAACAGAGTCATGCCCTAACACAGTCCATATCCTCAACAGCAGATACAGATGAGACCTGATCCTGGACTGAACATTAGATCCAGTGAAACTCTGCAGCCTGTGGATCAGTCCAACAACATCCTCTTCCTGTGAGAAACTACAGACTAGACTGTCCTCAGGTTTGTTCTAGAAGCTTCCACTGAAGGAGAGTTTCAGTCCAGGATTAATCAATCACTACTCACCTCTGGTCTGACTGAAACGTTGTTTGACATGATCAATACTAGCTCTGAAGTTCTGCTCAGCAACAATGGAGATCTGAGTCTCTCTCTCCCAGTACTCAGGTCCTTCACTCTTGGCAATCCAGTCCTGCTTGGGGATCTCTTTTTTAATGATACTGTCATAGTAAGTGAAAGCCTGCTTATCTACCTCACCCACAGTCACAAACTCTGGGAAGCCTGTGATTCCTGCTGATGCTGTGTAGAAGTACTGCAGCGAATGTCTCACTGTGGCAAAAGAAAACACTGTGTCACTCTTTTGAAAAACATGTTACACTGTGAGAATCAACAATTTTCAAACACAAATTTGCTGCAATGGTAAAACAAACTGGGTAAGGATTTGGAAAATATAAGATAACCCTTTAATTACACAAGAGACTTTAAAATCTGCAGTTATGTACTAATGACAAAGATAGATGAAAGGCTGTTTAAGACTATTTAAACAAAAAAAAAACCCTACCTTTACTTCGGTCCAGGGAATTGGTAATATATTTACAGTCTTAACATGTAGATCTAAATATCATACATAAATGCAGTTTTATTTATTTAAATAACAATTATCAATGTATCAACCATTTGAATGGATCACATTATGATAATATGATTATTTCAATCAATATTTAATTACAATTATTAAAAACTACTTTAAAACTTAGTTTGTATACAGTATGATTAAATGTGATTTCTGAATGCATTTTCCATATCATGAAACAGTTAACAGAGACAGAAATAATCATAGTACAACACTAATTTCAACCATATCACCCAGCCCAACTGCTCCTCTTTCTAGTTTCAAATGAGGAATTGAGGAAAGTATTGTACAGAGTTATTCCTTTGCATTCTTGTCATTCAATCGGGTAAAGTCCAAAACAAAAATTCAAAAGTTGTGTATGATACAGAGGTTTGTTTTGGTATTGTCCAATTATTTGGAAGCTGATTGTTCAGAAATAAAAGGGAAACATTCCGCATAAAATAAACTCTACAACTACAACTACATTCATCCACTAATTTTCATACAGTCCAGAGCATAAATATTTGTTCTTTGGTCTCTGTGCTTCAGCACAATCAATTTAATTCAACCCTCACAAAAAATGGAGGACAACTTCATTCTAAGCAAAGTTCTTGCTTCAAAAGCATCATGATTGCCACTACTGTGACAGCTTGGTAGAGATGACAGAAGGATCACTAAGATGTCACTGACATTATGTAAATATACCTGATTTTGGAATAACTCTTATCTCACTCAATAATAGACCAATGAGCTTCATTAGCTGGAAACTAAAAGGTGTAGCACACTTGCAACATACAGTATCATACATCTTCAGTTTTGAAGAATTGCAGAGATACCATATTGGGAACTCCTCATTTCTCCAAATTTCATCAGATGAAATCTATAACCAATATGTTCCCACACTGCTCACTCGAATGTGTCTGCATTCTCAGGGTTATTAACTGGAAGGTGTTATGGTTCTGCCTTCCCATATCAAAATACCAGACAATGGAGATTTGCACTGATTTTGATTGACTGATGTTTCAGCACCCGCCATTTGCCACTACCACTATAGGGATGATCTCTGTTGCGCTCACTATAGGCATGAAAAAGACAAGAAAAATTCATATTTAATTGATATTTATAAATATGATGACTTTTGTAAATAAAATCTTTACATTGTGTCATGGGGGTGTGCTAGGTGGTATATGATGGATGTTAGGACCAAAGATTTCCCTGCAGAACATTGTATTGTAATGAGATTAACAGTGTTATTTACTTCATCTGTCAGTGGTTTTAATGCTGTGGCTGATTAGTGTATTTATGAAGCTAAAGTGCTAAAGGGGACGTGTTATGTGAGTCAGGGCGTGCAAAAAGGTACGTAGAGAAATCTCAGCTGAGATAAAAGCTTGTGATGTGCGCTGTCAAAAGCTGTTAAATTGGATTTATTTCCAGGGGCAATTCTAGGATCAGAGGTTTAGGGGTGCTGAGCACCCAGAGAGCTGCCGGCCAGGCAAGATAAATTTCACTGTTTTTCACATTTTAACACAATTTCATTCCCACATTTGTGAAAGAAAAGCATAACACTTTTTGGGAAAGTCTGTGACTAAACCATCAAATCTGATAAAGGTTATTTAAATGCTGAGCCACAGCAAAAGAATGGATGGAATCATAAAAGAAACATATCGTAATCCTAATTTCTGGGGGAAGACAATTCATTTTGACACAGCAGCTCCTCAACATACACATAAACAGTATGTATGTTTCTGGAGTAAACCAGCCTCCTATAGTGAGTACCAAACATTCAAAAAAGTGACCATGGACTTATTTTTTGGACTGTTATTTTAATTGCAATGCACAACATGTGAAACACTAACAGAAATTGACTGCCTTTTTCCTTTTTGTCGGTATTATATAATACAAATACATAAATAAAAATACACTTAAAAAAAGTTAAGTGCTTGAAATCCACAAAATAATAATTATAATAATAAATAATAATAATAAAATAATAAAGGAGAGGCAACCCTGCCTATGATACAGTGTATGTAATCATCTTTGGATACTGGATTGTGTGTGACAAACACACAATAGGATTTATAATGTTAATGGGCATCCAGTCAGTTAGACAGGTTGATCGGTGGGCTCTCAAAGTGCCGATCAGAAAAGCCGTTCACTTTTTTTTTTAAGCCGAGTATACAAGATATTTTTGTTGCCACCGAGCCGACGTTAGTCTCTTATCATTCTGTGATCGGTATCGGCAGATTTATGAATGATTCCTGTGATCGGTGATCGGATCAAAGTTAACAATTGCGCCACATATATCCTGGTTTAAGCCATGTACTTACACCACTTAGGTAAAGGCAGCGTATTGCTCTGTGCAGATAGAGCGCTCAGAGCTCTGAAAAGGTGGCCCGCATGGGGTGGATCAAACCATTTTTGAGGTGGGGGGGTGCTGCTGGTGTATTTTTGTTAAATATTACGTTTCAACCAAGTACTGTATGGTTTCGACGCTTTTATAGCTTGTTAAAAAAAAAAAGTAAAGAAAAAAAATTCAAATCTCTCAAATTTTAGGGGGCTGGGATTCAATTTAGGCATTTCTAGCCTAAACATACAGACACTTAACCAACAATTAACCAACTTAAAATGTTTAACTCACCTGCCACCGCGCCGTGTACTCCCAGGAGAACCAGACAAATCATGGTCTCCATTGTAACCGGTAGGGTCTACATTTAAACTAAAGGACAAACAACTAATACGCAATTTTTCAGTAGCCTACAACGAAACACAGGCACAGGACGCTACCTGCTCGATCAACGAGGAAGAAGTGTGACGGTAGGTGTTCTATCTGAGCCAATGGGATTTTAGTCTGAGCGCAGCTTCCTTAATTTAGCTCCCCCCAAATGATCCACTGAGATAAATCACGGAAGTGAATCTAAGATCTGTTTATTTTAAACGTGTTAAATGCAATTTCTACTCATATTTGATAACAAAATCAATAACTTTAATGTATCTAAATGGACACTTTTGTCAAGAAATACTTCACCATGCACAACTTTAGAAATAAGAAAGCTATATAGTCTTGTTGTAATGTTTTTTATTTGTTTGTTTGTTTTCAGGCTTTCTTGATGTCTGTGTCTGTCTCAGCCCTGTGATGGAGCTTTCCAGGGTGCGGTCTACCTCCCTAATGTTTCATGATTTACAGTGCTGAAAGTCAATAAATAAACTTTCAATTCATAAACTTTTGGGGTGGATATATGAACTACACATGTAGCCCCCGACCTCCAACCTGCAATAAGGGACTTCTCAACAGGATTGGGAGACCTGCAGAGCTGTATTTTGTGGTTCTCAACTTTGTTTGTATATGAAAGAATTTTTTTTTTTTTTAAGTTATGTTGACTTATGACCTCAGTATTTCTGAAACTATCCTCAAAATAAATATAATCATATTTGATATCAAAACATGTCATGAAACATGTCTCATCTCTGTGGCGAAATTTTGTCTCTTTTTTTTCAACACAGCCAGAGGTCAGACTCAACTACAGATCAGCACCCTACAGCTGGGAGGTCAGTTTCACTTATGTCTGTGTGACCCAAAGGACTGAGGGTGAGGCACCAAAGTTGAGCAATACCACCATAACCTGTGTTTTCACCAGGATCCAACTTTATGAACTTTACTTTAATAAAAAAGGAACAGGTCAGCTTCACAGGGAGATTTGTAAAAGATGTGAGAGACGTGGCTTCAAGCTGAAAGTTGTACAGAATTTGCAAAAACATTAGATATGTCTTTTTTTTATATATAAAAATGGCAGTTAAATATTAGCACTGGGTTAACAAGGAAACTCTGTGAGACAGAGCACTGTGTGTAAAGTTCCTAAACTAAGACACACACAGTATCACACCCATGCAAATACATGCTGGTACACACAGTCACTATGCCACACCTAACCCTCTGGCAACAACAGTGTGCTGCCATTTTGTGTCTCTTCTTTTGTTGTTATGAGATGGCAAACAACAAACACGCTCTGTCTCTCTTTGACCAGGTAGCTGCTGCAGGGAAAACTGGCTGTCAGTGTTTGATTCCTAACACACACATCTTATCATTTTATCCAATGGGATTATAGTATATAGTATATAGTATAGAAGAGACTGTGTTATGTGCCTTGATAATGGTTTGATTTGGGGCTTTCAGTGGTTTTCAAGAAATCAAACTCTCGGGGTGACAACATACTTTTACTACTTTTACATACTTTAGATGTGCGTCACACTGAACCTGCCCAGAAAACAACTGAATTTAACTTGTTCCTTCTGTCTCTCTGGCCGGCCCTGATGTTCCTGTATGTCAAACAGAGCAACAAACTAAACCTGGTATAAACAAACCTCAGTAATATTAACAGCTGCCTTTTCAGGACTCAGTGTCAGAGCTCCACCACCAGGCAGAAACAGGACACCCCTCTGTTCTGGGAAACATGATGAGTCTGTTAGGTTTCGTTTTTCTGTAGATGACAAACAGTCCTGGTATGATTTGCAGATTTTGGCGCTAAAACCAGGAACAAAGAGCGGGTTATGGTTGTTATGTTATTTATCCCTGACAGGCCACTGAAGCCTCTTCTGCTTCTTGTTCTGTCACATTCCTCTGATGTCCACAAATACCTTTCTGTACAGACTTAATCAAAGAGGAACATAAGTAAAACTTCAGTCATGTAAAACTGAAAAATCATAAACCAAGTGTGCTGCATATGGTTTTAAATCAAAGAGAAACTGCATCATATAAAGGAAAATAACTCATCTGATCTGATCTTATTATATTAAATGGAAATAAGTTGCTCTCATCCTAAAAACTAATTTGTTTGCAATTTGCATGAACAAAAAACATCCTACCCAACTCTGGCTCACAGAAAACCATGAGCTTGATGTGTTGTATTTAGTTTATAACCATCATAAAAAAGGACTGAACTTGGTAACTTCTCTTGTTAAGATGCAGATAAAACCAAGAGCTGTATGTGTGGTTTTATGAGGGTTGTTCAAGACCTATTATTGTTTCTGTTTCTCTTGTCCTCATCTGACCTCGATTCACACTGACCGAATTCTCTTCCTCAAAGTTTGCTCCCTCACACGTCTCCTTGTTTCTCAGTATAATCTCCATTTTCTGGATTAAAGGAGTCATTCTGCAAATAATCCAGGTGAGTACAGGCTGTAAGCGACCGTAGTTATAATAAAACTCAACTGCAGGAGGTTTAGGAGAAGAAGAAGAGACCAAGGAAGCAAACGAAGGATGCATAAAGGTAGTGGATCGTGTCCGGTCATAGACTGTGTAGTCCAGACCGAGTCCTGGTGGATTATTGCTTGTCAGAGGGCGCCACCTATCTGTAGCTCTGCAGAGTCTCTCAGTGCACAGTTTAAAACATTTCGGCCAGTGTTTTCTTTCAGGTTGTATTAAAAGGTTTGTCTTTCATTTTCTTTTCTTTTATTATTTTATTTAGTTTAATGTCAATTTTATTTTCAAAGCCTCTACAACTTACATTTGAAATTGTTACAAGTTGCGCTTTTATTTTGAAATTATTACCGGATTTTGTTTTGCTCTGGTTATTGTGACAGAGTCGGTGAACGTGAAAGTGAAACTAAAGCGAACCCGGGTTTTGCAGGGGAAATCCGCCGATCATAACCCGCTTTAGTCCGTATTATAACAGCAGAAAACAGAATCTGACATCCGAGGGGAGACGAACAACTATGGCGGACTTTTCTACAATTTATAAACTGTCTCTGGTCGCAGTTACCTGCTTCATACAAGGTAGGTTTACCTGTCCACGTTTTCCCTTTGCTGCTCTGACAAAATACACGAAACTGAGCAAATACTTTCATGCACAGGTTAATAAGATATCTAACGCTTTATCTCGGACGTGGGAGTTTGCACATGTATCTAAACATCTGTCTAATATAATTTGGGAGGGAAGTGTGCAAAACAACTTGAACTTTCAGTTTCAGACTATTAAAATACAGTAAAATATCAGTCTTTGTAAGATATATATATGCCGAATTTAGCATAATACCCAGTCACGTGGTGAAACGTGATAATTATAGTCTTAGGCCAGTGTAAGATTGTTTTTACATTGTTGGACTTTATAATTTCAGTATATTTCTAAATGGAGTTTGGTGTGAAGCGTTCAGTGCAGTTGTGCGCGCCGCCCTCTCCTGGTTGAAACGGGTATTACACCTTGCGCGATTGTGTTCATTTTAGTTTAATTAATCAAACAACTAAAATTCAATAAATGTGAGCCTAAATAAAAATAGAGAGAGATCAAAATGAGAAATATAAGCGTAACTTTCTGAGAAAATACTGCCTGTCCTGTCAGACATGAAAATGCAGGAGAATAAAGTGAAAGCAAGACTCTCAGGTGTGGAAACGCTTGAGGAAAAAAGCTACAACTTATTTGGTTTCACCAAAGAGAATCAGTGTTTTCTTTTATTTCCAACTTCTATTTAATGTAACTATAGTAGATTATTCTTGTAAAATGTTTTGCAAAATTATGATTCACTGGTAAATATTGGCAGAGTGTGGCTACACTCTGCTATGGACCTTTGTCAGTGTAATCTGATTATTATACTCATGTTAAACTCATTTTTTGTGTTAAATCTGCAGCGTGCAGCAGCAGCTGTCCGGTGTTGGAGTGCTGGTTTGTGCAGGAGAAGGCCGGTCGAGGAGGAGGTTTAACTGCAGCTACGACTCAGGAAAAATCCCTGCTTCACGTCAGAACAGACCCAAACAGAGCAGAGTCCCAACACACTCCATCTGATATCAGCCCTGACAGAGTCTACTTTGTTACAGGTGGGTTTAACATGATTCTGTAACTGTAATCTGTAATGTATCAGAAAATGAAAGGATTGAGGTTTATTATTGTTTTCTTTTCAAGCAGGCCTCATATTTATGTAAACCATGACCATGTACATGTTACCCTCCTGCTTCCTCTGTCCTCAGACCCTGCTGCCACTCTCTGCCACCGCTCCCTCAACCCTCCCAAAGGCTCCATCAAGAAGCCCCAGTGTGAGATCAACCCCTTCCTGCCGCAGATCTCCAGCCTCAAATGGGTCACTCCACTCACAGACTCTGCCTTCAGCCCCATGTAGCTGCGAGCTGATTGGTATTCAGCCGCACTACAGGGGCTCAAGAAGCAGATGGGCGTGTCCACTATCATGCGTGCTCCCACAGCGTCCAAAGAGAACAATGGTAAAGACTAAGATGTTCAGAAACTGAAAAAGTGTCTCTTATCTCAGTCGTATTTGGTAGTTTGACTCTCTCTCGTCTCTGTGTCCTCAGTGATCCTGAGCGTCACCAGTAAAACAGTCTCGGTGAAGGCCAGGCTCGGGAAGCCGGTGCTGCTGGACTGTGGCTTCTGGGTCGACCCGTCCTCGCCTCTGGCCGGGATGGGTTTTGCCGTCGAGTGGCGCTACCAGTTCAGAGGCGAGGGCCGACTTGTTCTGGCGTATGACGGGAAGACGGACCGCCTGGCTGACACACAGGAAGAAGGAGCCATGCTGGACTTCGAGGGTTTGCACACAAAGGGAAACGCATCCCTGATCCTGCAGGAGGCTAAAGTGCGTCACTCTGGGACATATATTTGTACGGTGTATCTGCCGTATCTTCTGGCTCAGACGGCGATGGAGCTTGAGATTGTTGGTGAGGGAAAAGATGGTAGTTTTTGGAGCCTTTTTCAAGCACTACTCAAGTCTGAAGATGATGTTAGACAGAGGGAATGTGCTAATAATCCAAATCCAAGAATAACATTATTAACTTTCTCTTTAATTAATGTTTGCTTTTCTTGCTCATCCGCTGTTTTCTCCTTCTACCCAGAACCTCCATCCCTCTCCATCCACCCCTCCCCTCTGCCCCTCGCTGTTCCCGGCCAGACTTTGGTTGTCCAGTGTGAAGCGTCCGGCTTCGCCCCCCTCTCCCTGGAGCTGAGCTGGGAGTTTAAAGGCGCTGATGGGAAAACCAGGCCCCTGGAAACAGGCAGCGTAACGGGCCACAGGCAGGCCTGGGACGGCACCTTTGGGCAGACTGCACGGCTGGAGCTCGACGTCTCAAAAATGGACCTGGGCACAGGTGGAGAGCTCACCTGTGTGGCTGTCCACCCTGGAGGCACACGACGGGCCAGCACGACCCTCAGTGTCATCGGTAACGTGGGAGAATTTGGTTGTTGGTTTAAGACATGAGTAGGATATGAAACTAGAGCAACAATCTCATTAATTTAAGTTGAGGTAAAAGTGATTATTGAGTTTTAAGTCTCCGTTTAAAAGTTGAATTGTATGTTCATTATTTTCATTTGTTTTTAATCCAATAAGTAATAATAATTCTGTCTTTTTTTTCTTTTCAGGGTTCAGTACTCCCACTATTGAGGACTCAATGGCGATGGTTGGTGTGGCGTTAGTGCTCTATGGTCTCATCAAGTTTGTCTCCTGGACCTTTACCAGCTCAGGTATCAAATAAAACAAGAACAATAAGCCAGAAAACATCTGTATATACTGACAGTAATAATAATTACTCATGTACTTTGAATCATCTGCTCTGTAGGCTACTTAAAAACAATATGTCTGTACAAATATTCATTTTTGTGTCTTAACTTTTTATCTTTGTCTTGTGTTTTTTCACTGTGTTTAGGCTCAGACCAGGCTGATAAACAAGATAAGGTAATAATAATAATTCTGAATGTGAGTTTACATAAATGTTTCCGTTTGTCCTCGTCTCCTCTCAGTAATAACCTTCGTCCTCTCACAGAAAGAGAAGTAAAGAAGAATAAAGTGGACTGATGTGGACGTGTGATAATGAGCCACTGTTGTCTGTTGGAGGGGAGTTTCAGGAGCGACTGTTCACCTGTTTGTGCCGACAGTTATTTTTAGCTTAGTGATACATTTTTAGTTTTTTTTCTACAGATCTGCTGGGACGCCTGCTGGAGCTCATTCTCACTTAGTTCTGTTTAAATTGTTGTTTTCATTTGGTTTTTTACTGAGGAGGTTTAATCTTCCAAAGGTTAAGGGGGTTTCTGCTCAGTTTAAAAAAAAACAAAAAAAACTGTTGTGTCATTTCTTTAATCTTCTTTTTTTAAAGTGATGTAACGTTTCGTCCTCTCAGTGTTTTATACTGAATTTTTTTCACAAACACTGGAAAAGACCCAACAAGTTAGTGGAATTACACTCTCCTGTGCTAACAGCCCCAAAAAATCACAGATGAAGGATTAGACCTGGGCGTGTGTGTGTGTGTGTGTGTGTGTGTGAGTGAGTGATATATCCCAGCCTGCACCTTAAACAATCCTGGACCGTAAAATTAATATTTGACTAAACTGTCCAAACTTGCAGACTTAATTATATTTTTGTAAATATATGAAAAATAATGTATGTATATTCTGTCATCACATGTTGCTGTTTTTTATTTTATTGTGTGTGTTTGTGTGTGTGTGTGTGTGTTGTCCAGACTAAAGTAGGAATGATGCTCTGTCCATTACTAAAACTGAAGATACAGCCTGGGCCCATTCAAAATAACATGTCCATACAAGTGGGAAGATAATGGTACAAACAGAGCACATCATAAACATGGGAATGAAAATTCATAATTGAAGTCTGTATCATGGGTACAATAAAACATTTCTTAAAACACGCCTCCTCCAGTTTCTTCTTTCTACACAATGTTTAAAAATAACCTGAAAATACTCTCATGTATTTTTATGACAGGGGAAGGTGTAAGAGTTAAACTGTGGTTTAGTGCAGTTTATGTCATTGAGCAGAAAGTTAATATGTTTTGTGTTACTTCTGTTTCTACTCTGAGAAAATGGTCCACAGCAGGTCCAGTGTTGTTGTTCTGAGTGACTTTGTCTGAGCTGCACAGTTGTGTTAATGAGCAGTTTGTTGTGGTGACTGGTGAGTCAGAGAGAATGGTCTGACAGTGTTAGAGTTACTTCCTTAAGCAGATGGTCTATACAGATTGTTACTGGCAGACCAATGTAATGATGGGTGATTAGGTAAGAGGTCAAGAGGGAAAACAGGTTCAGTGTGAAGCAGCAAGGTGTCAAAATCCAGAGAACTCAGGTAAAAAAAAATCCAACATCAAACAGGTAAAAACTCAAAACACTGAAGCTCGAGGAAACTGTAGAGATGAACTGAGGGGGAACACACGGACTAAACACTCCAGGAGGGCAATGACAACAGGGCAGACAAACAGGCAGGAAACACACGGGGGCAGGAAGTGAAACCAAACCGTACACACACAAAGGAAATTACTACAAAATAAGAGTCCAGAAAATCACACAGGAGCAGATCATGACATTACTTTATACTTGTACTGAATTATAAAAGCTGTTGTTGAGTTTGATGGTTTAACAGGTGATTGTGAATGGGCATCTACATATGGTGATGAGTGTTCAGGGAGGAAAGCAGCACGGTGTGTTTCTGGTTGTGTTTTATGCAAAAGAAATTAAGACAATTGTTTGACCATTTTACGGAGCTCCAGATACACTGTCTTTAGTTTAAACAAGAACTTATTTTTCAGGAGTGAGACATTATTAATGGGACTTCTCATTTTTAGATTAGTTTACACAAATGTGAACACGGTGCATTTCTTCTTGACTACATGTTTTAATTTACATACACATTTGTTTTTTTAGACTGTTCCTGTAACTGCTTTACATTGAATCCAGCCCAGATAAAGTCTGTCTAATATAATCTGCATTTTGTAGTATAAAAATAGTTTTAATAGGTTTTAATTAATTATTAGACTTAGTTAATTTAGTGGTTGTTACAGAGAGTATAATTCTGTAGTGAAGATGTAGCCTATATGATTTTATTTATTTACAATGTGGGTGATAGACTGGAGAATCTGGTTGCACAATTAGGCCTATAACAAGGGTAATTTAATTTTTTTTTTTTTCACCTTTATTTAGACAGGAAACAGGGGGAGAGAGCAGGGGAATGACACGCAGTAAAGGTCCGGCCGATCCGGGGACCAGCTGCTTAGGGCACTTAAGCCCATGTGGTACGCGCCCCAACCATTCGGCTACGGGGCGCCTCCATAACAAGGGTAAATTTATAGCTTTTCTACTGTCTGTCTGTTACTGTAGTGATGTAAACTGTTTTTGTGCCTTACACTTTCAGATGCCTCGTTTAAAATCCTACCGTCGCTCTCAGGCAACCAAGAGGGAGATGGAAAAAAGACGGCTTTTGAAAATTAAACGTCAGGCGCTTTGCAGCAACTTTTTTGCAGGTAGGTACCCAACTCATTTTCCTTATGTGTGAAATATATACGTATTTTTGTTGTATGACTCTAAACTGTTGTCCATGTTTTAAAAAATGAATGGTTTGTAAAGGTTTAACTTTATGTCTTTTCAGAGTTGAAGGAGTGCTCCATCCTGTTACATCCTATCAGGTTCAGCAGTGGATTCTTGGATGGGATGGATGAAGCTATCAATGATCATCTTTCCAGCCCACTATACACAGCTGTTTTAAAAAACAAAGAGGTAATTTCAAATTGAATCTAAGAAAGAAATTATTATGTTTATATTGTATTATATTGTCAAAAATGCATGGTGTTATTCATGCAGTTCCTACAATGTTTTTTCCCTAGATGGAGGAAATACCAAAGGTTGTGGGGTTGCCTTCAAACCAATCACTTGCTAGTGCTGTGAAAGTGGACGTGAAGAGGGAGGTTGGTGCAATTTGTTCTACCAAGTCACTGGAGTGCACCTTAATGGAGATAGATGAGTGTCATGCAGTGATCTTGACAAGTCATTTTGTATATATCATGAATTTGTAAGAAAAGCGCCACCCAGCGGCTGACTGACGCCAATTTTTACACAGAGCCTCAGTGAAGTATGGGAAACTACAGGATATGAATTCTACACTTCCTGTTTTGACCGCAACCCATAGGAAGTTTCTTTATGACTTGCACATTATTTTAATAACTTGATCACAGGAGTTCTTGGGAATCACATCATAGGCGGAGTTCAAACAAGTATTTCACAATTTACGGAAAAAATCTTGGCGAACTGAGTGTGGCTTTTACCAGGAGATTTAGCTGAATTTAAAGTTTTTGAATGAGTGATGTACAATGTAGGATCACAGATGTATAATAAGACTTATAAGCAGGCAATGTGAAGGAGTTACTGGCCAAAATACCTTCAGCTCGACTACAGCGCCTTTATCCAATGGCTATCGACATTACTGACCGTCAACCAATCAGAGGCGTTGATGCTGACAGGACTTTAGCGGGTACATTTTCGATCTCGACTCGACAGCAAGACAAGTAGACGAGCATTGTTTTGGTAAATAGAAAGTCTGCGGGATTAAAAACACGATTTTATAGAGCACATCTGACTCGTCAGTTTAACGAATTATGTGATTTTAAAGAATCCAGCATGCGGACTTTTCTTTTGGTTCGTTTATTTTCTTACTTCGCAAAGTCTAAGCGCTAACTAGCTGCTTGGTGCTAATGTTAGCTAACTCTAACAGTGTTTTAACGATGCATCGTGGCGGACCTTTATCTCCCTTTGTTGTCACGTCTAACTGCTCATAAACAAGAGGTGGGTGTTTCTTTCATAACGACAACTTCTCTGTACATTTCCATCTGCGTTATAACGAGCTGCCATCGATCTCGACCACTTCACTGTTTAGTTTCACTTGTAGTTAAGATTCGTCTCCTGTTGGTTTCGGTTCCCATAAACAACATCGTGCTGATGTTAATAGATTATTTGCTTTGTCACGACTGAAGCTATAATGTTCGAGCATCGTGGCAAAATTCCCAAGTATGTGTTTTAATGCTGGGCTGTGTTTGGGAGGATACTCTGTTCAAACATAACTATTTTCACGACAAACGTTTGAGTTTGTAAAATAATAAACGATGGTGACAAATGCTTTTTCAAATAGTTCTAGTATATAATTGTCTGGTCTGAAATCTATGAGACAGAATAGCTGAAGCTGAAGTTACAGCCATTTAAATGTAAATAGAATTATTAGATATTAAATTATTTTTCTGTCTGTTAATTAATTTTCCTGCAGATGTGTTTTTGAGATCTGATCAGTATGAAATAGACCGTATTTAATCTTTTGGCCAGCAACTACAGATTATCATCATCATCAGTTATTCTTCAACTATCCGCTTTGTCAAAAACAACGTCTGAAAATTGATTAAACTGCCCACTATAATTTTCCAGAGCCAGATGTGATGTCTTTAAATGTTTTATTTTGTCCAACCAACATCCAAAACTACTGAAGTACTACTTCTGAACTGTTGGTTTAAACTGTCGCTCGTGTGACCTCCTGTATTTTCAGTTTCCCTGATCAACATTCTCCCTGTTTGTATTTTCTGAAAGCAGAAACAATCAACATTTTGGATGGCGGTGGCTCCCGCCTCGATGGCGGATAAGATCATAGTCCTGGACGATGATGAAGAGAGTCCTCAGCCCTCCTGCGCTGCCCCCACCTCGCCCCCTGAGCATGTCTCGCCTCTCCAAGCTCAGCAGCCGACTCCTACTCACATTACCCAGTCACCTTTTGCCTCAGCAAAGAAGCAAACCCATGTTCTTCAGGCAGAGAATGAGAGGTTGTTCACTGAGGTGAGTTTACATGAAGGCACATGAACAGTACATTGAAACAGGCTGTGAACTGGAACTGAATTATAATGTGCTTTTGCGTGTCCTTCCTCTGTCACCTTATCTTCTCATCCTTCCTGTTTTATTTTCTGCTTCCCCCCAGTTTGTGGATCACTGCTCGGCCCTCACCCAGGACTGCCCCGAGGTCTTGACCTTCCTCCAAACCAAACACTCCAAGGCCTCTCCCGAGTATCTGTCATCCGTGGAGTTCAGGAACACCTTGGGACGATGTTTGACTCGCGCTCAGGCCAACCGCTCTAAAACATTTGTCTACATCAATGAACTGTGCACTGTACTCAGGCAGCATGCTGCCAAGAAGAGGCAGAACCTCACCAAGGTTGAGCCTGGGTCTTCTACCTCAACATCAAGTACTCTCCAATCTACCTCTGTTACGCTCAAAAGTAAAGACAAGACTAAAGGTAAGATGGATGAGGAGGAGAAAGGGGTGAAACCGGAAGATGAGCAACCTTCCACCTCAGGGCTGCAGGAGAACAACAAAGAGGAGGAACAAGAAGCACAGAAAAAGGCAAAGAGGGCATCCAGGAAACAGGTAAGTGTTGAACATTAGTAGGTGGGAGTAGTATTGTTTTTGTCTGATAATGACCTCAGAAGAATTCAGCTGCTGAATATAATTATTGTTTACTTTTCAAAAGTTGATACAGTGATGATGAAGTCCTTTTCATAAATGTAGAACAGATAATAAAATCCCATTAGAGAGCATTTCTAAATCAATTCACTGTACAGTAAATGGACTTGTGATGGCTTTTAAAATGTATCTTGATTTTTGAAGGCCACATAAAATCATTTTCATTTTCCTTTCACCCTTGAGATTTAACACAAACACAAACTTGGACTCATCAGAACTCTGTGTATAGGAACACGTCTGACTCTTTATGTCTGTTCTTAATTGATCTCAGATAGCGTACCTGGAGAACCTCCTGAAGGTGTACAACAGTGAGATCTGCCGACTGCAGCAGGCTGAGCTGAGTTTAGACGACCTGGGAGCTGAGGACTCTTTGTACATCCAGGAGCACAAGCTCAAACGCAAGGTCAGGCTGGGCTTTGATGTGGGACTCCACCTGGCTCCAGTCACAAATTAAATCTATAAAGAGAAAGATTACACCAGGTTGTGTGACAGTTAGTCAGAGCTGTTTGTTTTCTCCCCTGCTTCTCTTCCAGATGATGAAAATTTATGAAAAGCTGTGTGAACTAAAGGGCTGCGACACGTTAACAGGACGAGTCATTGAGCAGAGGATCACCTACAACAGCACTCGTTATCCTGAGATCAACAGAAGGGTGAGCTGGCTTTTTGTCGGTTTAAATGTGTTCTGGAAAACAACAAACTGGGTAAAACTTGTGTTTGCTATTAATGTGACTGGATCAACATGTTATCTAATCTGATTCCTGCTCTCAGCCTGGGCTCTGAAAGTTAAAACAGGTTGCAATAATTATTATACGACTATATAATTCCCTTGGAGTTATTATAACCTAGTAGTAATCCCATAGTAGATTACTAATGACCTCTAATCCTCTCACACACACCAGTGTAGAGTATTAATTTTAACTGCACAGATCCTACTAAAATTTGACAGTTACAGATTAAAACTTGTAATTTTGAATCAGGACGTTTAGTATTTGGATTAAGTAGTAAATTTAAACATTTAGGTAAATGTAAGTACCAGATCTGACCCAGAATCAGCAGATAACCAGTGTTAAAAGGACTGAGACATTCTAGTTTAATCAGTGGTAGCAGTTTCTGAAACAAACTTACAGGATGTAAGAAGAAGTGTGTAATCATGTCTGAGGTTTGGTTTGGACTGTGCTCAGGCTGTTTCATTTGACATTACTGTGAAACTGATATGCTCCTGATCCTGTACCCTACGTTCCTCCCTCATATTAGATTGAGCGTTTCATAAACAGTCCCGAGGCACAGAGGAACCCTCCAGATTACCCAGACATCCTCCAGCAGGTGCTGCGTGCCAACGAACGCCACAACCTTTGCCTGAGTAGAAAACAGCTAAACCAGATAGCCCAGGACGCCTTCAGAGAGACCGGGAGTCGCATGCAGGAGAGACGTCACCTGGACCTGGTTTACAACTTTGGCTCACATCTCACTGACAACTACAGACCTGGTAAGGCTTTGGGCAGGGGTAAAAATTCTGCTTTGGCAGACTGAGAAAACACTTCCAGCTGACTACTTTCTTACAGTTTCAAGTCATGTCACCCACACTTTTTATAACTTCATAATCAGACAAACGTTTAAAACATTCCTACCATATTAATACAATGCACAGTTGTGCACACACCTCATCCATTCCTTCATCAGTTCCTTCATTTCCACCACTGTTCTCACACTTGCTCTTGTCTCTCTCCTCTTCTCTCCGTCACCCTCTAAAGCTACAGACCCAGCTCTGTCGGACCCTTCACTGCTGCGAAAGCTGCGATCGAACAGAGAAGTGGCTCTATCCCGTCTGGAGGAGGTCATCACCAAATACGCTGTCGAACAAGAGGACACAGAGGAGCAGGAGAGGAACAAACGACTGGAGAAAGACAAGCAGAAAGAGGTATGATTGAAGTAAAGAACACAGTCACCACTGATGGGGTCTTCTTTAACTTCACTCTCCCCCTTCCATCTACTCATTTTCTGGTCCGACACTTGCACATCTTATTTTCAGGGCAACAAATCAGAAAAGGGAGAAGGAAGTAAGGAGGTGAATGGAGTGGCAGAGGAGGAAGAAGAAATGGAGGAAGAAGAGGAGGATGATGATGAAGAAGAAGATGAATCCTCTGATCCAGACATAGAGGAGGAGATCCAGGCCAGCACTCAGCAGGATGGACCAGGTCAGAGCGTAGATGTTAATTCACACGTTTTAATGGTAAATCCAGTGTTGGCAGGATAAAGTCAGTTTCATGTCTGGTCCAACTGAGTCACACATTTGCGATAACACATCAAATTTCAGGTTTGCAGTGCATGTGTGAAAGCAGGTATTTTCGAGGAACTATTAAATTGCTTTAATTTTCCTTTTTCTGTAGACGATGATGAGAATGAGGAGGACAACAGTAACGAGGCGGAGCAAGCAGGAGATGACGCCAACAAGGAGGATCAGACAGACGGGTTGTCAGAAAGCGCTAAAGATGAGGAAGAAGAGCCAGTCACAAGTGGACTCAGTCCTCTTACTGATGACAGCAAGTCCCAGATCTCTCTGTCTGACATCCCCTCCCCTAGAGACAGCCCCAGCCAATCAGAGCCCATGCAGACTGATGACCAGACGCCTCTGTCTAATGGTAACCTTGCAGGATTAGAGGAACCTGTGGATTCCTCCAGTCATGAGCCTGCAGCCAATGGGGTGTCTTTACCCCTGTCACCAGCAATGATCTTAGAAAAATGTGCCACGCAGACCACCAACGGCACGTCGCCGCCGCCCAGCCCCAGAACCACGAGGAGCCAGAAGAGGAAGAGGGAGGAAATTACATCGGGGAACTCCCAAAATAAAAAGCACATAATCACACATAACAGGTACTGTCGTGTTTTAGGTGATAGATTAGGACTGCATGACAATACTTATATTGTTGCTTCTACCTCTTTACTCCTCTCACCATCTGACTCTACGTCCATCCCTCCTCCTCTCCTCAGTGAGGTAGATATCTCTCTGGATATGGGCGTCATTAGCTGCAATTCTCCACATCAGGCAGAGTCTACCCGAGCAGACACTCCGAACCAGGAACTGGTCAGCAGCTCCCAGTCGACGCCGCCTCCTAAGAAAAACAAGGTGGGCAGAATGAATGGTTAATGAGAGTTGAGGGTTGATGGCTGGAGCTTAGTTTGTTCTTTTATATTTAGAAAGTAAAATAAACCATCCTTTATTCCTCCCTGTCCCCCAGTTAGAAGAACTAGACTGAGTGTTTTTACATGGACGTGATGTTTACATGTAACACTTGATAAATACTAGTATCCTGGTTACTGATTACATGTTTGGGTTTCTGAAAATTGCTAACATACTGTGTTCACATGGACTGATACTCATGTCCATGTTAACAGACTTGATACGTCATTTATGGAAAAAAAAGTCAAATTTTGCAATGCACAGAAACTACTTTGTATGTTATGATTTTTCTCAAGTAGATATTTTCACATCACAGATTTTTTAAACGAAAAAATATAAATTATTCAAGAGGAGCAGACCAGTTTAAACTGAGTTTCACATAGAGTTAATGTTTCTGTTGAGCTGCAGACTGTGTTTCCTGCTACAAGTAGATGTTATTGCGCCACAGTTTACAGTAAACAAGTTCCTCTGATCAGAATATTCTACCAGGAAGGGAAATTTAAATGCAAAATAGGAAAATCTGGCACAACTTCACCTACGTCCAGGGTGCATGGAGATGGGGAAAGGTCTGAGGAGGTCAAAACTCGTTCCTTTAAATATGTTAAATGACGACTGATGAAGGCCACAGCCAAAATATGTTGTTTACTAATTATTGTTGTGTACAGATTTTCCTAACTGTGAACCCACTGTTCCAGGTCAATGTGGCGACCCAGTGTGACCCAGATGAGATCATCGTCCTGTCAGATTCAGAGTGACCTTTGACCTCTCTGTGCACTGCAGGATTCTTCCACTGCTCACCTGTATTCTGGGACTGTTTGCTCTTAAGAGTAGGAAAAAGCCGAATAGTTGTGAAAGTGCTCATGTAAATGCAATCTGAACAGTCAATATCAAGCTCTAACAAACACAGAACAAAACCAAGTATTAAGTACCTCATGTCACTTGATCACATATAACCAAACAAAAGCCAAGAAAAAAGTTTTTTTTTGTAAATGACTTAAATAAAATGCTTGTGACTTAACACTTGAGGGAAATCCAGAGTTAACAGGATGTGGGTTTTTTTTGACGATGCAGCAGCGACCTCATCTGAATCTTTCAGGTGATACGACCAGTCAAGACGTCTGTTTCCCGCCTTTCAGTGCAACACTACTAACACTTCTGTGGTACCACTTGGAAGTAGCATTGAATGGATTTAAAAATACTTCTCCTGGGATGACTGTCTCCTGGACTTGAACCCTGAACTTTAGTTAGTGCGCCTTAGGTAAGAAACCAGTGCCTGAAAACATGAACTGTGCAGTTGGACACTCGACTGGCGAGGGCTGCAATAGTTTAACATTTTTATATTTTCAGTCGCTTTTTTTCATAAAGGAGAGGGGAGTGGTGGTTTGTATAAAAGGAACTTTGAGATGACATTGTTTTACTTGCTGTTGCTATTTATGATGTGTTTTGAGTGAGTGGTTTGTACTCTGACGTTAGCGAGATGTGTTGACTGCGGCAGTGACATTTTTTATTTTTATTTTAATGTTTCCTCGTTAAACATATCTCTATTTTTAGATTTAAAATAAAGTAAGATGCTTTCTTCACTCAGACCTGTGGCTGCAGCAGTCTAACTGAATATTTTCCAGTTTATTTTAATGATGAGCCTCATATTTTATGGTTTTCTTACAGTCAACAAAAGCAAAAAAGATCAAAACTATTGATTAATCTTGACTTAATAACGTAACTTGGATTGTGGTTAACCCAAATGTGGATTAATCCGCCTCTGAAAATAATCCCCAACAAATGCATCACGTTTGCTAAAACCTGCAGTGTCCAGCTGCTTCTTTTTTTCTTTAAAAAAAAAAAAAGAAACTTTGCATTTGTGACCCATTTTTTCAGATTGACGTCTGCAGTAGGAACCAGTTGGTCAGAAAGTGTTGACATGGACAAACACAGTTTGTTTTGGTCTTTTCATGGGGTTTGTTGACAGTAAAGAAAATATGGGACACTGCCAGTTTCAACATTTCAAAACAAAATAAAGGAAGTTCAGTATCTCTTTTAATGTATCTCAGATAGAGTTGAGTCTCGTCATGACACAAATGAACTCGACCTGTGCTTCTGTCTGGCCCAGATATCTACATTCAGATCTGTTCAAATGAGCCATTTAAAAGATCGTAAGCACTAAGTTTAATGACTAAATGATAAAAAAAACATCCTCAAAAATGACTTTTCATAAACAATGCAACAATTAAATCCAGCTTTATTCTGTCACATGCTACTATCATTAATTTTCTGTTTTGTCAGGTACATTCCTGTGCCCTCCTGGGTATTTGGATGAATTTAAACCTTAAAAGTTGACATTTCTACCACATTTAAAACAATGTTTGTTTCTTTGTTTCTAGTTGTTTTTATATGGAGTAGTGTTGCGCTTATGATCTCCAGAGTTTAACAAAGAATATTTTTGTGTTCTATGGTTTAAATTCTGGTCCCTGCACTAGTGTGGTGATGGTTGTCTGGGACATTTGGTGAGGTGAAAAATGTTAAACTTTTTTTCTCTATAACAATCCCAATTTCTTTTTCACCTGAATCCTACTTTTATTACATTTTAACCACACAGCTGAACTGATATTTTGGGGTAAATGTTCTTTTCAAAATGAGAAAAGAACGTAGACCTGGAATGTAGTTATCGTAGCTACGATTTATTGGGCCTCATTTATGCAGAGGAGTGATCCATCATTCACTGTGAATTTGTTTCTTTTTCATTTTTGATAAAATAAATGATGCATTTTCTTATATAAGGCCTCTGTGTCACTGGGATTTTTACCTGTTCTTGTACTAAATATATTGAATACTGCTTTTATTTTTATTTGTCATTGGGTAAATATAATTTCTGGATGCAGTTTATGGCTCTCCACTGGTTGATATTCCCACAGATCACACCACTGTTTAAACCTGCAGTTTGTAGTTGTGGCTACATGTGCATAGAGTCATACACTGGACCTCCAACTTAATTTAGTGGATCAGGCATCAGCTATGATGTGACTGATCCACAAAAAGCAAACTTTCTTCATCTATGTTTATCATAAATTTCAATGTTTCTACTATCTGTTCATTCATTCATTCAATTAGCTCTTTTTTTCTGAATTCATGTGACCTTATATACAAATGTTTTCCAGATATACTTGGGATATTTTGGCATCTTATCATACACAATAAAGATATTCAACATTAAGATATGAATGTTACTAAAATATAAGCACCAGAGCTGGATGAAGCATTCAGACCCTTTACCTAAATAAAACTACCAATACAGCAATGTAAAAATACTCCATCCAAAAATATAAGTATTAGCAGCTAAATGTAGTTAAAGTACTGGGTTGGTCCCTCTGACTAACAGATTATTATATATGACATCTTTAGATGATTAACACAACACTTATGTACAGTTTTATTATAAACAGATTCATCTGATAAATCTGAGGGGTCCTGAGATGATTATTAAGAGAGGAGAGAAGAAACATTTATTGTCTTGATAACGTGTGAGACGTTTAGAGAGAAAATCACTACTGTGGAGCTCTTAACAACGAAGACGTCAGGGGCCAATTAATCTTTAACCGTTAATTGTATTTCAAAATGGCGGCGCAGTGACGCAACAAGCTTCTGGATCTGAACTCCGGGGCTAGTCTGTGTGGAGGTTAAATGTTCTCCCTGTGCCTGCGGGTTCTCTGACTTTCTCCTACAGTTCAAACACGTTCAGTTTAATTAGAAACTCGTTATTGCCTTCAGGTGTGAAAAGTTGTTTGTCTAAATATCAGCCCTGAGACAGACCAGCGACCTGTCCAGGTTTACCCCGCTTCTCTCCCTCTGTTAGCCGGGACTTGCTCCATTAGCTACACCGCTAACAGTAAGCGGCATTGCTAATGGATTACCGCATTTTCAAAAGCGAATTATAGCTTCATCTTAAAAGTAACCAGTAACTGAAGCTGTCAGATTAATTTAGCGACGAATATTTCCTTCTGAAATGTAGTGAGGTGGAAGTAAAAAGTAGCATAAAATAGTACAAGTACCTCAAAAAGTACAGTAGCTACAGGAACTAGCTAAAGAAACAGGTGTAACTAACGACATTAATCACGGCTCTGCTACATTTCGAGGTCCTGCTGAGCCATTCAGAGAAAAATGCAGTTAAAAGACAGTGAAGACCAGAAGTCATGGCTGACATTTTAAAAATAAATAATTTTTACCTTGTGAAGCTGCGTTGTACAGTAGTCAGGCCAATCACAGACTGTACACCTCAATTACACATCCACATGAAAGAAGAACCCTCATTAATCAAATTACTTACACCTGTGTTTGACAGGTGAGAAAGGGTCTGTTGGTTTTAACCTAAAACAAATAGAGACCATGATTTATTTATGTTCTCAGAGACATGAAAAGAGATTAAAAACAGACATAGTCAGTTAATTGCACCAAATAATTTATTAATCCATTATTTTTGATACAGGGCAGCGGTGAATATTAATATACTGTAGTTTCTTACATTATTAGTATCACTCAGGAGTTACATAAAAATGTCTATTGACAGCTGTCGTTTTCTGTTCAACAATCAACTGGTCCATCTGAAGACATGTAGGAAGTTGTGTAATGTACAAAAATAATAATAAAAAACCCCTCAAGTCTAGTTTTCAGCAGCAGCTTTGAGTTCTCCGAGTTGATCCTTCCATCTTTATATTTCTATCAATAAAGGAATGTTGAGCTCTTCTATCACTAAGATGCAGAGCTAAAGATACCATTTGGTGGTTTTTTATTTTCTGTTGTTGGTCAGAACGTGTTTTATTGTGTTGGTGCAGCAGCAGGTGAAGCTGCAGAGCTGCTGGAGACAGAGCAATAAATCACACAATGGTCGTTTTAATCCATTATTCAGAATAAGACGTGTGAAGCCTGGAGTCAGAACATGTGAAGAAGAGCCAGCTGATGCCACCAGGGGAGCATTTAGCAAATAAAAAATGTAAATTCTCTTTGGTTTTTGATTTATTTTGTCATAAATTAAGTATCAGAAGATAAGATATACCTCCAGGCAGCTGTATGCTAAATTTTTATATCATAACAATTTACAAATTTGGGTAAGTCTCTTACAAATTGAGGGATTTAGATAAAATGGTGATTCTTGCAGTGCACAGCTGCCTATTATAAAGTTATATGTAACTCGAAACTGCTGCTCTTTTACTTAAATCCAGGTTTCACCTTCCTGTGAAGAGGGTTAAACCTGACACAGGTGGTGGACTGACCAGTAGTACCTTTTTTAATTACTAGATATAAAAAAAACAGATTATTCTGTCTTCTCCTGCTCACAGGTAGAGACTAAGAATTCACACATTTCTGACTGAACCTTCTCTGAACACAAAACCCTTCTGTCTCCTCATGTGTTCCTGTTATTGATGAGTAAACAACAACAAATAAATGTGCTCATCTTGTTCGTGTACATTCACTCTCAGTGAAAATTATCTATATATGAATGTTTATAAGCTTTAGAGTGTTGGCACACTTCAAATGTGGTGAAGTTCACACCTAAGAAAAGCATTAGACACATTTCTCACACACTCTGCTCTGATACACATCCAGTGTTTTCTCTGCAGCTCTGTAGTCGATCAGTGGAGCAAACAAACAGGAACAGATGTGAAACCAAAATTACCACAACAACTGGAGCAGAGTCACAGAGGAAACACTGGAGGTCACACCTCACAGATCACTGAACACATACAAAAGCCAACAGTCCGTTCACTTAGACCGAGCTCCAAACCTGCATAATAAAAACATCCAAACCTTCACAGAAGGTAAAACATTCAGATCCTCCATAGCTTTGCTTTATGTGACTGGAAATGTAAAACATCTCTGAAGGCATGCAAAATGTTGAAGAGGTCACGTGTGATATTTATTCCACTGCTAATTGTCCTGTGCTGTAGCTACACTGGCACACTGAAGTATGATTTATACACAGTTTGATTTGGTTACAGTATGTTAGAGATAAGACTGAAACAATAATGCAGCTACATATCTTCACAAACCATGTTTTCCTTGACTTGAACTATATTTTGTTAAATTACGTAGTTTTTCTTTTAAAATGGATCAGATTTTTACACTTACATCTGAATAACATGTTGAAACTAATGCTATGATAACAAGTATCAGCAATAATGCACAATATGGTGTCCTGATGAAAGAAAATCAGTCTAAACTGCTGATATATTTCTCTGCTCTTCAGGTGCTAATAATGATTCAACAGCTCCGTCCTGTGGAGGATGTGAGATTATTTTACAACTAAAACGTAAACGACAACTTTGACGTTAGAGCGTTTCTTTTAATGGGTCTGTAAGTTTCTGTATCAGGACAGAAATAGGAATGTATCGTTTATTAGCTTCTACTGTGGCCACTCATACAAACAACGACAAAACAAAAACAATCAAGACATAAAAAAAAGCTATGTTTTAACTTGAAGCTGTATTTTTTTAGCATCAATATTTTTGCTATGGTTGCCTGCAGTTTAATATACAGTATGGTTAAACTGTCGACCTGAACTATGTTTAAAGTTTCCTAATACAACATTTTAATTACCAACTGCCAGTCAAACAGAAGTGAGCGTTTTCCATGGTGTAAATATACTTTATCAGCACAGTAAAGGTGTTTGTTTGAGAATGATGAGACCACTGACAGAAACAGGAATAATCAGTGTTGAACGAGCAGGTCAACATGCTGGTAACGGCACCTGAACCTAACATCCCATTCATAAAACATGTCGACATACAAATGACAAACACGACCTTCTTCACAAACAAAACCTATTCTGTGTTTTAATGGAAAAACAAAGGCAGTACAGTATTTAAACTGTGCACTCTCTGTGGTGAATTACCCCTGCCACTGTGTCTTTTCAGTAGTTGTACCAGCACATGTTCAGTATGGTCCCTAAATGCATCACAGAGTATTGATATTATGACTACAACAGTCCCAGTATAGGTACAGCACAGAACTAATAGTGTATTTTAACCACAGCAGAGTCCAAACAGAGTGTGAACTTTGTGTTCAGTGGAGAACTGTAAAAGAGAAACTATGAGGTTTCCTGTATATGAGGTTCAAAATAAACGTACCTGTATTTCAATCAGGCATCTTAAGAGAAAGAACATTTTTGTTTTTTGTGAGTAAACAAAGATGAACTTCAAGTCCTGAGCTCCCACAAATAAATTGGCACTAAAACTATCTGCAGTTCAGTCTTTCCCCAAATATTTATTCATCAGTGGTAAAACAGTAGGAGACAGACAACCAACCAAACCAGTCTTTAGCTTATGTTTCCTCTTCATGACAAAGTCACCAAGACAAGGACGAAAACCAAAACCACTGCTGATAGATATGAAGAAAGACAGAAACACTGCTTGGCTCTTTTACCAATACAAAGACAAATGTTCTCTTAACATTTATAAACTCCCGGGGAGGTCAGGACCTTCACAACTCAATGATGCTTCTAAAACTATTAGAAAAAAAAACACCAGTGGAAAATACTGGAATCTGAAGTCAAGTGATTCTAAACAAAGAAGAAAATGAAACGTAGAGCACTCTTCATAGCAAAATGTTGTCAAGTAAAAAGAATAAAACAAATATGTGACTTGTTTGTGTGCTACTGAAAAAGGAGGTTTTCTCTTCATTTGGGTCCATAACTTGTTCAAAATCTACTTCAACCATTCAGAGGAGGTATACACACTATACACTGTATAGCTTAGATAAAATTACCATCTACCAGCACCAGGTTTCCCAAAGCCTCCTTGATGCTTCTCGATAAGATGCCTCATACAATAGGTTCGGATCATTTTTGGGAAACTCAGTGCAGAACAATTTCAAAAACTTTCTCTTGAACCAATCAACTCTTTCCAAAGCAAAACCAGACGGCGGCAAACGCATCAGTATTTAAAGTTAGTATCTGTTCCAGGTCTGATGACATACAGTATATCTCTATATATTTACAGTAAGAATAATATACTCCTCAAAGCACGAGAACTCTGAGTGATAAAGTAAGAAAGTGAAAGCAGGTAACAGCAGCAAAACTGGCGAACGAATGAGCAGCCAACAGACTGTTCCCGTCTGGTGAACATCCTTCCCTGTACACATGTCGGGGGTCTGTCAGGCTTCCCTTGTGATGAGGATAAATGATTGTGCCTCAATTGTGATCCAAGATGAGTTTTAGGCAAAGCAGCACCGTAGTATCATCTAAAACAACATGGCAGTGCTGACAGTTTGTTACATGGGGCACTGAGGCAGGAAAAGATGATCACTGCTGCTGCTGAGGAATTAAAAAAACACAAATCTGCAACGTTTCAATTGTCTGAGCTTCACGAGCCCTGAAGCTTTGGAATCTGTTAAAATCCTTGTGCCTATTTTCTGAAAACATCAGCGTCTCTATGTAAATCTTTTCCTTCTTTTCTATATTCTCTTGCAGATTTGTGTTTTTCTTCTGATTACAGCAATAAATCACAATACAATACTGCAGAAGATCACAGCAATTTAGAACAGCCATTTTTCTACTCTACTGATACTATAATGTTGCCACAGAAGGTAACTGTTAGTGAAGCACTGTCTTTTCATTTTTGGTTTCCTCTCGACACGCACACATTCTTCCACAAGAACAAAAAAATAAAACTTTGATAACATCTTAGATATTTAAAACAATAGCTTACTCACTGAGACAAAAGGTCCATTTTTTATGAGGCCACTTTTCGGAGGCAAGTTTCCTAAAGTCTTTGCGGTACAAGAACTGCAGATAACTTCAGATAGAATCAGCAAAACCACAAGTCTATCTGAGAAACTTCACACCACAACAGTCGACTGGAATCTCAAAGTCTCATTTTTCTGTAAACACCTACAGGTTCTTTAGGTTGTGTGTCCAACAGGAGCCTCACCTGATCTCCCCATTCTTTACACAGTACACACTTCCTGCTTGAAACGCTGAGTGTTGGCAGTTAAAGGTGTTTCAGACGAGCACCGCACTTCTTTTTACAATCCTTCCAAAACAGCAGCAGGAACCGAGCTCACCAAGAGGCACCCGTTGGACATAACACACAATTTTGGTTTAAGTCACGCTGCTGTCATTGGCACTGACTTCACACACGTCTTCATCACACACACCTCGGCCCAGCCCTAGACCACCAAACATCCCAGATCCCTGACCCTGACCTGGACTCTGAGTGACCACCCCTAGAAGTGCCCCTGCGGCAGCCACGTTGTTGGTCAGAGCAGCACTGCTGCTGTTACTCACACTGTTGTTACTGCTGCTGCTTCCTGTGGCCGAGACGCCGCCGTGCTGCGGTGACAGAACAGCGCCGGAAAGATGTGGAGAAGAAACAGACACTCCTCCTCTCCCTCCTCCTCCTCCCAGAATATTACCCTGACCTCCTTCACCTGCAGACAGGAGGAGGTGAGGGGAGGAAATCAAATCAGGCCCATCCTCACCTCCACCTCCCCCTCTTCTCCCTCCCTCGCCGCTGCTCCCACCTTCCCCGCCATCCCCCAGGCCGCTGCGCCTCTCGCAGTGCGAGCGGTGCCTCATGAAGCTGTCACGCCACATGAACTTCTTGCCACAGCCGAGGCAGTCGTACGGCTTGAGGCCTGTGTGCGTCTTCATGTGCTCTGTGAGGTGATGCTTCATCTTGAACTTCTTGGCACAGACGGGGCAGTGGAAAGGCCTCAGATCCAGGTGCATGTTAATGTGGCGGTCCCTCATGCTCTTGTGGGTGAAGGTCTTCCCACAGTGGCACATGAACACTTTCCCTGATCCCCCGGTGCTGCTGTTGCTGCCACTGCTGCCGCTCCCACCTCCAATCCCCCCACTGTCCAGGCCATCAGCTCCCAAACCGCTCTGCACCGACAGGTGGACTGCACCGTGCTCCAGACCGGGACCTTTGAAAGAGGCTCCTCCGATCATACCACCAGCCATCCCCAGGGGAGGGGCGGCAGCGTCCAGAGAGAGTCCAGAGGCCTGGCTGTAGAGGAGGATCTGGTTCCCCTGCATGTCCAGGGGGAAGAGCTGGGCCCGGGCCGTGGCTGCAGACTGAACCTGGCCCAGCAGAGCTGAAACGGCACGGTTGGCGCTCTGGCTCTGACCTGCAGCGCTGTCATGAAGGTGCTGCGCTAACGTCTGGTCCATTAAACTGCCTTCGAACTTGAGGTAGTCTTCTGAAGACTGGCAGTAGTCCATCTGGAGACAGAGAGGGAGAGAAAACTTTAAATGTAGCTCAGTGAAAAGAAAACTATTTTAACTTACTTGGGGAGACAATTTGCTGAGATCTGCTGCAGTACGACACTTTGCAAAACTGCAAATGGGATTTTACACCATAGAAGTTTTAAAAAATATATTTCCTTTGCACACTGCCCAGGTACAGGTGGCTGTATTTCTCTTACACCTGAAGCTGCTTGAGCTTTGTTGTGTACAATTTGAAATTTTGCAACTCTGGCACTCTCTCGTGGTAGTAAAAAAAGACACTGCACTAGTTTTCAACAGGCCTCATTAATTTTCCAACTGAAAAACTTCTGTTTTGAGAATATTGTGAAAGGTGCTACATGCACACAGTTTGTTTAAAGTGACTCTCAGCTCACCTGTGAGTCCATGTCGTTCTCAGCTCGGCCTCCCAGCTCGGCTGAAAGGCTCCTAACGTTGGAGATGTTGAAGTCGCTTCTCTCCCTCTCTCTGGTCAGCTCCACCTCCCTCTCATCCTCGTCCTCCTCGTCCTCTCCTCCCTCCTCCCCGGACACTACGATGAGGTCATCGTCCTCCGTGCGTTCGGTTTTCACCACCACCCACTGTTTGCGAGGCATGATGCTGGGCTGGCTGTAGGTGGGACGCTTCTGAGATGGCAACGCTGAATCCTCCCCATCCTGCAAATTGAGATATTTCACATTGTAATATAATTATCATAAGATATCTGGTCTTTGTTAGTAAAAACTTATCAGCTTTTAATTTAATTTTTTAATGGAAGGAAAACCTGGAAAGAACCAAAATTGTGTTAAATAGAAAAAGAAAATTCTGAATAAAAGTTTGAAACATGAATTTAAAGGAGCATCAGTGTCAGCTGCTCACACTGGTGAACACTCACCTGATAGGAGGACACACCAAAGCTGTCGCTGACCCCGACTTCCTGCTCTGACACTGAGCTCATTTTCTTCCTCCTCCCGCTGCCTCCTCCTCTTCCTCTCTTCCTCTGGAGGTATAGCACCTCCTCCTCTTCCTCCTCTACTTCCTCCTCCTCTTCCTCAATAAGAAAGGCCTCCTCCCCTCCAGATGGGGTGCAGTAGCTGGGGGTGTTGCTAGCCCCACCTCCGTCCACTGAAGCCCCAGCTGCAGCTGCACCGCCTCCCCCAAAACTGCTCCCGTCCCTGGGGCTGAAGTAGTTGGTGCTGCTGGGAGACTGGCTCTCGCTCACGGACGGGCGGCTGGGAGGTTGAGAGGCACGCTGGGGCTCGTTGGACTCCACGACCTGAGCTTGACCACCACCATTACCACCATCACCACCAGCTCCATTACCACCAGCTGCACCACCGTCGCCATTACTGCTGCTGCACCCGGGGTTAGCCGACCCCGCTCCTCCTCCGACGCTGGCTCTGTCCTGCGCACCACCTCCTCCACTGCTCCCTCCTGCAGCTCGGCCCTCCTTCAGCAGCTCCGTGCATTTGTCCACGATGTGCCACATCTGCAGGACGCTGCCCACCGTGAGGTAGTTGACGATGTCCTCGCGTAGCATCCGGAGCTGACCGGTGTAGGCGCAGCTCAGCACGCTCTCGAACGCCAGAGGGTCCATCACCGCCGGGATGGAGACTGTAGACATGTTCTTCAGTAGTACCTGGAGAACCATGATATATCACATTAATGCATCTATCAGTTTGTAATGATTTGTCCTGCTTCTCCCACTCCCTCTTCTCTCTCTTATTTGTCATGTAAAATTCACCTACTGGTCACAGTCCAGGTACGACTTAATTAGCTCCATGCACAGACAGTAAATGTGTCTGCCAGCCCATCAGACAGAAAACTGGGGCCTGATACAACCTCCCACAAAGTGTGAGTAAAACTAGTCTCTGGCAGATGAGTAAGGAACTTGGAACAGAAAAATAAAAAGCATAAAAAACAGGATATACAGACACATAATTCAAGTGTCTGTGTGAGGCTGCTGTCACACTGCAGCCCTTTATTCTCTATTCTAAATTTATGCTCATATCTGATTAATCTCAAAGACGCTTATCATTGTCTGTGATCATAAGAAATAACAGGAAGCAATTTTCACACAGACTTAATGTCTCTGGCACATCCAAAATTCAGTGCAATAAAGCACTGATGACTGTAATTAACATTAAGTTAAGTAGATCTCATGGTAGTAGAAAGATATGAGAAAAATTGGGGAAAGAAATGCAAATGAACTGCACCGGAGTTCCTCTACATCAGCAAAAAAATATCAAATGACCTCAGATTATTAATTTTTTGAATCAACTGTACCTTTTCTGATATTTAAAGTACACATAAAAACATTCAGTTCTTAATAAAGACGTGATTTACGGCTGATAACATGTTTAAATGATATAAACTGGCAGAGACATTAGGCACTGAGTGTTGACTGAAGTGTGTCGCATCCCCTAAGTCTAATCAGGTCAACTATCTCCCTTTGAATCTATAATGATTTTCATTATTGTGTCTCAGTATCCTCTTTGTAGCTGCTACTAAATCCAATATAACCTGCGGGTTGCAGGCGCCTGAATCTTATTTTGAAACAGATTTTCTACAAGGTCCAGGTCAGAAATGGATGAATATGACTCCGTGTAACTTTTCACCACCTCTCCCACCTGGTCGTGGAAGTAGGGCGAAGATGCGGCCAGGACGCAGCGGTGAGCCTTGAACACTTGTCCCTGGACGTGGATGGAGAGGTCACAGAGTCTGCCCTCCTCTCTCTGCCGGTTCAGGCTGTCCAGCACCGAGGCCTGAGCGCTGGGGAAGCACACCTGCACCATCGAGCCAGATGTGTCGCTGGGAGCTGAGCTGCTGCTGCTGCTGCTGCTGCCCACTTCCATGGGCAGGGACTGCATCTGGGTGGTAGAAAAACTTTCATGACTCCAAGTTTTGCTAAATTCAGCTGAATTTCTGCAGAGAGTGCTGAACTAAACACTTAACAGTCCCCTCATTAAGCATTAATGATATGTTTTTATCAAATAAAAACAGCTGATATTACCTGATAACCCACGGTTATGTCTCACCCTGACTAATCCTCAAACAATAACAGGGCTCCATGATGCATATTGTGATTGAGGTTGATGCTTTCTTGTGTAATCACATCTCTATTCTTGATCAGATATATATGGAGGAGGAGGGAGGTGATAAATGCAGAGAGAACAGTGGCCAATCAGAGAAGAAGTTTACTTGATTGGCCATGTTTTCACTCAGAAAAGACGTAAATTAGTCCCACTTGAGACAGCTTTGTGAAGTCTGTCTGCTGGATGTCAGTCACAGTCTAGGTGTATTTCCATGCACCATATGTATCAGGCTGATCCTGCACTGATTGTCCTTAATGACAACAGAATAATAAGTAGATCAACAGTGTCCGTTTGCTCTTCACACACAGCTGCAGAACCTCCTGATTAATACATCAACAGAAATTCACATCACACACACACACGACCACTTTTTGTTGCTGTGTGTCATTAGTGCAGGAGAAAATCAACAGCTGGAGCACAGACACAGTTTTAGTTGACAAGCTACAAAAGCAAAGCTCCTGACTGGAGATGAAGGTGTTGTTGTTGTGGGGATGTGTTAGTGGCGGTGGTCCTCTCCTTCCTCCCAGCAGACAGACAAACACTTGCTTCAGACTCTAATCATATCATGCCGTTACAGATGTGACGTTAGCCCGCTAGCTAGCTCACACGGCTGGCTACGAAAAAAAAAAAAGAAAAAAAAGAACATGAGCCGCAGCCGACATTAAACTCACCGTTTCAGTTGACAGTGCAGGCTTTCAGAGTGCAGTCTCCGGCCGAGCTGAGGGCAGTGTGTCCTGCCTGTTTATCCAGGCCATGAAGTTTGAGGAGCATTTTTAAAAAATGTTCTTCTCCTCTGAGCTCTGCAGCGGCAGACAGCGACGCGTCGCCTTTAACAGGGTTCCAGACAGACGAGCCAGACTTTGGCCGACGGAAAATAAATTAAATAAATAATTGAATACACATGTAAATGCATCGTGAATCTTACTATTATTCATCTAATATTTAAAAACTTGACTGAAATTGTGAATAATTATCACATTTAAAAAGCGACAGGCGTTAAAAAAGTTCATTTTACATAACATCTTTTTTCTTTATCCCTCTTAGAAAATTGTTACATACACTGTTATTATAGATTCAGTTGGCAGTTTATTAGGAACATGCAGCTAAAACTAATGCAGTCTAATGCAGCAGTCTGCACTAAATCCTCCCTTTCTGAAGATTTAAATGTTAAATTTTATGCTAGGGAAGTGCTGATTTAACTGTATAGTCATCTGTAGTTTGTGCTGCTGAATTGAGTTCTGTAATATGTTGTACATATATTCTGTTATTTGTCCACTCCATTTAGTCCAATGACATTTGGCTAAAGAACACCTCTCTGCATAATACTCAACAGCACCACAAACTACATCCTCCAACATGATCTACAAGATTCATCTAAAAGGAAAAGAAAAGAAGATTATGCTCCTGACAAGTGAAGCTCATCATCTTTATCACGAGCTGAGATCAAGGCAAACTGTTTAATGTCACATTCTGGACATAACTCATAGCTGCAATGAAGTTTGCCGTCTGAAGCAAGTTTAACCAAGAATAAAGACAACAGGATGTTCACAGTGAGGGATTTATCACAACTTACACGTCCCTGCAACTTGATTTTAATATGGTAAAACAAACAATGCCTAATTTGCCTGGAAAATGGAAATAAAAATACATTAATGAGGAATGATAAATGTGGAACACTGCAGTATATTGTGAAAAATGTTAATCAATAATATATACAAGATTAGCCACAATGTGCTTTAAATGTATGAAAGCATTAGAAATACACATCTGGCAGCACAGGAAAAACAAGCAGCCCATCTACTGAAAGTCTTTATTATTTCAGCATGTTGGGCCAGAGAGTACAGACTGAAAAATAAAATAAAAAAACAATGACCACTTATTGCCAAAAGTGTCACACACAAATCAAGAAAAATATAAGTGACAGTATCGGTTTAATTTGACTACATTTATTGACTAAATGCAACCTGCCATATTTAAATTGAAAATAAAGAATATTTTGGGTCAAAAAAAAAAGAAGAGGAAAATATGATAAGCTTAATGGAGATTATCAGTCAGAAATACTGAGAGACATTTGTATTTTAAAAAATATATACAACAATCAGCCTCAACATTAAATCCAGCTACTTGTTTTAATGTTGTGGCTGATTGGTGTATGTACACATCCACTTGATTTACATAAAAGATGTAAGAATTTTAAAAGCCTCTAATAAAGGCCCTGAGAATATACAAAAGGATTTTAGAGTTTTTGGTTCTTACAGATTGGCACCATAGCGTGTGCCAAACAACACAATGTGTAAGTAAAAGACACAAGAAACTGAAGATTTCATGCCAGGACCATAATGATGAAACGAGTAAGAACACAGGTTAATTTTTGTTTTTTGTTTTTTTTCTTCAAGAGCTTCATTCTACTTCCTGTTGGCACTTGCAGTCCCAATAACACAGTCATTCACCTGTGAAGACAACAAATGCAAACATTACACAATGATTTGATCTACTTTCCTGACCAATTAATCAAACAATGTGAGGAAAACACTAATGACATTAGCACACAAAACATGATGGATTACTGGAAAAAAAGTTTCTCAAACATAAGATGATTTAACGTAATGATGAAGTTCACTTTATCCACAGTTTCACATCATGTTATTAATGTTCGTGTACGATCTCTTTCCACCTGTCTCATGAATAAAATATATTAAACAACCATAAATGCCACTGACCTTGCTGGCAAACCTCAAGGAGTTGAGGGTTTCCCCAAAGCTGTCTGACTCTGGAGCGATGTTCACAAACATCAGGCTGGGACAAGAAAGACAAAAATACAGTCAACATTAATAAACTCATAAGAATAACATAACTCAGAATGTCTCCTTCTCTTTACAGGTTTACCTGGGTCAAGGAACAAAAAGATGGTCATAATCTGTTTGCCCTAATTTGGGAGGTAACCAGTTACAATATGGAGGCTAGACTTAACTGCTGTCAAATTAGCTGGTGAATTGTGAATTGTGAATCAAACCCTTCATAAATGATTAAAAAGGGTGGTTTTCTGCCCTGAGGTTGAGTTGGACAACATAACACAGCCTCCACTGGAACGGACCACTGGGATCTTGAAGCTATATTGAAGATAAACTCACGTTTTGCTGTTTCCTCCCAAGCAGCCCTGCAGAAGGTAGGTGAGCTTGGAGTTTCTGTATGGAACATAGCTCTCCTGGAACGCACATAAAACCAATTTATGTCAAATAAAATAAATCAGTATAATTTTATAACATATCTAAGCTTCCACAGAAGCTGCAGACTGTCAGCATTCTCACCTTGTTGGCCAGTGCAGCGATGACGATGCCCAGGTTGGACAGGGAGCCGTTGATGGCCGTCATCTCTTTGAAGCGCTCACCCTGAGACTGACTCTTCACCATTCGCTCACTGCCAGCCAAGTCCACTAGACACAGAGTGGCTGTGTACACAAAAACAAACAAAAAACATCTTTATTAGAAAAGATACCGTGAATTCAGATTGTAACAGGTGATGACCGAACAGAAGATGAATCTGAGGCACGATGACATTAACGTTGAGTCATTCGACCAGAATTTTTTCCATCGCTCACAGAACTGATGGCCAATTAATGTTGTGATATTCTAAATATACAAGTGCAGCCACAGCTCGGATACTGGCATAATCAGTGGGATTATACTCACACTTGCATTTGACATCCCTGCCAGCATTCACTCCCTCGATGTCCAGCTGGAAGACTGAATGGGAGCGAGATGAGCGGTCATTCTGGGCTGTCTGGGCAGTGGAACGATTCTGATTGGCCAGGGCAATCAGACCGAGAACCTGGAGGGAATTATAGAGACTTTTTTTAAAACTCTACTAGTGTACTTGTTTTTCAGTTTCAAAATGAACTGACTCCAATCTGCTGTGAGTTACTGCAATTTAATATAAGGATAATTTTTTGGATACTGGTTAGGAGGCTGATTATAGTGTAATTTAAGCAACAGAGATGTCGTTGACTGTACCTGATCCTCGTTGGAGACCTTTTCATAGGTGAGGTTGGTGATTGTCACCTCATTATTGGTGGACTTTCTGATCTCATGCTCGGGTCTCTTGCTGGCTTTGCCCGTGTAGAGGAGGTCTCGCAGGCTCTCATTGTAGATTTCAACAAAGCTTGCTGTGAAGGTGAACTGAGGTAAAACAGAAAGGGTTCCATTTATTATTATATCTCCTCCACAGTGAAAAACATGCACAGTACAGTCACTGGCATATAAAGAATGGTACACTAACCTCCCAGCCCTGTGCTCCCAGTTTCTCTGCTGCTTTGAAGATTTGCTGCACAGCTCTGGGGATGACACCTCTGCTCTCATCAAACTCGCTTCCCTCCATGGTGTATGTCTTTCCACTTCCTGTCTGGCCATAGGCAAAGCAGCAGACGTTGTAGCCGTCGAGTGCTGACTGTACCAGCAGAGAGATCTCTTCAAAAACCTGAAAACAAAGTGACAAAATCACAATGAAAGCAAAATACATAAATGAAATAAAATGATGTGTTTGTAGTTTTTCATGATAACTCAACATTGTTTTATATATTGTGAATTATGATACATGGGTATATTGTTTACCTCCTGTTGTGAAGTCTGGGGGCCAAACACTCGGTCAAAACTGAAGTTGTAGTTCTTCTGAGTGTCTGCGGTTTTTCCTGTGTGAGACTGAGAAGCAAAAAGGATGAATTTAGTCTTGTAGTTTAAGACATGCTTGTAAAACTAAAAGCAAATGTTTCTGCTCTGTCATATCTGGTATTCTGACAACAGGATTCTCACCTCCTCTGTTTTGGCCAGTGTTATCATCTTGTTGTCACTGGCTGGGAGCTGGATGTGCTTGCTGAGGCCTCCACCCACCAGTGGGCGCACTCTGCAAAAGACCCTGATATTACCCTGCATGAGAAAAGTGACGGACAAATTAGTCTCATTTGTCAGTGTGAAGCTTGTTGAGTTGGTTGTGAAGTGCTAGCAACACAACAAAGTACAAAAATAATCAAAGAAAGGAATGAACCAAAATTTCCCCAGTAAAGTCTAATTCAGAACCAGCTAAAAGGCCTTTGAGGATGCTGTGTTGTACGGTTACCCAACATGGTAACTCGCCTTGAGCTCCTGAATGGTATTGTGGAGTCGTCTGCGCTCCATTTCCCCAGCATGAAGCTCATCCTTTTGCTGGGCCACAGTCTCTTTGAGACAGCGGACCTCTTCCTCTGTGTCTCTGAGAGTCGCCTGCACACGGGCCAGAGTCGACTCCTGAACTGAAAGCTTCATCTGAAGTGGAAAGAAAAAAACAACTAAAAATCTTATCCTTTCCCAAATAGTTCCATGTAGGTTATGAACGCTGGGCAGGTCATGTCAAGTCTGTCAGATGGTATACTTATGTAAGGATACCACACACTCAAAAATAATCACTATCTGCTGTCCAGCAGCTGACGTTATACCTTGAGAGTTTGTAGCTCTGTCTCCTGGCTGTCTCTGAGTGTCTCCATGACCTTGTATTTGCCCTCTAGGTTGGAGAGCTCTTTTTGAAGAGTACTCTTATCACTAGACACTTTCTCCAACTCATCCCGGACTCCCGACAGTGCCTGCAGCTCCTCTTCATACTCACTTTAATCGACAAAAAGAAATTAAATTCACAAACAAATTGGTAAAACCTACAATATAATGACAGTAAAATGTTTAATTTGATTAATTTTCCCAGATAAAATGGTCCTTGTACCTGATCTGGCTCCTCTGCCTCTCAAGCTCTTTCTCCATTCCAGCCACTCTTGTTTGGTTCTGGGCCATCGAGTCTCTCAGAACCTCATTCTCCTGGTTGACAGATTTGACCTTCGTCTGGTAGTTACGGATCTTACCCTCCATGTCACTGACTTTGCCCTTCAGGTCCCATGCATGACGTCGAGGGGCACCACCCCCACCTGTAAACAAGAGCATCACCAACAGGTGTGACAGTTTCATTCAGATCTCATCAGTCTTCTCCAGTTTTCCATTCAGGCCATTACAAAGGAAACTTTAATGATTTGATCGATTTGACCTGATTTTGTAAAGAACAAGAACCAAGCAGGTGTCTCACCTGTCTTTGTAGCAGTGGATGCAACAGGTTGTTTGACATTGGCTCCTTTTGCTGCAGCTGAAGCTACAGTTGGTTTCAGGGCACCTGATCAGACAGCAGTAAAATAACAAAGAAATTAGCAGACGTGTTCATATAACACCCAGATCTACTGCCTTGATAATAATACCTTGCACTTGTGCTGAACCTAAAGGATTTCTGAATTTTCAAACACACCTGACTCCCAGCTCATGCTCTTTACTCTACTGCCCAGCACACAGGTCATCTTACCTCTGGTAGGACCAACAGCCACGGTGGCAGCTCCCATGCTTCTTACTGGCTTAGCTGATTGAGGGAAGAGTAAAACAGAGAGAGATATATGTTTAATAAAAGAACAAGGGGACCTCAAAATAAAAAAAATGTTTGGGCTAGAAAAAATATGTCTAATTACATTTTGCAAGAATTAATCATCAAATCCTTCCCTCAAACTCTTTCATCAACAGTCCTGGTGAATTCTGACACATTAAAACTGATAAATAAGCAGATATTTCCTGCTAACACAATGGTGAAGTGCTTTTATGAGCAATAATTTACAGTGCATGCTAGATTATGTCTGCACAAATGCCTGAACAAAACAAACAAAACTTCTGCACAGTTTATGACCTTGGTGAAAAACAGAAACTTACAAAGAGGTGCCCTGGTTGCTGCAACAGGAGGTCGCTTGCCACCGATGATTGTAGCTGCTGCCTGGGGTTTGACATGCTCTGGGTCCTTACGGATCCGCTTCTGTAAACACAAAAAAACACCACCCAGCATGAGGCAGTGATTCAGCTTTTTGGGCAACAGAAATAACCTACTGCACACCTATGATTCATGATCATTTTAGGGATACATAAATGTGTACCAAGTCTGTTATATGGGCTCTATGGGTATTCAGCTTGTGAAATATTACAGGTAGGTGCAGAAACATGAATGCTTGACAATAGTACATGGACAGTATTTGTAGAGCAGCTGTAGGTGTAGAAGCAGAGTAAATCAGAATGTTAACAAAGCAGATGAAACAAAAGATGTAGATGGTGTTTAGTACAAACCTGAGCAGGCGCAAGGTCTTGGGCATTCTCTGTGCTGCTGCTGCTGCTTGTAAGGACCCTCTTGCTTGACATAACTGGCAAGCGGGACATAATCTGTTGAGAGTTCAGAGGTAAATCATGGTCATACCAGACTAATTACGTTTTGGACAAACAAATGCTTGGCTCTGTGACATGAGAGGCACAAACTGGGACTAGGGCATGGTCAGCTCCACAGTTTGTTTGGGTATTAAGCAAATCTGCCAGTGTATGTTATTAGAAGAGTAAAGGGCGTGGAAAAATAACCCAACGTTAATCTCAGTCTCGGAGTATGGCACAGATGCTACGAGTGCGGTTTGACTTTATACTATAGCTTGGTCTCACCTGATTTAGCATTAAATCAGTCAGAAGTTTAAAGTCAGGTAAAGTTTATTTAAACGACAATAAACTAACATAATTAAGTGGCCTGTGTCGTATACTGGATACAGGATGGGGACTAACCACTTTACAGTTATCAGTTAGCTAGTCCTGAGTTACCTGTAACTTTAGCTTGCGTTAGAAGAGTGATAGCAATGGCCAACCATACACCCAGAGCCGACACTGTCTACTTAAACATAACCAAACCTAATATTTATGAACTCAAACATATGAGGTGTCATTTAGGAACGCGTTAGATATAAATTAACTTCAGTTGGATTGCAGTTAGCCATTTAAAACTAACTAACCAGAGTGCATGTTACCACTAACGTTAACTGCCGTTAGCTTGAGCATAAAAGGAAGATGACTACGTTAAATTACTGGACCAACTGTATTTGGAAAGTTCCCGAGCAGAGGTTTGCAACACCCTATTCACTATTTGGGCTAAACAAAATTAGTATTAGCTTTTATTTATAAAAAGTTACCTTTAATAAAACTGAGTGTCCGTTCCCTTTGACTACAATCCTCCACCGTCTCCAACCGTTTGAATTTGAAATTGAACTGTTTTGGTGGGCGCTTCGGACAGGCTGCCGTGATTGGTCGACCCAGCGTAAACCCCGCCTCCGTATTTTGGTATGCTTGTTAGGCCGTGCGGAGTGTCCCGCTTGGGCGGGACTTACGCTCTTTGCACAGTTACTCCAGCGCAAAAGGCAAAATCCTGTCGGACTAGATAAGTAAAACGAATCGTATTTTACGATTCATTATAGATACGTCACTAATGAAATCTGGTTCATAATTTCCAATACTACGTTGACAACTAGCAATCTCTTATACGCCACAATTATCAAAACGGTATCTTTAATTGGTGGACTTACAAAGACAGACACTATTTTCTTCTCAGCATGTGGAATCCCTTTACAAATTATTTAGTGCAAAAAGTCAACTTAAACTTACACCCACTCACTGTTGCATTCATAGACTGTGTATGTTTTCTAAACGTTTTATTGACAGTCTATGGTTTCATGCAGAATCATTGGTCTGTAAATTAAATTGTCATTCATTTATGTCAAACTGACTAACACTGTCTCACCTTATGTGTCACTTCCAATAGGGATTTTGCAAATCAGCCAAAAAGAATAAAATGATCATACATTCTCATCAGTAACACGCAGTCTGGATGTCAATCGAGTAAATCAAACGATTAAAGTTTTTTCATCATAAACTGTTTTTGAACTTTATTCTCCTTAAGGGAAGAAACAGTCTGTTCAGATGAGCAAGAGGTGTAACTGTGCATACAGTATGCAAGAGTGTAGCATAAGAGGGCAGTTAATAACTGTATTATTATCAGGAGCATCAGTAATAACATTAACAAGAATATTGAGAATGGGTTATTTTTCATAAAAAGACACAATGAAATACAAGGAGGAGTATACATGGAGACAATCAGCCTGATGTATAGGCTGCTTGAACATTTTGATTGGGTAGAGATAGCTTGTGCACAAAAACATGGCAGCAGTGTCCCAGGTCAACTATATCATAGCCTTGTTTAATGTTATTTCATCGTTAAGATATGCTCAGATCATCTGTAAAAGTGCTCATGGAGAAATTCTCATGGGTGAACAATGCTAAAGGTTTAAAGGTTTTCAGATCACAGTCATTCACTTTTGCACAGTGTCACAATATTCTTGTCTAATAACAAGTCTGATAGACTTAGACAGACTTTAACAACAATTCCTGTAAATGATTCTAAAAAATAAAACATACTTGGCTGAACAATCATAATTTGGATGAGTATCACCAAGACCAATGAGTGAGTGTGGTTGAAAGTGCAGGAAATGTTGAATACTCACACATTACAGAAAAATGAAAAAATATTTTTCAATAATTTAACAAATATTTAGGAAATTCCCTAAATTTTCGGGCCTGGAATTGACCATTCTTTGCAGACCTAGTTGAGCATGACTGTTAGGGTCCATCAACACTAAAGGTGACCTGGGACACAGCCAATGATTTGGTACTTGTTAATTTGAGTTCCTTTAGTTTCCATATATGCTTTACACAGGACATACTTCCCTTTTACAGATGAAAAAGTCTTTTCTATCTATTTTATGTACAGCATACTGAAATACAATAATGCCTCAGTTTGATAATAATGTGAATAACATTTGCAATACAGTTATAATGAAAGTAGTAATAATATGTATGAAAAGTTCTTTAAAAAAAGATTGATAACAGTACCTGTCAGCCATTTTTATCACACAATCATTATTTCCCCAACAACCACCCTGACAATGACGAGTTGGGCTGCCTTTACTCACTGGAGGATAGTAAACTGTCTTCCTTTGAATACTAAGAAAAAAGTGGGACTAAAACGCTCTGTTAGGATTTTTCTTTCTGTTCCCTTCACATTCATGCACTCACTCTGTTCTCTCTCTGAGTTTGTTCACACGTTCCTCTGTTGGTAGAAAAATACATACATGATATATTAAAAAAAGTACAACGATGACAAACATAGGCGTGAAGTACAAGCTTCATCAAGTGCTTTCTTTATGACCCCTCCCACCCCACCGACCCCTTCTCTCTCTCGTGTTTACGTCTTGCTCTGCTGCAGATTGCTCACATTTAGTGCATTCTTGAAATGTTCCATCTTTTTTGTTCAAAACTTTGGGCTCCGACAAAGAAATGGATCCTCGACTCCTCGCTGTCTGAGGGGAGGTGGGTGTGAATAAGGACTTCATGATTTGTGAAATCAGCGCTGAGTTTCAGGCCCAGGCTTTAGCCTGATTCCACAAAACACCACATCCTTTTCTTCCGGCTGCTTGCAGTCTTTTCTCAGGCTCCAATTTTGCTTTTCTGATCCTAGTTGTCCACAGCACCTTAACAGTGCCAATCCAGTCAAACTTATTTACTCAGTCCGTCCTCAGTTTTCAGATCAGTAGCACTGCCTTACTGTTTCAGTTGCTATTATGAATCTTAACAGTTTTTCATGATTGATTCCTTGTCTTCTCTCTCTCCCTTGTTTTGGCTTGAACTAAATAGTGGAGAATGTTCAGTTTAATGTGATCTGAATGTTTTCAAAAAATTACACCATTCTTTGGACCATAAATGTGCAGAGAATAGTGTGATTTTTTATGTTACAGATATTTTACATTTTGATACTCCGATGATGCCTCTTGCAAACAATGCAATAAAAAAAGAGAAGGACATCAGGGGGCCTCTTTTATCAAGATTCTCAGAGCAGGACTGCTGGTTTAGGATCAGGTATTAAAAGTGTTTTATGAAGCAAGTAAGTTGATGACCTGTGCACTGACTCACAGATGATTAAAGGTGAAATAAGAGCAAAGATGCATTTTAGAAATTCATGTCTACATTTAATCAACCTCTCATTCATAATAATGTAGATTAAGTTTTGGTTAAGTCCTCACAAACTGAAGGACTTAGGAGTAAACAAGTTATATCAGTGTCCTATACCAGCATTTCTACTGAGAGACACTTGGAACAAGTGGGCTCTGGAATCGAGTAGCACACTGTAAAATATCTGTGTTCAAACAAGTCATTTAACGTTGCACTCAGTATTAAAGCTTCTTAAAATGAAGAAAAAAATAGCAGTGAGTGAATGAAATTTGTATTTCTGAACATGATCGAACAACTCCTTTCAAAATAATGACACTCAAAGCCACAGGAAGTGAATCTAAACTGATCCCACTGGTGTCTTGCTACATTTTTGCAAATTCAGTAAAGTATCAATAAACCAGATAATTTGCATCTGGTTTATTGGGTGGTAAAAAATTCCACCCTATTAGCCTTTTTTCTTGTTTTAAGAAGACTGTAATATTGAATAGAGTTAAATTGCTTGTTCATGTGGACCTTTTTACACTGCAGACACAATAAGTAATTCCTCGAACAGAGTGGGAAGACGCAGCCTATGAGTTCATGTGCTCCACCTGTATGGCTGATGTGGAGACTGTGAGGCAAAGGTCTTTGTGGACCACAGGTAGGTCCGCCACAGAAACTGGTTTGTACTGGATCTCACTGGCTGCCACTGTCTTGTACTGGTGTAGGTCAAACGGGCATGGAACCACAGCTTCTGTGGGTTGCTGGGGTGGTTGGTAGCTGCCTGGGGGTCCCGGGTTAGGGTTCTGGTTGGTGTTATTTGGGTTGTTCTGGCTTTGGAGCTGGCCCGCTCTGCCTGCACCTCCTCCACCAGCACCTCCTCTCCCTCGGCCACGGCCTCGGCCCCTGCCCCCTCCGCCTGGTGTAAGGCCCTGAGCCTGCTGAGCAGCTACTGTTGCTGCCACTGTTAGCGGGTCAGGGTTGTGCTTCCTCATGTGTTTCATTAGATACGTCTCCTGGAGAAGGAGAAGAAGTGCTTAATTCAAGGTTCTTCGGATAAAATTGGCTGGTTGTTTTCCTTCCATATATATGTATACAAAACATATATTCACTAGACTGGTGAGTTGCCTGTTTGATAAAAGCACTGCCAGTAAGAAAGGTTTTTCAGCCAGTGTCTAATAGACAAATAATAGACATAGCAATCATGTCAGAGTCTGTCTACTCCATAAAAACTCATGTCTCATGTTTGTTTGACAAGTCTGAGAGCCTACCGAGGTATAGGATCGGTTACAGAGGCCACAGGAGAACAGCTTGGCATGTTTGACAGTGTGTGTGGACAGGTGCACCTCCAGGCTGGCAGCATCTGTGTAACCACGGTTACAGTTGTGGCACTTGAACGGCTTGTCTTTGTTGTGCTGCCGACGGTGAGACTGTGGGGAGGAGAGGAGACAAAAAAAACAAAGAAACAGATGAGAAGAAATCAAAGTCTTACTTGAGCAGATGCCATCAGGTCACCACCAAAGAACAAACCTGTGAATAAACTTACCTGTAAGTTGGACAACTGAGTGAAAGCTTTTTCACAGCCAGGATGGTTGCACTTGTACGGTCGGTCACCGGTGTGAATCCTGAAAAAATCAGTTATACACACTGTCAGTTAATTACACTCAATATATTTCACTTTATTGCTGCAGAGCGATGGACATTGTTGCAAGTATTTATGTTTTTTCTCATCCAAAGCAACATATTGTTCACTGTTGAACAGTGTTATACCACTTCAAACTCGATGTGCTCATTCCTCCTTAGACATTCATCAATAACCATCATTCACAAATCAAAGGTAAAATACACACAGCTTAGGAGTTCATCCCTTCGCTTTCTCATATTTTAGTTTCTTCTGAATTTACTTTCACTTCCATAAAAGGCAGTTCCTGTAGGTACATGATTTTATAAGCTATTATATCTCTGTGGTTGTTTGTATTTCTTTAAACACTTTAGATTAACTTTACCATTGGTTTTAGACCACTGTATAATATCATGGCAAAACAGCATTGACAGATGCTATAAACACACAAAACACAAAAATGCAAACAATCACAATGCCATAACTCTCCACACACCTGCTCCCATACATGCACACATCAAAAAACACCCGAACATTCAAATCCACCCAGGCCAGCCCAGCCCAGCCCAGACCAGTACCGTGTGTGCTGCTGGTGACGGAGCTGCCTGAATATTTTCTGGCAGTAAGACAGCTGTAGGGCTTGGCCCCAGTGTGGATGCGGATGTGCTGGGACAGGTAGCTGGAGTTGGCAAACGACTTGGAGCAGTGGGGACACTTGTGGGGCTTGGCCTCAGTGTGGTTTCTAACACGGGAAACCAGGATTGGAGGGTTGAGAGGGTGGGGAGAGAGAAACAGAGAGAGAGAGAAACAGCGAGAGATTTTACTTCTGGCAGCCAAACTTCATGATGAACTGAAGACCAAATCATCGCTTAAGTTAACAGGATCTACGATCAATCATGTTGATCACAGATCATTAGGATTATGACAGTGTGCTCTTTGTGCTATGTCTGAGTTGTGAAAACACAGGCAAAAACATACATGTAAGCACAGTCCGCTTTCCTCTTTCTCGCTCTCTCTCTCTCTCTCGCAGTCTCTCTCTCCATTTGGGTGTGCCCAGTGGAGTGTGAGTGTGTGTACTGTATGTGAATGTCTGGCTCTGCTGCAGTCAATGTAAATTCTACGCGATGTGGTAGCAGGCCACCTGTGGAGCATCTTCCTGGTTAAAACTAATGGCCTGAAGCCCACAAAGAAAACCCGTTGCATGGCAATAAGAAATGAAAACATGAAAAGAAGGTGAATATGTGGTCAAACATAAACTAAACATTAATCAGTCGTGGCGGCATTAACTAGAAAAGATAATTTTATCATGACACTTGTCACACATCTATATAAAACAAATAAAAACCATCCATATAGGTCTGATTGGCAGCTTTGTCCCTTGCGGAATATGATGATGAGGGTGTGTAAAACATACCCAGACTAACTAAGCACTAAAAAAAACTAGCAAAAGATAAAAGGAGGTGTGTTGATTTAAAGTGGTGAATTATCATATATTTGGGATTCAAATAAGATGATCAGCTGACAACATTTTCACTATCTGCCAATCAACGTCGTCATTTGTAGATTTTGAAGTATATTTCTTTATATTTTGAAGATTGGGTTATATCACTATTATATTTTATTTTACCTTTACATTATTTTATTCCTCTTTATTTATCTGTACTTGTGAAATGGAGCACTGCAATGCAACAATTTCCCTTCGGATTAATAAAAGATTCTGATTCTGATTCTGATTAATCACTGCCCCAGTGTGATCTTAGCTAAACTCAATTTTCACTACTTTTTCTGCTTGACATGAAATGGGATATTTAACATATTGGGTGGCTCGTGTGACAGTGAAAGATCTCCAGAAGGTGCTTTAAACCAAGGGGATGTTTGAGGGATTTTGGATGAAAGCAGGGGGTGGATCAAAGAAAACAGATTAACTAAGATGAGAGACATGCATGCAGTACCAAGACAGAAGCATGATGGTATCACCAGCAGGATGAAAGGTAACACCAACCACCTGGTAAATCCGAGGAGTTATTATTTTGTTGGTAACTGGTGGTGTAAGTTGACACTTCTGCAAACACCAGATCATCACCAGACTCTTATGTATTCTGAGAGGATTTTTGGTTATAAGGATCAAAGCAACAGTTAAATTGAAGTGATGAAGCTGGCTCCCTGTTCCTGATAATTAGTAATTGCAAAGAAAATGACTAAGCTTTGATAAATGCATAAAATAACAATGTTAGAATGACTTGGTGGTTTGGTTGAAGTGTTGCACCTTCAAAGGTGATGTAGACTGTGCAAAAGGAAAACTCACACTGTCAACACTCCCAAAGGCCAGCATCCCTGCCTCACCATCCTTCATCCATCACCACACAGGCCCACACCGTGCCTTAACAACAGGATCCACATGCAGGCAGCCTCACTTTCCCCTCCACACAAACCACACACACACACAGACCTCACAAACCACCCGGCCAAGTACCGTGTGTGTTGCTGCCAGAGTGAGCAGGCTGCCTGAATGTTTTCTGGCAGTAGGTACAGGTGTGGGAGTTTTAGCCCGCTAATGGATCTTGGATAACTGGGACAGGTAGCTGGGTTGACAACTGACTTGGAGACGATGGGGCACTTATGGGGCTTGGCCTCCAGTGTGGGACTTGGCGTGGTCACATGTCTGACTTGCTGAAAACGTCACCGCACACATCCGACAACCCAGCGAGGAGTGAGAGAAAGAAAACCTTTATGGCACACAAAGAACTGATCAAAGAGATTTAATGTAGAGTTATCAATACATCTCTGTTTTAATCTAATCTAAATTTCTTTCCAGTACCTGTAGGATTTGGGGCCATCCTTGCTAGTATGGTCATCCTCATCATTTGACAGGTCATATGGATCAACAGTGTGGTGCTGTAACACAATGACAACATATTAGTGATGATGACAGGACTGAGCCCGTACTATAGCAGAAGTCCACATAACAGAAGCACTCACCTGTCCACCAGCTGCTGGAGTGCGCCAGTATTAATACATCACTTCCTGGAGGAAGTACTTCTCCAGCCTCGACATCACCTGTTTACTCTTCCTGCCTCGCTTTGATGGCGTCGGCCTTCTAACTGCAGGAGGGACAGCAATGTCATCCTTCTTGTCTGAAACAAAGAGAGACAAGTAAAGGAAAGCAAAGGCAACAGGGGACAGAGACAGTGTATATTAGAATGGAAAAATCAGACACAATCTGTCACACATCACTTTACAAGAGCTGTTGTGCGGGATTGTGCACGCTGTCAGGGCAATATCAAATCACAAAAAATATACAAAAGTGTGCATAATTGCATGTGCATCGTGTAACAACACAAAAAATGCAGGAAAAAAAAATTGTGGGTGGAAAGCACAAATCTCTATACAAATTAAATGAAATTTGGCCTAAATTATACTATAGATCTCACCTTAAGAATGGCGTGTTTTTAAGTATAAAAATAGTGAAAGAAACGGGTTCTCATTATATCAAACTAATAACAAATTCTCTTCAGAGTTTGTGCCATGGTGCCCTAATTGGGGTACTCAATCCCACCTGCTCCTGGCAAGTGGGCAGCTTTTAGCAGTGAGGTTTCTGTGTGGACAGTGATGCGGGCACTGCTGAAAGAGCTAATATATTCCCCCAACACATACATGTGAAAACTGATTAACTGTGCCAACAATACCATCATCCAACACACTGCTGTTTGCATTAACATTGTAGACTGATGTGATGGTGAAGGCTGTCTGTGTTTTACCTGTGTTGAGGATGCACTGCAGACACATATCGTAATTGGGCGCTTGATGGAAGTCCAACTACAAAGGACTGTGTGGAGGCAGTGGGACCAGTGTGCCTTGAGGTGGTGATCCACTAACCCGCTGAGAGGAAAGAGAAACTGTGATCTGGCTGCTGTTATTCAAAACAAACATTTATATTTATTCTCTCTGCATGTTAGAGTCCTGTAGGCAACTTAATCAGTGCAGCTACGAAAACCTCCATTTCCAACACTGCTAAAACTGATGCTAAAACCTGCTAATGACACTTGACACAGAGGCAGTCACACTAACCTGCAGTCATGATGCCCGTGGAGGAACAGGCTGCCGGTGACGTTCTGGGAGGTGTCTGACTGGTGTAGGTGTCCCCCAACTGCACTTAAAGATGCACTGCCACTGCAGCCTCCTGTAGTGCCCCCACCTCCTTCATGCTTGGGGACCACTCGTACCCCAGCCCCTCCATCCACTGAGCCGGGGATGGCGAGCACAGCCGTGGGGTAGTGGGGGGAGGAGGTGGAAGACGCGAGAGGAGTGAGGGAAGGAGGGCGCATTGGCCTTCTCTGGACCTAGCTGCTCCTTTGCCTTGTTCAGGAACATGGCGTTCTCGATCTAAATAGGGACGAGTAGAGGGGCGGGTTGGTGGTAAGGGGAAGGAGGTGAGGAAGGGTGAAGTGAAAAGGTGTATGGGATGGGTGAGGGTAAAAAGTTGGGAGGTTTCATGAGTGATGGCAGGGTAAGGATGGGGTTAAGGAGTGATATGGAACCAGGGAAGATAAAGGCGGGAAATCAGGAGAGGAGAAAAGAGGTGTTGGTGGCATAAGAGATGTTAATGTTAATGTGTGGAGGTTAATATGATGGTGAAGTAACAGGAGAGATGGAAGGTGTCACAAAGCAGGGTGGGGAGAGTGAAGGGGGGGAGTCAATGTTGGGTTAGATCCATGTAGGGAGAAGACAAAGGAGGAGAAGGCAGCAATGGGAGAGAAAAGAGAACGAAGGCATGGTGAGATGCAAAAAGTAAATGAAAAAAGGAACAAAGAAGGGTCAAAGAGATGAGAGAGGAGAGAGACAGGAGTGATCATATGATCAAGTGTCTTGTCAAGAACATAAATAACTTCTATGTCATGTTAAGCCAACTTCACCAACTAAGCCAGCATTATTCGGTGGTGTTATTAAAAACATGTTCAGGGTCAAATCATTGTCTGGTGTTATGCAATCTTTAAAGTATTTCCATAAACAGTCAAAGTCATGATCGATTCCGGGTATCTTTTGCCATAGCACATGTGTATTTCAAGACAATTCCAACAATAAGGTTGTCTCTACCTGTCCTTGTACAGTGGGGACGGGAGACCAAAAGTATGATGAGTTGAAATGGGAATCGTCCATTATTTCTGTAATTAAAAAGCAACACACTTAGAATACACCTGTCCTCCTCCTCCTTACTTTGCGCTTGTTTTTTTTTATTTATTTTTTTTATAATTTTCATGTGAAATGAGACCATGCATGGCTGCATTTCAATCATCTCAGTTTGTTTCCTTTCCATGTATCCTCTCCTCCATTGGCTGAGACACTGAACATGTTAAGTTTCAGGATCAGTGTGGAGCTCTGAGATTAGACAATCAAGATGGCTCTAAAAATTTAACAGGCTAAAGGCTAATGCTTTTTGGTTCATACCATTAGCATTGTTTTTCAATAATATTTGATCAGATTTATGGAGAAGAGGATGTAAAAGGAATCAGGCAAAGATGTTCAATCCCAGAAGGGATGGATTAAAAAAATCTACAGGACAGAAGAGGCAAGAGTTCAGACAACACTAATGATAATCAGTCTTTAAGGTTTTTTATGTTTTGTAACACAGCCCATGCACTTCCTCACTAGTCTCTTACACAGTATGTGTTGCTATTAACAAATTTCACAATCTTAGAATGGTTGCTTTATCAGCAACATCTTATTTTTGAAAACAACCCAATGTTTTGTGTCAAAACGTTGTAACTATTTATTGCCTGAAAAAGAAACACAGCTGTGTTCTCCCAAACAGTATGTGCTGAAAATAACATCCTCTCTAAGAGTGCATATGGTTTGTTGAAAACAACACTCACTGTTTAAAAGACTACTTTTCATCATGAAACCTCTGTTTGTCTGTTTCCTGATCATCTCCCACTGACACACTGGCAACATGTTCTCTGTAGCACAAATAAGGAAGTTTCATAGTTTCATAGTTCTATATTGGCATGCATTTTGCACTTTATTTGTCACACACTTTGCTACTGTTACAGACCAACAGTAAAATAAGTTTTGAGGTTTGGCTCTCTGTATGCATGTGGAAACTGTGAATGCCATGCATAGCCATATTGCTCACATACCAAGAGAAGCATGCATGTAATTACATGTTAGTAAAGATGAGCTGACGTTTAATATAAGTGATAACTGTTAACCCTTTGGGGGAGATACAGGCCAATGAAAAATAAACTGCAACATAATAAGCGAATACAATGAAAAAATATACTCTGCAACAACTATGGTATCAATATATTTCATGCAAAACATTGTCGCTGCATAACTCAAAGACATGTTCAACGTTATTTTTCATGAGCCTCCTCTCCCCTCTGCAGTTGCACAACTATAAATAAATGATTAGGCAAGCTTATAAGGCAAATTAATTAATTTCCCACAGCCTGCAGCTATCTGGCAACTTAGTACCAGATTCAAGGGGCCGTTATTAGTGTAATACAAAGTCAATGTTTCAGTGCTCTGAGAGCCATTTTTTAACGAGGGGCACAAGCTGGCTCCAAAACGATGGCACTGTTAGCTGCGGGCTAACGTTAGCAGTGATTGATGAAATCGTGTAAATACGAATTTCTCATCATTCGTTTAAATCAGTGAGCCCCTTTCAAAGCGCTCAGCCTGGATGTGTTACACTGCAGCTAAGCAGCTGCCATGGGCTAAATGAGATATCTGGGATATAAACAAACATGGCTAACGTTAGCTGGTTCACGCAACAAGACAAGGAGAGCTAGCTAACTTGCCTCCATTAATTTTCTCCTTTTGTTCGCTGGCTTGCTCTAGCTACAAGGAGGCCTGTATATTCATATGCTTAACTAGCTGGCCGCTTAGTAAACACAAACATCCTTGCTCCCTACGCCTCCATTCCTCACTCCCTGCTCATCTCGCTGAGAGAAAATAAAAAAAGAGAAAAAAAGTCTCGAATAAAAAAAAAAAAAAAAAAAAAACGAAGACAGAAAAAAAAACGTCGACGCCGTTGCCTCTGTGGGAGACGCAGCTTCATGCAGACTTCCGGCGGTTGGGACGACGGTGCTCTCAGACACACTGAAAATAACAGTTAATTAACAACCGACTTGTAACTCCTGTGTTAATTACCGGTGAAATCGATTCCCCGTCAACCCCCCCGGAGCTTCCTCGGGTCGGGACAGTTGGGAAACTTTGTCCAAATCCGCCCCTCAAACCCCTCAGATGAGCCTTTTTTTCTTCGTTTTTTTTTCCTTTTTTTCCCTCCAGCTCGCCTCAGCAGAGTCAAGTCAGCTTCAGTTAAACAGCTGCGTTTCCTGTTACACCTTTCAAAATAAAACCTAAATAATTAACTGATATTGCTCTTTAATTAAAAAGGTACTGATGTCAAATTTAAGAATGCAATCACAATACAGGTGGAAATTGTGATAAAAAGTAAAAAAAAAAGTTTTTTATTCAGTAAATATCTACAAAAAAATAATATACTGTCTAGGTATTTGGCAGAAGACACTGCTCTCCATATGTAATTTACTGGTTCTACTGAGTGTTTAAAATTTTGTTCTATAATACTCATGCAGATTTTTCTCAGGTGGTTCCTTTTAATTCGGAAGACAAAATCTTACTTCCTTTACCACCTCCCTCTAGCTTGACACAGCTGCCAACGTCCACACGGTGCCTTCCGGTGTATTAATTATCCCGTCAAAGTACATCATTTCGATTATCAGTTTCAGTGTAAATACTGATATTAAATTGGACGGTATGGGTATATTCACATCCCACATCCCATTCAAAAGTAACCACCGTTGCAGTGTTCATACAGTATGTCAACAATATTAAATTCACAATCAATCAATTAAAATAGATTACCTGTCAGAGAAGTATACCCACTTCAAACACACAAACACAGTTGTGGTTAGACGGTTGTTTGTTTGAATACCTGGGCAATAATAAACTACACCTGCAAGTTACTTTTGGGCCAGGCACTGTGGCTCCGATCGAGCTGCTTAAAAAACAACATTCTTAGACAGATCAATAAAAAGAAAATATTTGGAGAGAAAAATGTTTTATTAGGACCCCAACATGCATGCAAGCTCTGTTGGTGTCCCCATACTAACATTATGCATATCCAACTGCAAATCAATACAACTTTCCCACCCACCCAAACAAAAAGAAAAAAAATTGAATATGCAACACCAAAACAAATCAGATATCCAAACAGAAAATAATACATGTAAGGCAAAGTAAGACTAATACAAAAGACGAAATTATTCTGTTTTCAGAAACAATAAAGAGCAAAAGCAGCTTCTCTTCTCTTCTCTGCAATTTAATGACAAGTATATTGTGTACATGATTGTAGAGTAACATTTTCCTAAAAACACAAATTTCCTGAAGTGCACAGACTAATTCAAAAGCAACAAAGTGGTAGCTTCTACTTTGGCAGAACTTCACCAGCAAACTACAGCGGGAGTTGAAATAACAGAAAACTCTACAAAGCTGACTCTGGCTTTAACACATTTATAATGAAACACTGTGACAGCTATTAGTAAGAGTTAGTAGAATTGTTATTGGTGACTTGTGACACAAACAATGCTACAGTGATACTGTATTGATATCAAATATATACTGTATAAATACATCTATATCTATATATAGTGTCACTTCAGAGTATCATTACACTTAAGACATTCAATCACAGAAGCACAAACATTACATCTCCTTCTCTATAGCTAACCAATAGGTAATCCCCTCCTGCTTTGGTGACCCCACAGTGAAGTAGCATGAAGCATCCTGACTGAAAACACAAGCATTTGTAAGACTGACTTACAGTTAAACACGTGACAGGTATTGATGCCTGTATAATAACAGTAATGTTCATCTTCAAATAAATAAAATGTACCTTTAGAAAGCCATTTTAATACATTTGGCTGTAACCAGCAGTGCAGAGAAGTCACAAACAAATAGTGAGGCGTTCAGGGCTGGGTATCATGGAGGAAAAAGAAAGGACCATTCTTGGTTAAATTTATTGCTGTCATACAGCTCAGTCAAACTACATCAGGCATCTGATTAATTTTCATAACACAAATGACACTTAAGGAAAGCAAACATGTTTTCACTTAAATTCACTTAAATTTATACTGAAATAAAACTTTACAGTGTTTTTATACTGAAATAAAACTTTACAGTGTCTAAATGAAACATGATTTAATACCCAGCCCCACAGGTTATGGTGAGGTAGAGGGTGACGGTGTGATAAGGTTATGATACAAGCACTGACTCTAAAATGAGAAGTGACTAAAATACAAAGTACATTTTTCTCTATTTCTGACCACCAGTCACCACCTATCATTCCTGATCAAGGGGATCAAATCCTTAACAACCCTTTCCCTGAAGTACAAGCAGAAACCAACATTAGACCTTCATTAACAAAAACTATAACAATACACAGTTCAACATTTCAATACAATTATCTCATAATTTCACTGTGGTATTCCCATTGCTACAGTAAGAGGGTTAAAGCTATACTTCACACCACATCTACCTTTAGTTCCACAAGCCACACCTTTATGAGAGCTGCTACATAACCAGCCGTAATAACACAAAAGGCACCACTTTACTTAAGGAATACATCTAGTATATATTACTGGGTGGAAGGATGGCAAAGTTTCAAGGGAACCTGAACCAGGAGGATCCAGGTTCAAGCTCCTGTTTGGACCTTGATGTTTAATTCCTGTCAGTTTTGCAGCTGACCCTGAACTGTGACCTTTTGTTGAGGATGGGCAGCAACACAAAAATGTACCCATGGTCGTCATCACATCATTAGATACAAAATTTTGATGCATTATAAATTTCAGTTCTGCAGTTCAGCATATCATCATAGTTCATATCATCATGATTTGTAATTCAAGAGCTTTACATTCTCTTGTAACATGCAATTTTACATTTACAGTAACTGTACCGCATGGTCTTCTCTGTACAGACGTACAGCAAGGTTACCAGTAAAATGAATTTCCTGAATTACTGCCATTGCATTTAAAGTGACCATTACAGTGCTTTGAAGAAAGAAATAAAAATATAAATAATGTTACAGTGGAGAGGCTAAAGATGATGGAATATAGTACTGAAGACTGGTTAGTGTAAGTAAACATGCATCACATTTTTCTTACTTTTTCATAAAGTCACAGATAAAAGTGTGGTATAGGGCTGCTGCATATGTATTCAATGCATGATATTATATTATACTGGTATGCCTTAAGCAAAGGGTCCTAAAAAATTTTTTCAAAACACCTAAAAAAGGTAACACTGACTCAGCAGAGTAAGACTAGAGGAAATCAGTAGATATCATGGATGGAGAACAGAAATATATAAAATAGAAACAATGACAGATTTAAAAAATACAGTACATAATACTAATAATAATGTCACACAGATTTACAGGTGGTGTCATAATTTAGATGTCCTGTAAGTCTGCAACATCCATCACAGATTGATGAAATGATTATCCTAAACTCTCTTCATAAAGTAAATATGAATTCTGTCAGAAATACATGATAAGAAAAGTGTGACAGCTAAAACTACAGGCTGCGGTTTTGGTTAAGTATTAGACTACTGTATGTAATGTTGGTAGCATTAGTAAATATTTGAGTGCATGTTCGTATTAAAGTTTCATGTTAAGATGCACTTAAGGTTTGGCAGCAAGGCAGTGCACACAGGCAGAGACACTGAAGGTAAAGACAGACAGTGGAGGAGAGACACATGAAGACTTTCTTATTAGTGTGACACAAACACACAAACTGTGACATACTGTAGAAAGAAGAAGGTAGGAAAGGACATGAGACTGTTAAGACTGGGGAATGTAAAAAAAGGATGCACAGAGACTACAGTTACATTTGTTGCTTGTTAAAATTAATTTAAAAATCTGATCATATCAATGTAAATCAAGTCACAGGTGTGGATTTTGAAAAGTAATGTGTGGTAGGTATTATAATTTGAACACACAGTATATAAATACAAATAATTTAAAATAACAACTGTAACTGTAGCCAGAGGAGCACAACACCTTAGCCCAGACAGAGCTGGTAATCAGGGACCCAAAAGAAATGGAAAAAGTGAAAATGTTTGCCATTGTCACAACACGGAAACATCACGACGAGATGTCGACAGAGGCAGGTAGAGATGATGTAAGAGTGGTACAGGTGGAGGAAAGAGGCTGTGTTAGCAGACTCATGCAAAGACTCCAGGCAGATAATGAGACAGGTGGAGAGTGGATCTGCCTGGTCTCCAGTTTGATTCTCTTCAGCCTGTACGAGAGGACACCTGCAGAAAGGAGGGATTGGAGAGAAAGAAAGATCAATTAATCTTTTATTTATATTATATACACTGAATTAACAGACTCCCTTACAGTAACAAACCCACAGAAAACAATCACTCAGCTCTGCAGTGCCTTTTAGCCTCTTGTGCAGTAGCTTATTATTCTGGTTTCATGGCACATTTACAGTGTGGTTTAGTCTCACTGGTCTGACATATCAGTTAAATCAACTTTAAACTGTGATTATTTATCAGGCCTGTGTGTCTTTCATCTTGTGTTGGAGTTATTCTGATCTCTAGTGGCCAAAACATTGGATCAGCAGCTCTGATATACATTCCAGAGTCATTCATGAGGCATTTTATAGGCACATATCAGCAGAGAGGAGACAGCATTACAACAATGACACATTAAAGATCTGCAGGCCACGAATGTGTGTGTATGAAAGAGTCACCTGGGAGATGTTGACCCCGGTCAGTTTCTCCACCGTCTCAGGGAGGCGGGTCATGATGTCCAGCACCTCTCCAGACAGTTTGGCAGCGCCCACCTCTCCGTTGCCACTGGACACCATGGTAACTTTCTTGGCCTCACACAGAGGCTTGCTGATCTCTTCTGCCATCTGGTGGAAGATGCCAAAAACGTTATAAACTTTTTCATAAGCAGACAAAACATTAAGAATATGAGGCAACTCTGGAAAACTCTGGAAGACAGTGAAAAGACAGTTTTAAATAAATATGCCATAAATGATTAAAACTACAAGCTAAGCAGTTGTTTGTATATAAGATATAAATGGACTGTAAAGCATGTTGTCTCTCACCAGAGGCAGTTTCTCCAGCAGCATGTCCACCATGGCTCCATCCTTGTACTGCTGGAAGGCCTCTGCCTTCTTTGACATCTGCTCTGCCTCTGCACGACCTTTGGCCTCCACTGCAAAAGCCTCAGCCTCACCTTTAATCTGAAGGAAAGAAAAAGATGGGCCTCCTTTACTAGAGACCACAAAGGTGCACGAAAGGCCACCTCCATCTGAGATACTTTGTGAATTAGGCTCATGCACAACAATGGAGGTGTGTGCATACAAAATACTCAATAGACAAACTTCTCAATATGATTTCCATCTTAAATGAGTAAATTAAAGACAGCTGAGGTGGGAATCTGCTGTGATGATTTGAAACTCACCCTGATGGACTCAGCTTCGGCTTCTGCCTCCATGATCAACTTAAGACTAGACAGAGAAAGAAATGCAGAGTCAGACAGAGAACCGCAGACAGCTCAGCCAGTTTGCTGAACACAAATTGGCTGACAGATCCAGTCTCAAACAGTCAATGAATCATCATCAAACATCTGAGTGGACTGCATCTGGCTCTGTAGGATCTATCAGATATAAAACATCTGTCATAGTAGATTATATCATTAACAATACTACAGCATATGCCTTGTTATACCTTGTTTTACCATACGTTTCCTTATCTATGTTGTTAACATAAAAAGGATGGCTTAAAGTTGACAGATAGGAGCTTACTATAATACAGAAGAAAACTGATCTTTACTTCAAAAACATAATTGAATTAAACAACAGGGATTCAGTATCTTACCTAGGGAAATATCAAAAGAGATGATGTACTGCTAACACATGGGGCTAAAACTGAAAGACCTCCTGCCTACTCCCAACATCATCCTCCTGCTGCTGTAAGTGTAAGTGAGAATGAACCTGCGACTCACCGCTGAGCCTCAGCCAGTTTCTCCAGGCGGTACCGCTCAGCTTCTGCAGGTTTCTTCACCTTGGCCTCCAGCTCTTTCTCCCTGCGGGTGATCTCCTGCTCCTGCAGTGTGATCTGCTGCGTCCGCTCCACCACCTGGACCTGCATCTTCTCCTCTTCAATGCGCTGCTTCGTCTTCGCCACCTGGTAAGGGAAGAATAAATTAAAGGTTAATCACATCATGTAAGATGACAAAAACCCTGACAGTATCCAGTTGTTATTTACTCTTTCATACCTGCAGCTGGTAGGCCATCTCCGACTCAGCCTTCTTAGTGTTGACCTCGATGTCGTAAGCTGCCTTCTTCAGCTCGTAGTCCCTCTGGGCCTTTGCCATGTCGATCTCGTTCTTGTACTGAGCTGAAACTTTCTCCTGCATTGCATGGGCTTCCTGCAGAGAGAGGCAGAGAGACACAGAGTGAGAGAGACAAAGGAAGAGAGAGAGGAAGGGGGAAAATAGGGATCAATGGGAATAACTCCTGAGAATAAGATAAACAGGATGAAGCTGAGGCTAAAAATACGGAGCAGAGTTTAGACAAATATCACTGGTGACTCAGCAAAAAAGACTGAAAACTCTGTAGACAGACATCTACAAACAAGATGAACAAAGCAGCATATCTCACCCTGATCACAGCATCTCTCTTGTTCTGGGCCTCTCCGATTCGAGCGTCTTTCTGAACCTGGGCTGTACGAGCCTTTCCCAGTGACTGCAGGTAATCCTGAGCAGAAGGAAAACACAAGATCATACGTTTTCATTCAGGTTCATCGCCACCTCTAAAATCCTGGAACCCACCACAGTGTTTTCAGCAGTACCTGGTCATCGTGAACATCTTTGAGCGTGTAGCTGACCACGCTGATGCCCATGTTGACCAGGTCAGAGGAAGCCACCTTAAAAACCTGCTCTGAGAACTTCTTCCGGTCTTTGTAGATCTCCTGTCAGAGGGAGATGTTTGCTGTTACGTTGGAGTTGGGATGAGGGAATCCTTAACAGCAACATAATACATTTAAAATTCATGAACAGTATTTTTCTCAGAAGTTCACTGGGTCACCTCAACAGTCAAGTGGGCGATGATGGCCCGCTGGTGCCCCTCCAGCGTCTCCAAGGCGATCTGTGCGATTTCTGGTTCTGACTTCCCCATGAACATCTGGCAGGCTGCAGCCAGCATCTGTTTATTCTGACCCTGGATTTTCACCTGTAGGAAACAGCAACTTGTTAATGATTTGCAGCAGCTGGTTTTGTATGTAAATACATGACACTGATATTAAAAATACATCATATAAAATGCCTGAATCTACCAGAGAAAAAACACAGCTATATCCATATTACACAGTTTAACAGTGTTTAGACGGCACCTAATGATTGTTTTCCTGCTGATGACTCACACAAACTATATGTCCTTTAGTCTACACCTGCTCCTCTGAGCTAAACCTCCTCCTGCTTCACTGGTGGAGCTGCCTGTTGTTTCCTCTGCAGTGATGCACACTGACCTGGGCTATTCCTGTGACAGAGATGGGCACACCGTGGCGAGTGTAGACTTTATCACTCTTCACATTCAGAGTCAGAGTGTTCAGGGAAATCCAGCAGATAGGTAGAGTAAGAAAGACATATAAAGGAACAGAACCTGCCCTTTTTCCAAAGACTCTTACATTTAATCTGCTCATCTTTCAGTAGTTTATTAGTAGAGAACTACAAATTGAAATGTCTGATTTAAAAAAAAAAGAAAAATAAATTCACCACAGTCCAGGTCATAGAGGATTGTCCTTAGGTCCTAATGGGATAAAAGTTAGTTTTTCTTTCTCTACTTGCATCAAATCCATTTGTTTTCAATGCCAGCAACCTTTAATCAAAGGAAATAGATATATTTTGTATAAATTTTACGAGGCTCCTGCACAGATCTAGTGATAAAAGAGTGAAAAAACTCAATTAGATAGAAAATCTGACTTAATCCTTTTGTAACAGTATGTAGTATAAGATTGATACAAGTGCCAGACAGAAACAATAAATCACTGTTGAAACTTACTAAGTACCCAAACACACTAGTATCCCACCACTCTGTATAAGCAAGTCTGTATTTGAATTACATAGAAAAGTGAGCAACACAGTGGAGCAGAAAAAAGCTACAAGGGTTGATAAAAGCACTATAATGGATTATTGTAATGACTGTATTTCTGGTAAATGACCATAACTCATTTCTATTAACCACGAGTATCATAATATCTCTGCATATGATTAACATTTGTAACTGTTGACAAAACTCAGGTCATTGATCCATGATTAATGAAGCTGGCCAGACTTGAGCAGACGCTCAGGGCCAGCTGCTGTCTTGGCTGCCTGGTGAGCTGGACTCTTTGTCACTGAGAAAAGAGCGAGGAAAAAAAAAGACAAGAGAAGAGGGTGGAAAGAAAAGAGAAATTTGCTGAGGCAGAGGAGAAGAACGCAGCAGGAGGGGGTAAAGGGGGGCGAAAGATAACAAGTGGCTCAGTGTCTGCTCTGAAAGCACAGATGAGGTCATTTAAATAGCTGCCTTTCCAGTCAGTGTATCACATGCACACACCCCGGGGCCCCCAAACCACCAGCGACCCTGAAAACCCTGTTTACACACAGTTTGTGAAGTGAATATCTGTAAGATAAGTGTTTTCTATTTATCAGCATTTTTGCTGAATCGCTTTAAAAGTCCTCTGTCATTTAAACAGAGCTGCAACGATTAGCACATTAATTAGTTTGTCAATCAACAGAGAATGAATCTACAGCTATTTTGTCAATTAGGGTTAGGGTTAGATACATTGTTTCAGTCAATTTTTGGCAGAAGTGCCAGATTTTTTTTTCTGTTTCAACTTCTCTAATATGAATATTTGATGGGATTTTTTTGTCATATATGATAATCAATTAAATTTATTTGAGATGTGGGCAGAACAAGACATTTTAAGACATCTTCATAGATAAAAATGATTAACTGATCAATCAAGATCACTTGCAACCCTACAATCAAACAGTGTATTAGCTGGATTGGACATCTTGTTGTGTTAGTAATCTAATACCAAAGAAAACATTTGTTCATAATTCAATATAGCAGATGATTGTGTTGTGTGTTGTCCATTATACATTTTTTCAAAGGATTTATCATGGACATGCTGGAGGCCACTTTCATATTTTATGGACTTGGAAAGAGATTTTTGGTGTAGAAGTCGACTCCTCTTTGGTAACATTACACCAGGACACCCTTTCTTTTTGCCTGAAAATGCAACAAAAACATTATTTACATATAAGAAAAGGGGCTTTAACATTGATTTATTTGCAACTGGAAAATAATCTGAACGTCTGAAGAGTTTGAAAGGATATGCAGCCTCATTTTTAAAGTAATGGTCATGTGTTTGGCCCACTACACACTCACCCAGATGAATTGCTCTGGGGGGTGAAACAACAGGCGTGGCAGTAACATATGGGGTGACTCAGACTCCACTGCTCAATGGTCCTGATCAGCGAAGACAAGTGTATTTACAGAGGACTTAGCGAGGCTGAGGTCATCCTCAATTCACAGTGGATTAACTCTGCCTGAATTCACCCACCCAGTCGAGCTCCAACTAAAATCTGCTCCGTCTGTTCTGTTGCTGAATAACTTCACATAGACTGTGAAAAATTAGATTGCACTTCGTAACTTATTTTTTATTTGTAAATTTGGCTTCAGAAATGTTAATGTTATTGTTCTACCCCGTTTTAATTTCATTTAGTCATTTTGTAAAAGTTGTCATTGTTCAGTGTTGATTATAATTTCAGTTCCTTGTTCAGTAAAATGTTCTAGGTCAAGATATTTTTTCCCAAAATGGCTTGACTAAACTCAACATCTTGTTTCCATGGTGATCACAGGGGGAGGGAGTGAATTCAGGGACAGCCAAAGATGGTGAGGTGACCGTAGTGAAGATTAAAAAATGAGATTTTCTCTCCCACCAGTTTCTCTCTTTCCCTCTCCGGCAGACATATACAGCCGCAGAGACGTGCCAGCCTCCCTGATTATCTCTCCCTCTTTCTCTTAAACACACTCATGCAGACACTGGCACAGATTAGGGTCAGTTGACTGAGCTGGTGTGACAGTCTGTGCTCTTGTCTTAACTGAGTTTGGCGTTAATGTCTCAGCCTGTAGAAACGAGGCCGACTGAGTCCTCTGAGAAAAGCTCTGCTCTTACTGACCCCCAGACTTCAAATGGTACAAGGAGTTTTCAGGAAGTCTGCAGGTCTTCAAAAATCTTAAAAATCCTTGAATTCAGTTAAAGGCTCTTATATTTATTTATTTATTTTACCTGCTGTAGACAGTAATGTCAGTTATAACCTTTGGCTGCTGGGAGACGGTTGCTAGGAATCTCATCAACTCATTACAAGACACATTACTCTCAATTTTAGCAAAAGTTAAATTAAGAAATGAAATACTTATTTTTTTAAAACTGTTTAAGACATCTATCAGTTTTCTGCCTCTTATAGTATAAGGCCCCTGAGCATAGACAACAACACAGCCACGTCCTTTTGAGTCATTTTGAGTCATTTTGTGTCTCTGTAGTCATTCTGAGTGTGTGTGTGTGTGTGGTAACTTTGAGTCTCTTTGGGATAGTTTGGTCTTTAGTCTTTAGTCTCCTTGTCTTTTCTGTGGCCTCTGTGACTCTCAAACAAGAAATATTAACACAGTTTTAATTTAGTGAACTCTGCAAAACCTTTAGTGCTTTTAAGTTGTAACCAAAGTGTGTGTTAATGTGTGTGATTCCCTGAATGAGCTGGAAAAATCCAGGTGGAGATAATTACACAGCATCCCCCCTTCCCATAAAGCTTCGTAAAAAAAGGATTTTTATCTCAAAAATGCAGCTAAAATTACAAAGTCATGGTGAAAACATGAACATCCTGTGACCTTTAACTAAGTTAAACCAGATTAGCCTGTTTGCCAAAAGACTTTTCTGCCCACATGTCGTTTTTCTAGTCTTCTGTCGGAAAAGCAAACTGAATATTCTCATGTTTTGTGACTGGTAGTTGGACTGACAGACATGTCAACTGGACTTTCTCCCCTATTTTCCAACATTTTTATACAAAGTGACTAATCCCTTAATCGAGGAAGTAATCACCAGATTAGTCCATAATGAAAATGATTGTTAGCTGTAGCCCCTGTATGCTATTCTCTGCTTCTTTTGTGATACATTTGTCAGAACTTTTGTTGTCTTGTCCTGGTCTCAAACCTTTGAAATTCTCTTGGTTTTGTTTCCTGGTCATTTTCAAAAAAGAAACAAAGCACCTCCATGAGACTTGCATATGATTAGCACTGTGTCGTCTTTACTACACATCTGTGGTTCATTTGTAAAATTAGTTGTTTCTGCTGTTTTTGGCTCCTCCGTCCACCCTCTGGCTGTGTTGTGGATCAAAGCGACCGTCAGTCAGAAAGGACAAATCGGAGTTGCGACTGGACGTTTCATGCTTGTACATTTCAGCACACGTGCACCACGTGATCCAATGTGTGTGCAGCCATGAGATGCAGCATGTAATCACCATGATGATTGAGGAATACTGACATGAAGATTGAAGTTCACTGGAAAGTGACCGTTTATTTAACCATATTCAAAGAAAGGAAACAGCTGTGCTACAGAACATGTTATTTGTAGGTGATCTTGTGACTGTAAAAGGTAAACAGACGCCAGCATGTCCCTGGGAAGCACAGGGTACAGAGGAGCGATTGTAAACCACACTCTGTTTCCCCCACAGTAAATTGGCTGCAGTTATGGCCTTAATAAGAATGAAAAGACACCTCTCTCTTAGACATGTACCCAGGGTTGTGACTGAATGACAGCATTTTATTCAGATTAAGGCTGCAAGTGGATGCTACAGGTTTCAGGCCCAGTGAAAGACTGTTTTCAAATGTCGTGACTTGACTATGAACGTTAAAAGATCAGATTTTATCAGTTTTAGTTAAATGTCAATAATACAGAGTGAGGAGACAGTAATTGAGTGTCTAAGAAATTGACCTTTATCAGTGTGTGACTGCAGTATGTTCTGCATGACTTGAATTCAACACAGCAGTTACACACAGTTGTTAATAGCATTTACCAACGTACACAGGGTCTGTATTTACGATGCATTGGTCTGTGTGTGTGTTTGTTTAGTTCTGGGAGGTGATCAGTGACGAGCACGGCATCGACCCAACAGGAACCTACCATGGAGACAGTGACTTACAGCTGGACAGGATCAGTGTGTACTACAATGAAGCCACTGGTAAGTACATCTAGACATACACTGAGGTTGGTGCTCGATAAAATGAAGTGAGACCCCTTTTTACATGTACCAGATGCCCTCAATGGCTGTATATCATCAAGCCTAAATACTACAGAAAATTGACTGTTACATGTAGTTTTATAATACTTGACTCCATCTAGTGGCCATTTGAGGTACTACATCAGTGCACCAGCTGTTAATACTAAACCGAATCAGAGCTTTTCATTTTACTAAACTGAAGCACATGTTGTTCATTTCTTGTCAATACTCTTTAATTATTTCCAACAACAATATATTCAATATTTCAAGGTTTTGAGCAAGTAAAGTAGTGTAGTTCAGCTTTAACACATGGAAAGTCAGGCTTGAGACTATTAAAGACAACACTAAATACTGCATATTGTAGCATCGCAGAGATGGAGCCAGACAGCCTAAAATTTCTAGTATCAATCCTGTATGTAAAATAAAACCTAGTGTCTGAACTTTTCTGTCCAGTTTAGCTCTATGTCTAATTTCTTTTTGCCTTTCTAACACCTTGTTTCCTGTGGGTTTACATGGGTCCAAGTCACCTGAACTCATTAACTGTATTACCAGGTGCTGCTGTGAAGTTCATGTACTTAATGAATAATGGTTGGCCTTCTTGTTGGCCATGAAAATGCATTGAATTGCATTTCTGCCCCGCGTTAAAAAGGTCATAGAAAATCTTTATTTTACATCCAGGTGGAGATAATTTCTGTAAAGAGCATCCTCCCTTCCCATAAAGTTACATAAAGAAAGATGACTGATCAAAAACACTCAAATTACAAAGTCATGTTGAAGACTTGAGAACACCCCATGACCTTTAATTAAGAAACCAGATTAGCCTGTTTGCCCAAATTATTTTCTGATGTTGTCTAAAAAGACTCTTCTGCCCACAGGAAGCAGCATGTCGAAACCTAAGTGTAAATTACTGTGACACAGCAGTGAGATCTCCATCCAGAAAAAGCTAGACCCGTTCTTTTTTTCTGTTTTTGTTCCTTTGCTATAAAAAAATAATGTAATGTCTGACATGTTGTGTTAATCTTTGTGTATCCCTGTGTGTGCAGGTGGGAAGTATGTGCCCAGAGCCATCCTAGTTGACCTGGAGCCAGGCACCATGGACTCAGTCCGCTCTGGACCGTTTGGGCAAATCTTCAGACCTGACAACTTTGTCTTTGGTAAGAACACACCCATCTTTAATGTTTCCCACAGGAGGCCAGAGGTCAGGGTGGGAGATCGTAAAGTTTAACAACTACCAAGGACACCCAGACCCAGACCCACAAGCTGAAACACTGTTGATCTTACAATAAAGTTGTTCTTTATCCTACAAGTGCTGGAGTTTGGGCTCCAGCTGAAGGATGAACGGTGGGTGTCCCTTTAGCCCTGTTTTGTGGTTTTAGTTGTTAACTGCCCACTTTTCCAATCTGTGCAATAGCAGCCATTGTACAACATTGTTGTGGGAAGCAGGAAAGAAATAACACCACTTTTATTTTTCTCAGGTCAGAGTGGAGCAGGAAACAACTGGGCCAAAGGTCACTACACAGAGGGAGCAGAGCTGGTGGATTCAGTCCTGGACGTGGTGAGGAAAGAGGCTGAGAGCTGTGAGTGCCTGCAGGGTTTCCAGCTCACACACTCCCTGGGAGGAGGCACCGGCTCTGGCATGGGCACCCTGCTCATCAGCAAGATCAGAGAGGAGTACCCAGACCGCATCATGAACACCTTCAGCGTGGTGCCCTCTCCTAAGGTATTCTGTTCACCTTGAGCTCAAGGAAACATTTCCTGTATGTATAGATTATAGGTGATCTATATCGGTACTGATGTTCCCTCTCTCTCTGTCTTCAGGTGTCAGACACAGTGGTTGAGCCGTACAACGCCACGCTGTCGGTCCACCAGCTGGTAGAAAACACAGATGAGACCTACTGCATTGACAACGAAGCCCTTTATGACATTTGCTTCCGCACTCTCAAACTCACCACGCCCACCTATGGAGACCTCAACCACCTGGTCTCAGCCACCATGAGCGGTGTGACCACCTGCCTGCGTTTCCCTGGCCAGCTCAACGCTGACCTGAGGAAACTGGCTGTCAACATGGTGCCCTTCCCCCGTCTCCACTTCTTCATGCCCGGCTTTGCCCCTCTGACCAGCCGAGGCAGCCAGCAGTACCGCGCCCTGACAGTGCCCGAGCTCACCCAGCAGGTGTTTGATGCCAAAAACATGATGGCGGCTTGCGACCCTCGCCACGGTCGCTACCTGACCGTGGCTGCCGTGTTCCGTGGCCGCATGTCCATGAAGGAGGTGGATGAACAGATGCTGAACGTCCAGAACAAGAACAGCAGCTACTTTGTGGAGTGGATCCCGAACAACGTCAAGACGGCTGTCTGCGACATCCCGCCACGCGGCCTCAAGATGGCCGTCACCTTCATTGGCAACAGCACAGCCATCCAGGAGCTGTTCAAACGTATCTCTGAGCAGTTCACTGCCATGTTCCGCCGCAAGGCCTTCCTCCACTGGTACACCGGCGAGGGCATGGACGAGATGGAGTTCACCGAGGCAGAGAGCAACATGAACGACCTGGTGTCCGAGTACCAGCAGTATCAGGATGCCACGGCCGAGGAGGAGGGAGAGTTTGAGGAAGAGGTGGAGGAGGATGCCTAAAAAAAGTAACAAAAATGATGTAACATGAGAGAATAAGTTCATAACGAAAATGAAAAAAAAATCTGTAAAAAAAAAAAAAAAAGAAAAAGAAAAAATATTGTGATATGAAATGAAGGAATGTAGCAGAACAGATGGAGGGCTGGTTAGAGAAGCATGAGGGTTTGAATTGGTTAATGGAGGGACAAGAAAGAAAGATGAACGTAGGCAGAGAAGGAGGAACGGGAGGAAAATTATGTGACCAAATTAATGTGCCATGGTTTACAGTTTATTGTGACGCCATGTAGGCTGGTTTTACCAAGACTGGCCTCCCAAAATCCTTTTATACAAAGTCCTCGTCTTGTAGCAGATGTACAATTCAGAAGCTCTTGTCACACTTCACTTTCATCACATAGGATTATCTCCTACTGTTTCCTGTGTAGTAAAAAAAACAAGAATTCATTAGTAATCGGCTTTATACTGTATAGTTAATTCTACTTTGAACAAATGTCATGTTAAATGGTTCAATTACAGATTTAAATCAAATATTGCACTTACTTTCATTCACACTACATGCAAACAAGTTTATTGTGACATTACCTCTTGTATGAGAAAAAAGTATTTTACATTATTTGGAAAAAAATAATATTTCTGTGCTTCTTCATAGACAGAGAATATGAAATATGAAATCATGCCATCATCAGTGTTAACTGATTTTATCAGTGTTCACTCCCTTTTTATCAGTATTCAAGGTCCACTCTGAGATAAATGTGAATTGTGGCAGCAGGTGAGACACCTCTGTCAGTATTGTTATTCCTCACTGAGGTCTTTACTCTTATTGATCAACACACAGTTTTACTGCTTTTATCACATCCTTTTAAAGACTTGGGATCAGATAAGAGAGAATGTTGTGGGACAGGATTTTCTCACTTGAACTGTAACTTAGACTTTTTATTCAGGAAACACATGATTGAAAATAAATATCAAAGATTTAAGAAAGGGAGAAAATGTTTTCCCTGATGCAACACGTATTACATAATTTTACAGATTCTGCAAGTTGTCAATCAAAGCAAAAGTCTGTTTCATTAAATCCCTGACAAACAAACTGACTTTACTAAGATACACTGCCACAGTTTTAATGTAACTGCAGCAGTAGTAGGATTTTTCTCAGACGCCAGCCAACGTCATGAGGAGGATCACACACTGCAGATGCCCAGAGCCCAGGTCAGGTCATGGAAAGCATGTTCGCCTTAGCCTGATCTGTTTTCTGTTACTAAACTATTTGTGTACCTGATATCTCAGGCTCAAAAAGAGGCGTCTCAGCTTCAAAGTATTATATTTAAAGACATTTACAAAAACAGTGTACATTTCATCTACTTTCCATGGGCCCAGTGGTTCTAGGACTTACTCCAAACAACTTGACAGCAGTTATACCACCTGCATCTCTTTTTCTAACTCATTTGTTGACTTTGAGAGGAACAAACTGACAGGAACGAGCAGTGAGATGTATTTCAGAGCATTAAAATCATGGAGAGAGGTTGAAAAATCAATTTTTATCTCATCACAGTGACAATTTCCTGTATTTTTAATTTCACTCTTCGTGCCCAAAAATGTTTAGTTCTACAGCTCAACTTCTCCTGCGTCTATATTTGATTATACACCAAGTCATTTTAACACTCCAACAATTATTAAGGCTTCATGAAACACATTTCAACAATTAAACGCCTGAGTGCTTTTACTTTTGGAAGAGAAAGTAAAAACACCACTTGGAGGTTTTATATTTCATCTAATAAAATGTTATGTCCTCTGAAGAAGTGCACAATTTAACATTCTGCCGAATGTTTACACTCTGAGCCACGACAGTATGCATTCAAATCACACAGAGGTCATTTGTGTTCAGTATGTGAACCTCAACCATGTTGTTTTTACTGTATGTCTGTGAATGTCTCTGTGTGCTTTACTGTTAGCACCTTTTTTAATTCCTGTGCAGCAGTTTCATTTGAGATTCCACTGACTGTGAAACTTTTGGGAGAAATAAAAAGGCATTTTAAGAAGAAAAAAACATTGTACTGTCAGTTATTGCCGCAGCTTTTAGTGTGTTTAATGTTTTTCAATTTGAGCTTCCAGTTGCAGTGTGAAGGCAAGCGTCCAAACATGCTGAGTTTACTGTCGTAGAAAACACTGAGAGGCTGGATCTGTAACAGCTGGTGGTAGGAACACAGGCGGAAAGGATCCAAGCACAGAGATACAGGCAGGCTGGTGCAGTGAGGGAACTTGGACCAGGATTACAGACGGATGGGTGGACAAGCAGGCAGGTACAGACAACAGGTCACTACAAACATGTAGCCAGGGAAACACGTGGATATAAACCAATAATGTGACAGCTGACTGGGAAAAAGAGCTGGCATTAATCCCAGGGAGCAGATGAGGGAAATGAGGAACAGGTGTGTGAAAGGCAGGGAAGCTCAGGTGATTGAGAAGAATAGGAGACAGGTGAGCAGGTGGAGCTGGCAGTGAGTTTACTGGAATCTGGGGGAGTCTGAGGACATCTGGTGGACAGACGGAGAGTGGCAGGAGATGGAGGCTAAAAAAAGAAGAAGAAGAAAAAAAGAAAACAGGGCTGAGGGAGAAATCGTGACAGTAGAGATGGTATTTATTTAAACACATTAAATTGTCTGTAAATTATCTAATCAATGAATCAAACAATCACTTCTGTTCTCTACTGTTTGGTTTGTGGGTGCAGGGGGAAATTAATGAACCTGCCATAAGAATCTGTGTGGTGGGGATAAATAGGAACCCTAAGGTAAGATCTTGTTGTTGTGGTCACAGAGGGCAGAGGAAGATAAAGCAGCACAGGACCGCACAGAAAGAACAAACAATTTATATTATTCCATGTTATTGACTATTGGAGCCTGCGGGGTGTTTTATTTTGAAAAATGACCGGAACCTCTGCCCATCACATCCGTCTGTGCCTCCTCATAGCACTTGACACACACCTGTCTCTGTCATGGCCGACAAATTAAGCTAGCTAGCTAACTAGCTAAAATGAGTAAAAAACAAATGTCTGTGGAGAGCGTTATTTGAAAAGGGAAAAAGGCCCAATGACGAGACAGCAGATAGAATCTAAGATATAGAAGGCAAGCGCCATTTAATGAGCTGGTAGGGAGTCCTACTTAAAATCTGACTTTATCGCGACAGGTGTTTCACATGCTAAACGCCTCTACACGATATGTGGCAAGAGGAAAGTGTGGGGTACAGGCAGGTGCAGAGAGGGGACCCACTGTTAAGGTGGCACTACTCTCATATTAGGACATGACTGGCCCAGTATATTAGCAAAGAAGTGTATGAGTCTGACTGGGCCTAATGTGACTCAGTCAGAAAGAAGCAGGAAAAGATAAGAGAGAGACAGACTGAAAAGCAGAGACAGAGAGAAGCAGAAAGATGAGAGAGACAGTACTGTAACAAGAGGATGGAGGCATGTTGCTACCGCCCTCCTGTCTTGTGTGGGAGAGGAGAGATGAGGGGGAAGAAAAACTCTTAACTCCGTCAGTCAGGATGGATGTCAGGCTGATGAGATCAGAAAGAAAGATGTAGCCTCCACGCCTCTCACCACGAGGAGGCTGCTGGATGTGTCACACGAACTTCAGTAAATGCTTCGCCTTGTACGGCTCGATTGATCTAATTGGTCTTAACAGGAGACAGGAGAGCAGTGACCCCATTTAGAGTCAGGCTTCTTAAATGGACATCATGTCCTCAGCCAAAGGACAAGCATTACATCTGTATCTCAGGCTTCATAGCTGATGCTTTTTATCCAGGACACCCAGTGATGAAACAGCAGTCTTTCAGATTTTTAACCTTTAATCACTGCACCCCCTCTGATGCAGCCTGTGTAATGAAAAAACCATAGCAAATGTACCAGCATCCCTCCAGTTTTTTTGTCCAGTTCAAAACAGAGGGGGTCATGTCTGCAATTTTGTTGTTTGAAAATGTTTTAAAGTTTTGTTTTTTATTCATAGTGCCGCCCCCTCATTGGGACAGCAGAGCATTTCTTTTTGGGTTGTAAGCGGGGGAAAGGTTCAGCGAGGACTGGCCTCTATTTGATCTAATGTAGACTTCTTAGATTGATTTTAGCTGTATTCTCTAAATGCACAACCACTGCTGTGACTGCACTTCACTCAATACATTTTTCATGTGTCAGTATTTAATGTGTGTGTATGGCGTCTATATAATCAGCAGCAACCTCTCATTTTCTCCTCAGATCTATAGCCCTCTCTATCAATGAATCAAACCTGTGATTTATATCTTTGCAGCATGAGCAGGAGCACTCACACACACAATAAGCTAATGGCTCTGCAGAACATTAAAGCGAGGTGATTCAGACCTGCTTCATGGGGCAGCGATTAGAAAATATGCTATGATTACTGTGTTCTGCTAAAGGACTAAGAGCCTCTTGAGCAATTTTTCTGCCCACTCTAATACTAGGGCGTCATCTTGAAGGGAATTTGCTTCTGTTGATGTGCAGAGGGAAAGTAGATGGTCTTTCTTCCTCTTTTTTCTTCTTTAAATAGCGCTCTAATCCTTCATCTGTGGAAGCTGGCAGAAATTCAGTGGGTTTTTTTTTATTGTTCTCTTTTAGAGCCTAAAGATGCAGTGATTCCATAAAGCTGCACTGGATACAAACAGGAAAATAACTCATGATTCCTAATGTGGTGCATCTGTTGTTAAGGTTTATATAGAAGGTTTAGTAAGTCTACATATTAAAATCGTATATTGCTCACTCCTTTAGCTCATGACTTTTGGTGCATTTTCTCCATCTAAATCGCTGACCAGACTTTTTGAAGTCTGTGGTTTCAGTCGTTGCATTAGGACCATTGTTGCTGAGACTGCGGTGAAGTCAGAAACAACTGGATCGCTTGTTGTCCAAGTGTCCTAACTGCAGATGTAGTGTTGAGACAGTGGAGTTGTGCTGTAGATGAAGTCTTGTCAGTGTTGGTAGAAAACAGATTTGATGTGAATGCAGTATCTGTAGTCAGTCTATCATAACACAATACTCTCATATCTTCATGTTCAGCAGAAGAATTAGCTCTGAAATGACTCCTTTCTAACTTGATTCCATTGTAAAGGACAGGGTCAAAGTCTACAGCCCTTGCTCCACAAAAATGCTAAAATTGCTGAAGCCTTATATTGACCTCCTTATTCAGCCAAATCAAGTAGCTGTCTTTGTCCTGGTAGATTTGTTACTGGTGCTTTGTCTTGGCAACAAACTTGACTCCCACGATGTATCTCTCCCCTGCATTTAAAAATAAACTGGAAGATGCAGTACATATGAGTATTATATTAAGATGTACTTTTAAAAAGTCAGTTGAGTTTTGAGGCAGAGAAAAGCAAAATGTACCTACTTAGAAAATGATTTCTGGAAGAGATAACATAGAGAAAATGTAATTCTTGTGGCAAATAGTTGTTTGTGTTGTGGTTCTTTCAAGATGCTTCTTTCTGTCTCTTCCACGATCTTTCCATCTAATTACTCCACCTTAATAAATCTGTGCTACTACTGCTCAGTCTAATCCAGTGCAGTAGTGGAAAAAGGTCAGAGTCTCATCGTGCCAGCTGGCTTCTGTCCATCTTATCGTACCAAAGGGATGACCATGCACTCTTGCATCTAAATCTCTCCTACTCCCTCTTGTACTCTCTGGTATACGCCTCTCTTCCTTCATTGTTTTCTTTGTCTACTTTTCTGTTTTTCCTCCCCTCTCTTCTTTCTTCATGTTTTTTTGTGGTCATGTGTCGTGAGTGGAGAGCTGATCGACTCCTCACACCACAGGAGAGATGATGGCCACTCTTCAGCTCAAAGTCATGACTGCTGCACGCCTCTCTCTGCTTTGAAGACACTTTATCTATAAAACTTGGCTTAACGGTGTATTTCTACTTTACAGCAGTATTATAGATTTTCTTGTCAGGGAGTTTTGCCAATGCTCTCCCTTAGGTATTTGAAGAGCTAATTTGTGAAATGCTATTTAGTGAAGCAAGGTGGTGCAGAGCAGGAGGGGGGAGGCCTCTCCTCAACGTGAGGACACAGATTGAAGTTTTCTTCGATTAAACGCTGAACCCAAATTAACAATTTCAAGAAAAACAAAACAATATGTCAAATAGAATTATCCTATTTCTATACAGTTACTGCATAGTAGACATCACTTTTTAGAAAGTCTTGATTTGAGCCTTTGGAAACATAATCATGCTATAAAAAGGTTTTTTAATTGTTGTGTATTGTGTGTGGGTTTCTTTTTTTCCCCCCAGAGAACGACAATTCAAGATGAAAGTAATCAGCGTTGCAGTGCTTAGTGCCCTGTTCTGCACTGGTAAGCACAAACATAATCAGTCACATGGGAGTAGGTCGGGTAAATGAATGACTGAAACACACTTCCTGCGAAACCAAATTTGTTTCAACTGAATGATTAGCATAGATGCTGTGAAAACCACACCAAACAAACTAAATTACCTTGTGATCTGTTTAATTTCCACTTATTTGCTTTCTTTGCTTTTCTTATGAGGAGTCAGATTGTATTTACACCCGGTCTATATTTAGCTGTCATTATGTGGGACATTTACATTTCAAACGTTTTTGTACTTTTGGGGGAAGTTGTGTGGTTTTTCACTGAGAACAAAGGATCTCTGACTTATTTAAAGATCATTGTTTAAATCAGCAGGCAACTAAGGAAAGATGTATTTTAAAATAAACTCCTCTCTATCTTTTCTTTCACAGTTGTGTCAGCATCTTCAAAAGGTAAACTCACACGCTTGTTTGTATTGCAATGCATGACTAAGAATGCTTTTTGAGAATGAACAGATTACATGCATGGGAGACGATGCAGTCATAGAGTGATCAGATCAAAATCTGGGTGCAGAGTGTAAATATGAAATTGAATCTTCTCTGTCATGTCTAATAAAATATCTCTGCTGTCTCTACCAGTCAAAGAGGAACGCAGGACAGCCTTCTTTGGGGAGGACATTCACATCGATGTCCCGCCTGGGAACGCTGGAGAGGTTGTGTTTAAACCCAGGACCAATCGCTCCGCTGAGGTGGTTCTGATGCGAGCCGGCAAGGTGAACAACACACGGTGCCACGTCAACTCTCTGGGTCACCTGGTGGTGGAGGACGTGCAGGAGGAGGACGAGGGCGTGTACATTATCAAGAACAGCAACAACCCCAGCGCTGTCAAGAGGCTCATCCTCATTGTTAGGGGTAAACTGTCTGCTGCACTCTTTTTCAAGGCCAACAACTGAATTATTAGCAAACGTGGTGCAACATATTGAATATTTAGGACACACACTGGACTGCAAGAATACTAAATAATGTGTTATATTACCATAAAAGGATTTTTTTACATCATAAAAGACCATGTAAAACTGAGAGGTACATGTAGCACGTTGAATTAGGTCATGGAGAACACTAATTCTCAAAGATTAGATTGATAAATCTGATGATTTTGAAGTCTGAAAAGTTAGAGTTCATTGATTTAGTTGATTTGTACACAATGTGTTACAGCTCCTGTCACAAAGATCCTGCTTTTACCTTTGTTTCCTCTCGTCTTGTTGATCAGACTGTGCTGTGGAGCAAGTGGTAAAGTACGGAGAAACCTACTACATCCACCTCAATCATGTCGAAGGCCCCATCACCCTGGAGTTCAGGTATGGTCAGTGAAAGCACCACAGGGAAAAAAGTTTCAGCAATCTGTATTCAACATGGAGTCCTATTAAATATTGTTTAGTTTGTTTCTTGAGATTGGTTGTTTAGTGCTGTGACATTACTAATTGGGTTGAGCAAGATTCACACTGATTGCTGGTGTGTTATTTTTGGTAACATCTATTCTCCTTTTGTTTTCTTACCATGATAAGGCCCAGTCTGGTTCAGGCCAATCAATCAGAGATCCAACAAGCTACAGAGCCTCCACCTGTGGTGGTTTACAACCAGACGGCGGTGTCGGCAGAAGAATACGTGGGACGCCTCAGTGTGACGGAGAAGCGGGTGACACTGCACTCGGTCAGGATGACGGACGAGGGGAGCTTTACAGTGTTGGACCGCGAGGGCAAAGTCAGGAGGAGGAACTGTCTGAATGTCAGAGGTGAGGAGTGATCTGTGCTCTGCTGCATCCTCTCAGGTTTCATTGACTGATCAGTCAGTCTCGTGTGCATGTGTCGTTTCCCTGTACATGCTGCTGTTATGTGTGTGTGTTAGTTGTCCGTACCTTTGTCATCATAATGCAGCTCTCTGTTTCTCACATTGCAAAGTTTCCATCATGGACTAGAGTCACTGTCTGCATTATCTCATTCTTGAGTGTATTGCCTCTAAAAAGCCTTAATGCCTTAATCTCAGTAGAGGCGATAAGTCTTTATTTAATGTATGTAAAATGAGGTTAAACCTGCCGGCAGGGACACTAGGCTGCGGCAGCAGTAAAGAATAGGGTGTTGATAAAAATATATCAAGAACACATTTACTGAAATGTTATGGAACAAAATATTATAAATGAAGACTGAGATGCAGTGGCTTCTGAATGCTAAAAAAGAATGCTTGGCTTTAAAAAAAGATGTGTGGTATACAGCCTTCTAGTGCTTTGAGGTAAATACAAACATTAGAATGCAATTTTACCATTTTACCACCTTTGTTTAAATTAAAATTCCACACCAAAAATAGAGCTAAGCTGGTGGGGAAACGGACCAGTATTGAGTAAAATGTGCTCCAAATTATCAGATCTAAAGAGTGGTGGTGCATTTTTGTATGTAATTATTCAGCTGTTCATGGTGGACAGTGAACAGCTCATTAGCCATTAGCTGTTCACCGTTGCTAGACTCAGAAATCAGACTTCTAAATGGCTTCAATCAAAGAAATGTGTCTGAATACATCATACATACAGTACCCTGCATCTGTTTATATTTCTCCCTCTTATTCTCCACAGAGCACCAGACCTTCATGCACCTCCCCTATGGAGGAAACCTGAAGATGAAGCTCTACTTGCACTACTCCCACGTTAACATCGTCTACAGGCCCAAGTCAGACAATCAGGACCGGGTCATCGTGGACCAGGGGGTTCTGGTGACACCACTGGATCCTCTGTTGGAGGGCAGGCTGACCGTGGAAGGGTCAGAGCTCAGCATGAAGAAAGTCCACGTGGCCGACATAGGTGTCTTCAAAGTGACAGACCTGGCTGGGTATCCTGTGGCTCATGTCTACATAGAGGTAGAAGGTTAGAGAAAAGACACATTTAAATGATCAACATAATTCATGCAGCTCTAATCTTACTGTGACTTTTGATCTCGCCTTGCTGTGAGCTAACAGGCAAAACAAACTAACAAGCATCAGTTTTTACTGAACAAAAATAAACTGTGAGGGTTTACATCAGTGGCATTATGTCTTGTGCTAGTAGACTGCAGCCTCTAGTCTTGTTTTTGTGCAACTGGCTCTGAAGCCATAAATACACTTCTTTCACACATTCAAGGCCCGTAAACAGACTTTGAGTTTCTCTTTAAGAGGGCAGTTACTTTACACAATGCGTAGGAAGAGATGGAGCAATATTACAGTATATTGCTTTATGATATTGCCTATTAAGCGATTTGAACTTTGCAACTGATCTTTTTGTGTCAAAGGGTAGTCATAAATGTAAATAATGAAACTGTGGAATGATAGCCTTGACACACTTACAATATGAGCTGTGTGCCATGGATCTAATTCAGTTTTTACCTGTGCAGTGTATAAAAAGGCAAATGCAAATTGAAATAATAAATACATTGCTAACACTTTAAGTTACTATATTTAGCAAGTGTTTATTAATGTTTAGAATGTGTCAAACTTCTATTATTTTATTTTATCACAGTTGTGTAACTATATTGTCACTCTTTATCTGTTTTCTCTTTATCTGTTTTCTGATGGCGTTTCATTTAGATATCCTAAAGTGTATGGGAGAGAAATTGAGTCTTTATGTAGATAACAGCCAACAGTTCCAGTCAAGTTACCCTGCTAATTAAAACAAGATTTTGTTTTGCAAAGAGGCAGAGATGAAAGATGAGTAGCTACGCAGCAAGTCAGTTTATTCATAATAGAGGCCCTCCCCAGCAGTTACAGAAGGCTCATTATTTCTCTCTGTGGTTGTGTTTTTTCTCCACTTTCCTCGTCCTACTCTCAGCCTATAAGCTGCCGCCCCTGACTGTGGCCATCCTCTCCCTGCTGAGCCTGATCGCCTTCATGCTGCTGGTGTGCCTGCTGTCCTGTCTCTATAAAGTACATAAGAGGAACGAAAAGAACAAGAAGCTGATGCTCATTGCTCAGCAGGCTGGCAAGAGAGACGGCGAGGCTTTCAGACAGGTAACACCCACCTAGTGCATTATGATCATCCTGCATTTCTTTGTGATGGAGGAATATTGTTGGACCACTGCAGTGGGAATAAGACAGAGCTCTGGTGGAGCAGTGGGCTAGTAGGCAGAGTTAATGCTTGTCTTGGAGTGAGAGTGAAGTGTGTGTTCATGTCTGTGTGTGTGGGCTGGGAAAGGATTAAAAGTGTAGAGGAAGGTTCTGTTCCTGCTGCGGGAGTCAGGATGGTCATCTGGCCGACTTCCTCCCCTGCAGTGTTGGACCTGACACACATGGTTAAAGCCAAATTAAAGACATCAACATGGCCGAGGCTGCTCTCCAGGTCTTTTTGTTTCCTTCACACTTGGCTGTCTTACATTAACCTTCCACAGACCCCACAATGTCTGTCATATCTTGTTGTTTTACATTCTTAAAATGTCACATTTTTCATTTTTAATGAAGTCAGAGCACAAGTTACATGCAAGCCTGGCAGCATGGGGTGCTATTGCAGATACTTACAGGATTTTGGCACCAGATATTTTTGTACCAGCTCCTCACAGGAAACTCAAAAGAAAATGATTTTTGTCCATTTTTGTAATTTTAATCAGCCCACAGTCACTTCATTTTTAACCACTCAATGTTTCTAGTCACAGAAAGACTTAGTTTAGCACCATGTTTTGCTTTATTGTATGTTTGTGCTATTAATCAGCTTTTAGAATAGTTGATTTACTACCTACAAAAGAGCCTTTTGAGGTTCTGTCTTAAAATGTCAATTTTGAATGCAACTCTTTAACTGTGAATGGATTATAAGGGTTCTCAAGGTTGTGCTGAGCCTGCAGGAACAAAATAAAAGACATTGATTGTTTTCCAATTGGCTGTTTAAAATCCTTGTTCTCCCTCTATTCACCTGCTCAATACTGGCTGATTGACTGATTGGATGATTTAGAGGAGTTGACAGTTAACCCTTCTGTCAACAAACCCATCCATCAAGCGTCCCCAGCGGGGGATTTGTTAACCAACTGAATTTATGGACCAATTAAAAACACATTACAAACAGATGACTCACCTATAGAAAACACCTAAACATCGGGCTCAGAAATAAATTGCTCCACCAAGGGAGAGTAGTTCAATACAAGAACAAAGTGGCATAAGAAGTATGATTAGATCAATTGTATGAGAGTTTCATTAAAAAAAAAAAAACCTCAGGGGTTAGAGTCAAGAATAGATGAGTGTCCCATCTTATCTTCATCTAAGAGCATCAAAATGTAGCTTCTGATGTAATTAAAAATGGGTGGGACTGATTTACCTGTGCTTATTTTAGACCTAATTTAAACAAGCTAAATTATCTTTGTACAGTTGTTTTTCCAAATTGATTATTGACTACATTAGTGGATCATTAGAAATAGATGACAGTTAACCCCTTCTTCCCCAACCAGCATCCAACCACTAAATGATCTTTCAGTCCGGTTGAATTTATGAAGCAACAGAGAACCACTGCTAACAGATGATTCCTTCACTGTTAACAGACCAAAAACCACAGAGAGAGTTTACTTTGCAGAGACTATAAGATGATGTTTAGCTAAGAGATTTTATACATCAGAACCAGCCTGGTTGTATACTTACCCTGTTAAAATCCAGCGGTCTGATAATCTTATTTTCTACAGTCCATGTAGACTGATGTTGATCATTTTTTGTATTTGTCTGTGATGTCACATTAATGTTATGTTTATCTCTGTTCTCTCTTTTTCCTTGTCACTGTGTGTGTGTGTTGCCGTGTATCTGCTTTGTCACCCTTACATTATAGACACTAGACTGGTAGATACAGTATTCCTTATTTTCAGAGTTGTCATTTTGATTATGCATCACACTCGTACTTAATACTGGAATTGCACCACGAAGACAAGCTATGGATGTAGGCATATAATTACCAGTTTACCTCGTTCATGGTCGTGTCGTTATGTATGTGTGTTTTGTTTTTGTGTTTGTATTTGTTAAATATTTAAGAGTCTGAGCAACATGATAAATGTTTGTCCAGTTTCTGATGTTTTCATGACGTGCATCTTGGTTCAGTTTCACAACTGAACAAGTACTGCTGTGGAAATGAGGCCTTTATGGTCACAGCTGGATGTCTCTGATTGGTGGCCCAGCTAACGCTGTTGCCTTTGCGTTACGTTTCTCCCTCTTTAAGGAGCCTCAAACGGAGCCTCTTCTTGGTGAGAGAATTGTGTTCTGGCTTCTTTTTTTCTTGCTCTTCCCTCCTCATATTGGTGTCTAGAGAAATGTGCTGCTTTTGTGGCAAATAAGTTCCTTGATCAACTTGCTGTTATGTAATATGATCATTGGTGACAGTTTCAGAGCTGTGTGCTTATTTTTTAACTGTGGTGCTTTTGAGATGATATAAAGCCATTAAAGATATTGAGCACCAGCACACTAAATAAATCCTGGACTCTGAGGAGAAACTGCTATCAATCTTAATGAACAAGCAGAAGTTGATCAAAGACCTAATTTGACAAAAAGTCAATAAATTACCTTAAGTGAATCTGGCACCACGACTTGGGTCAAACTGTCTCTGTGATCCTTACAGACTTTTCAATATTCATGTGATTGAGCTGTGCTCGAGCATTCATTTTTATATAGAATACACATACAAGACTGTACAGTCTATTAGTATTAAGGGGCAGAATCAAATTACTCTACAGTATTTTAAAATAAAAACATTGCTATATTCCACAACTGAGAGCAAAGGTTGTGTTATTAAACGCAACACATAAAGGTTTATTTTCATATCATATTGAAATGAATCGACAGTAAAGGTAGTCAGGAGATTATGAAATCAGTCTAAAATCACATGGTATACTTTGAAAATGATTGGTGATGTATTGCCTTTGTTGCTAATGGAAAAAGTAATAATGTAATATGTTTGCTTTCTTACTGGGAGTCAGATGTAAAGATCAGTATCAGTGTTTGAGTTTAGAGGCTGTTTATATGCTAGAAATTAACTGTAAACACAGTTTTGGTTTGACAAGCTCGGTCAAGTGTGAGAACTGTCTTCTAGGATTTAAGATACAGTTTTGACCCAGGTCGGGGTGCAGACTAAAGAAAATGTCCATTTTAACAAGTCATTTAATCCAACATTTAATCTCAGTATCTCATGTTTGTTAAAACAAGTGAAAATCTCGGCTCTTTCTACTTGAGTCCACTCCATGAAGAGAAAGGATGTCTGTTCTTTTCACTTGCTTTAAGAAAATTAGATTTTAACGTCCAGTAAAGAGACTAAATGACCTGTTGAGGTGGTTTATATCGCTTCAGTAGTGGTGTGTGTAACTTCAGCTGGGTAATGATATTTGAGAAAGTCACACTAATGTGTGGCTCTTTCTTTGCTGTATTAGTGAAATATTTGTGCCACTCATTTCCTCCACTTTCTGTCTCTCTCACTTTCCTTAGTCCCTTCTCTTTCTTTCTGTTCTTTCCTTCACTGCTGATAAACAACTTGGACCGAGCTCTGCAGTTACTCATAAACAGTATGGTTATGATAACTGATATGACATCATAGCTTCGCTGCTGTATTTAACATACAGTACGTAGTGATTCAGCTAGCTAAGCACACACACATGCACATATTTCTTACCTCAGTGTTGTTTTATTGTGTTGGGTGAATTACAAGGTAAATATCTGATGTGTACAGTGTGTGGGGGTATCTGTGCTGGCTTTGCTTATGGTGTATGTGTTGAGGGCAGTGGTGATTAACCTGTATGAGAAGGCTTTTTTCCTTCTAACCTTCCATAATGTATAGTAGATTTATTCATAGATATTCTCTCGAGAATTGTCTTTGTATAATCATCTACTTGCCCAGGAAGTCTGTGGGTGTGCAGTCAGTGTTTTTTGTGTCTGACTCTGTGTGTCTAGTTCCTGTGTATCAAAATGAAATAGATAAATGTGTGACATGACATTAAGACACTCCCACTATGGTGTGATGTTTTTACATTTATTCCCAAATGTCACTAGTCACCAAAGGCACCATTATTCATATTTTACTGACTAATTTCTGTTGTTCCAGCTGCTACTTTTTTAATGAGCAGGGGCCATACATTTTGCTCTGTTTACTTTTCTGGCTTCACTTACAACTATTTAATGAGGACATTAAGGATACGTTTATGTTTCTAGTCATCAGTTTCTATTTAAAAGGTAACAAGACACAGATTTGACAGTCTAGCAGCACTTTGGAGTACTTTCTAAAGAGTAAGATCCTTTTTGTTTGACCAGAAACATCACTGTATATCTCTACCAGACTCCATTAGCAAAAACAGTCATTTTACCAAGCAGAACATGGGAGTTTGCTGGAATACTGCTGCCTCTGTCTATTAGTTTGTTTGTGTTGTCACAAACTGTAGTCATGTCTCCCCTAGAATAGACTTGGTCTGGGGTGTATTTCCAGCAGCACAGACTCTACATAATGATCACTGAAATACTAAAGGAATATTAGAGGAGTACTACAGGCAGTAGTGTGTCTCTATGATTATTTTGTTCTTCTGAGACTACACAGATCCAAGATCCAAGACAAAACTTACGGGGGGGTGGTACTGAAAGAAAAAGGTGCAATTACAAATACGTTTGCCGCTTCAGTACCACAGACAGCACCATGGATTTATCAATACACAGCACAGTAAGGCTACTGATCTTTCAGAGCCGAGGTCAGGGCCATAGATTCTAACTTGCACAAACCTCAGTCAGGTAAAGGATCAATGAGTCAGGGAGGCTACACATACATATTCAGCCTGCACTGTTTCTGGGATGGCACCCTGCTTCATCCTACTTCTAATCTTCTAAACATACTGGAAGATCAGTCACTTCAAATAAACAGTAGCATGTGATGTTTCATGACTACTGATCAATATGGGATAAATGTTAAAGCAGCAGGTTGTATTCCCCCTGATGTCTCTCACTGTCTGTCTGTCTGTGTGCCGTCTTATTTGAGTGTGTGTTTGTGTATCCTCTTACGTTTGTGTAAATGCTTATACAGTATTCTGTGTGTGTATACTCATGCTCTTGTGTGTGTGTGTGTGTGTGTGTGTGTGTATGGGAGCTTTGTGTGTGTGTGTGTTTGTGTATTGACAGTGGAGGTTGAGATGACAGCAGTTGCCCTTGACGTCGGTCGCTCTGACATGTTATGGATTTCCTCATAGATCTGAGAACACAGACAACACGTGTGAGAGGATGTCAGCGACCTTTCGGGACTTAACCCAAGAGACCGACATAAAACTTAAATCAATCATCTCACCTCTCCACCTGTCTCCCTCTCTCTCTCCTGAGCCCCCCATTCTCTTTATCGTCATGTCTCTGCACTTCACTATTTTCCCACATCCTATTCATTTTCTCCCATCTATCTTACTTTCCATCTACTTCCCTGCTGCTCTCCCTGCCTATTTTCGCTGTACATCTTTATCATCTGCTCTGCTTCTTCTCTTTCCCTCTCTCATTCTTTCACTTTATGTCTGTAGTGTCTCACTTTGGGGCATTTTTCTTACTTACACTCTCTGTCTCAATTTCCACTTCTGTCTTGTTATCTCGCCACCCTCTCTTCTTCCTACTTACCCTCACTTCTCTCACTCACCAAAAGATGATTCACAATATTTTTTTTCACCAGTTTTAGTCGTAAAGTCATGCTATATGTTATGTCAACATAATGTACAGCATCTCTTTAACATGCAGAATGTTGGCAGCTAAGATTTAATAGGTGTTTTGTGGCTGTAGATTGATTTTAGAAATGAAATATCTGGTAACACTTCATGATACAGTCTTTGATTTACAATGTAATTTCACTATATGAATCAGGCACCGATAAAATGTTTACCAGTTGCTACTGGTACTTAAATGTGGGTACAGTGGAAGGAAGCAAATCCTCCATACAGAGTACTGCAGTAAAAACAAAAATAGGGAACAACCTTGTTGTTACTGTGTAATGTAAATTACAGATTGTAGTTTTACTCAGTAATAAACATTATTGCCTCTGGTAGGCTGCACGATTAATTATCATGTCTTGATTTGGAATAAAGACAAGCTGAAATAGGTCTATAATTTGCTCCTAGCAGGGATGTTCATCAGCTCTGCTGCAGCTCATAACAGGTTCGCTGGAGTAGAAAAAAACAGACCTAGTGTAGGTGGATTAAACATAGCTCATTTGTAATGAGGAAACTAGTAATTATTATTGTATCTCTTTTAATTGCACAGTAAGATCAAGGTTGTTAGCATCATTTTTTCTGACTTCACTTTTATTTCCCACTACTGTATCCTAGACTGTATTTACAAAAATACATGCAGTATAATTTCTTTCTCCTCTTCTTTAACACGCCCAAATGTTCCCGTGTTCCCTATAGTCTCGTTTTCTTCCACTGTATCCACATCTAATAACAACTGGTAAATATTTTATTAGTACATGATTCATACAGTCAAATTACGCACATTAAAGCATTAACAAATAACATAAAATAAGGATAAACCATCTGTTCATTCAGTGAATTACTCATTAGCTGTATATGATTTTAAAAAGCAGCCTACATCTCATCTTACATTGCTTCCTCACTTTGTCTTACCCTCATTCTTTAAACCCTGTCTCTGTCCTCTCTTATTTGTCCTCCAACTTGCTCTGTCTCTCTTTCAACATATCCATCTCAGTTTTATCTCTTCAAACTGACTTCATCTGTCTTTTATCTTCGCTCATTCCATCTTTCCTGCACTTCAAAGGACCTGACATTTTTTTTAAAGATTACAGCCCCGTTCGGCTCTGTTTCCTCTCAACCTCCAGACTCACCATGAAGACAAATACAAAGTCTTTCAATCATGTCATATGTGTGTCCTCTTCAATATCTTACATGTGTATTTAAGAGCTTTCTGTTCAGTTTTATGTGATTGTGTGTGTGTGTTCATGTCCTCTAGCAGTGTCTGTGTGTTCTTAATGACTAGTTGTAAGCAAAAACACAGCTGCTGGGATGTTACACTGCTGTGGCCACATTTTGACACATCTCCTGCATGTGTGTGTTTGTCTTTCTGTGTGTCTATGTGTGTGTATGGCTCTGCAGGTGGTCCATGAAGCGTACACCAGGTTCACTGAGGAATCTCTGATGCAGTCTGTGTGTGATAAGCCTTCGGAGAGCACAGAGGTCACCATCAAGGTCAGTGGTGGAACCAAGACCCTGATTTCAACAGCAGACAACATAAATACATTAAAATACATTCATACACAGCAACAAGCAAGTGTTTAAAGCGACTATAATCTATGTGTCTTTAATAACAGTGTATCAAATGACAGTGTTTAATGTGAAATAGTTTGTTTTTAATGGTGAACTACTGAGAATTATCTCTCGATTCTTCAGCTCCCCTTGGCTTTGTGGAGCTTTATAGTCACTCTCAGCTCATTGTTTAGCTGTCAGGCTGCAATTTCACTGTTTTGATCCACTCTCACTGCTTTTATATTGTAATTTTCACACACAGCAGGCAGCTGTTTTCACTACTGTACGCTACCTGCTCATTACCAAGTGGCAGACGTAGAAGTCCTGAAATGGTAATCAGGCCAATAGGTCAACAAAACAAGTGTTTCAGCAGCAGCTTTTAGGGTGTGTGACTGTTTTGATAAGATATAGATATAAGAATCATTACAGCAATAATATGAGAGAGTGATTCTGAGAATGAGCTGCAGCTGAGTAACATCCACATTGATTAAAAACACCTGTGTACTGTCAGGGAACTTCTCCTTCAAAGCAGCATATCAATAAAGAAACCAATTTAAAAACAGATCATTTACCATCCTTGTGTTTGAGATTGCTTGGCAGGAACTACCTGCTATATAATGTCACCTTAGTGCCAAGTGTAATTAAAAGGCAATCAACCTTCCACAGTGCACTCAGCAGTGAAGCAGAATGGAGTTTATAAGCAGGACCTTTTGTGAAACTGAAATAAAGAGCAGTAAAGAAAGTAAAGTGATCAAGGTTCAGGGAGTTCTTTGAGTTGTTTGATTAGAGCTTCAGCAGGTATAATGTGCACTCTGTCTTTGAAGATCAGATGGAAATATTGTTTAAACGACAGTTATATACTTAGACATATAAAAACCGTTACCAGAGAGGCTACATGCCACTGTGAAATATGACCTAATGAAGTTTCATCCTGTTATTTTATCCATTCTGTGTAAATAATGAAATGGGGTCTCCATAGAAGTCAGGTGTTGTCTCTCATCCATGACCTATATTTTACAATGTACCTTTAGTATAAGTCTCATTGATTTTCTTCCTGTGTATTAATTATGTTGTTCATTTATGTTCTGTGCATTTTTATTGTCTCAGTGTAACAAGGAACATAAGTAGTGTTGGCTCCACTAGTGGAAGGTTAATCTATAAATATGGTCCTAGAAACATGTACATAAATTATTCACGTTGCTTTTTCCCTGACCTCAATTTTTTACCACTTCTTTTCCTTCCCTTCCTCCATCCTACGCCGCCTTCCTCCTCCATCTCCTCCACTCTTTTGGGAGAATCCATTTGGTACTCGCCTCGCCCCTCTCTTTTCTTGCGCCTCCCCTTACTGTCCACCTTCCCCCACCACCCTTTTGTACTCTTCCTGCTTTGACTTTCTTTCTGCTCCCCTTTTGTTTTACTTTCCTATCGTCTTCTTCAAACCTCTTCTACTCTCTCCTCTTTTTCTGTCTTTTTCTTTAATCTTGCTTTGTGTCTTTCCCTTTCTTAACTTCACGTTCCTCTTGCCTTTCATCTGTTTTGACCTTTACGTCTTCTCCTGTCCTCTCTTGTTTCTTGTCTCTCCTCCTTTTTCTCTCTCTGTAGGGCCTTGAGGTGTCCAAACCAGGCCGCTACCAGGCTCTTACCTCTGACAATTTTTTGGAGATGAGCGACTCCGGAGTGGAGTTCACCACCTCTGGTGTCCCACTGGACAGCGACACTGATGGTGCGATAACCTACGCCTCCCACAAACCCCTCCTGAACGCTGTCTCCCCTACAGCCGTGACCGGGGGAATTCACTCCGACAGCCTGGAGGCCACCGTTGTCCCTGACGGCGACCTCAGTGCCAGTCGGACCCCTGACTCCGCCATGAGCGCCAGCCCTGCCTCCAATCCTCGCTCATTTGCAGCTGCAACCCCTGATGGCAGCCTGCGTGGCGCTGCATCACCGGGAACGGCCTCTAGGGGCACTGCTGGGTCAGATTCAGCCAAGACAGAGGGAGGGGCTGAGAGTGGAGAAGCTGGGCAGAAAGAGGAATCGGCACAGAGCACCTGAGAGGATGCACCAGGGTGTAATTTTTTTTATCTCATGTCTCCTTATACAGTAATGAAATCCACATCTGGCTCTGTGTTTCTGAGAACCTTATCATATCCAAACACCAAGTCCCTGCTCACTGCATTTGAAACAACATCACAGACAAAATATTCTTGCTTGGATCCGGATGTCTTTGTAGCCCAGAAGAAAATAATAAAAAGGCAGTTGCACAAAATGCACAATACAAATCTAATGCACTATGCACTGAAAAATGAGATGCAAAATATAAACCCAAGCTCTATCAAAAGAAGAACAAAGCAATTTTGTGCATATGGAAAATGCATGCATTTAAATTAAACATTAAAGTAGATATCATAGTCCAGATCTACAGGAAAATGCTGATGTTAGAGTAGACTGCCTGCATGCAGCCTTCAATGGGCTGAAGGCCCAAAAAGAAGTTATGATGATGTGAAAAGGGTAAAACACTCAGCACTTTTAGGAAAACACCTAAATGGGATCAAATGATTTTAGCTCCTGTAGAAAGGTTGTCAAAAAAATAAATAAATAAAATACAGGTGACAGTTTGACAGGTAGACTCAGTACACTCCAAAGAATCAGACATTATTTTCTAAGACCAAGGCTACTAACAACAACAGCAAAGAGCGTCTCCACTTTTGAGGCGAATCTCAATGTGTTGCCTCTGACAGCACTTTTGTCTGCTCTCACAGCATCAGACAAGCACTGCGATGATTGCATTTCATCCCACCCACACACAGACTCTATTATTAACAGTACAAGCATGTCAGAAAGCGTCCCCGCCTCTCAGACACAAGTGCTTGTCTCAGCACTCATTCACCGGTAGCCATGAGAAAAATCTCCTTGACGTATTCTTTCTGAAAAACCTGCAAACTGAGACAAGCTCACCTAGATTGAATATCACCACTCCTATGAGTGCTGATGGGTGTTTTCCATTCTCTCATATCCTGGGTGTCAAATCTGCCACATTTAAAGACATCATCTAAAAAAAAAATTTAAAAAGAGGAAGAAGTAGTTGAAACATCCACCACATCTCACCCACACTAATGATGAATGCCAGAGAAAACACCCACAAGAACAAGAGCAAACTGTAGAAACGAGCCTCATCTGTTTTTATTTTTTTGTCCCAGTGGAGTTGTCACAAGCCCTGTCAGAGCAAAATAAAATTGGACTGTGCAACACTTCTAGGACTTTTGGAACAGCTCCCGAGAACGTAATTGGATTCTTGGTCTCTTTGCAGACGGACCCGATTCACGGACACCATAGAGTGAGGAGTGGTGATAAAAGAGACGACAGAGATGGAACGGGGTGCTATTTGGGGAGCAGATAAATGACTTGCATGATTTAAAGCCTCCTATTTTCATCTCAGCCCCCATCCATCTCATGGAGCTCTGATTATTGTAGCCCAGTTGTTTGCCAAAATGAAGTGACTGGAAAGACGCAGTTGGATCAATCTGTGATAACGATGCATCCCGCACCCCCGACAGAATGAGACTGAATAAGTGGTTATGAGAGGTGTATGAGTGTGTATGTGCGTTGGGGGAGTTTCATACAAAGCAACCAACAATATTAGACATTCAGTGCACTGCATGGAGACATGAGTCCATTCAGCCCATGAAAGATAGAAAATGAAAAAGAGGAGGACATTCTCAGACCATGCAAATCCTGAATCAATGGTTAAAGTAACATCAGTAACTCAAAAAAAGGTCCATACATTTGCTGGTGCTCTAGGAATCCAAACCCACCATACTATTCAGTGACACTGATGCCACTATTGACTGTACCAATAATAGTATATAGTGTGTATAGAAAGGTCATATGTTTACAGCCACTTCAGTTTTAATGTATTCAGCTACTTTGTGACCAGGTCAGGCCTCTTATTGATTCAAGGGCATTCAAATCCCAATAACTGATAGTTCATACTGCATATTTGTTTACTGCAAAGAGCTCTAAAGTATCTGTGGGTTAGAAAAGAAACCTACAGGGTCATGTGTGTGATGTGGTAGTCGAGTAGCTTCTAAATGACATCCTTGGATAAAATCCGTAGTCCTTCTGCTGTTTACACTAGGAGATCTGAGTAAATCAGCAGTGGCTCATTTAATTACAGACCGAATAACAATGTGTGTGATGGACCACAGACGTACAGATGAGAGAGTGGAAACAGTGGCTCAAGTTTAAACATATTTAAAGAGAAGCATGGACAGAGTCAATTAGATTAAACTCCCACAGTTCTAACAACTGCGTTTGACTAATTAGTTCCCTCTCCTTGCTGTGGAAGAAGCTAGTGTGCTAATTCAGGTCACAGGAAGCCGATTTACACCAAAGACATTTCACAGAATGAGAGCGAGACATCTCACACTGTTGAAAAAACTCTTCAAGCATGTCCTCTCCTCCACAGGGCCAGACAGTCTGTGATACTTAACACAGAGCCTCTGCACTTAAGAGAGCAGCGCTTTTGCTCCTTTGGGGATGCAGAGCAGTATCCATGGCAACATCAATCACATGCTTCTCCTAATGAAATACACCAAACCTCAGTGGTTTTCATCATTACAAGGCTGTAGTGTCCCAAGGATCCCATTTAGATGTCACTGTTATTGTTGCCATTGACAGACATTAGCAGTATGGCTACCTCACGCTGTAACTGAATTGATGTCAACCTGAGTAGTCTGAGAGATGTACGACCTATTCTCCTGAGGGTCACTAAAAGCAGCCAGACAGGCACAGATGTTTGGTTTCTGGGAAAGAAAAGCACAAATTTTAACACAGGTGACCCTTTTGAAACAAGAAAGAAATTCACATTGTAATTAAAATGGGTGGAAAATAAGTAGCAGCTATTGTAAATACGATATAATAATCAAGCAAAAAAAAAGAGACTAGGTTAGCTAGTTCCCTTCTTATTCAGGAAAATGTAGTTTGGACTGAGTCTTAAATCATTATGAGTGTGTAAAATGACTTGCATACCCTACTTACATGTCATTGAATTATTGATTTTGTATGGCAGTTTTATAGGGCAGTGCTTGTGCTCATGCAGGGACTTGACGTTATTGGTTATATATAAATACTAAGAGTCAACAGGAAGCTTAGATGGGCTAATAACAAATATGTGGTCGAAGGATTCTCAATTAAATATAAAGCAATATTATTGATAATGGCACTGAAACATTACTAACATGCACAGGGCGAAAAGAGGAATCTGACATAGCACATCTCAGTATTGGTCACTCTTAATCATCCTTTTTTCCACTGTTGTAAATATAAAGATATGTGATCTGCATGTGTATAGTATGAAAATACCAATATGTTTCTTACTGCAAGGCTTATGCAAGATTTTATACGATCAAAACGCTGCATTGATCCTTTAACCACATGTCCATGGTAGGTAAAAAAAACACTTTGTGCTGGAGACACCTTCAGCTGAGAAGACTCTCCAGTCTTAACTCATGCCATGTTTACATGTCTGGGTCACAGTGATGCTGCGTGAGATCCTTTCATCAAAGTTTGCCTCAGCAGGGGTGTAGTATCTGTTGTTGCCTCAGGGGTGCACTTTCTGACACATCAGCGGTGTTCATTTAACAAGGTACTCTCACTTAGCTTTATGTCCTGCCTTCTAAGACCGGGCCAAGAAAACAGAAACTAGAAAAGATTTCAGAAAGCCAACATGCAGCACATGCACAAAGTTTACAGTGAAGTTAGTACTGCAGCAATCCAGTGTCAAACCATTAGGGTCAAATCCCAGACTTTTTCAAATATAAACTTAAGTATAAGTAGCTAATGTGGAAAGAAAGAGATGTATTATAAAGGAATATGACAGTTTGGGGGAAAATATGCTCACTTGTTTGCTGTGTTTCCAGGAAATGTAACTCCAGGAAAGTGTTTAGCCTAGCTTAGCACAGAGAGCTTGTTCTGAGGAGAGTGTGTGAAGGACTAAATGTGTGCAGGCACTTAGCCTTGCTGTTGCTGGTCAGTATGTTAAGCTAACTTCTTATCAAGCCGCAATGTCTAAATGTCTAAATAACATGATAAAATTATTTGATGTGGTACAAGGCGAGCAGTGCAGGAGTAATGGGACGTTTTCTTATTCATCCCATTCTTCCAACATTGCTTGAATGCAGCAAACAAACCAGCATATTACCCATAATGTCTATTCCATTAATGATGTGGGTTACAATGATTTAGACCCCAAACATATTGCACTTTTAAGTTACAGCCATCAGGCTACACGGGCCAACCAGTTATTTCATCAAATCCAGGCGTCTGTAGAGTCCTAGATATCACACAGTAGTTCCAAACAAGGTTTAGTGTTAGATCTAACCTGCTTAGAAATGGTGCCAACTTAATTAGATAAACAAATCTATGATTTCTGCAAAATATGCTGGGATGTTAGAGGTTGGTGTGGCTGATGTTAAATTGGAAACCATCATGCTTTTATGAATATATGTCACTTTTTATGGTGCAGATCAAATCTTACATCCTGATCATACACTATAAAGCCTTTTTATTAAGGCTCCTTTGGGTTTTGAAGGGGGAAGGGTCGCGATCCTCCTTTGGATTTCAGCATGTTTGTGTTGTATTAATAAAACTGTAGGTTCAGGCAATCACAGCTGATGAAAGCTTTATGAAAGGATTTCACTGTCTGTCATTCAACCTCGGTCTGATGTTTTCTGTTTCATTACACATCACAGCCGCTATTCACAAAGCCTCTCAGAACAGAAGTGCTGATCCGTGTGTGGGTAGGGGGAGATTTAATAAAATGTTCTTTCTGTTCTGGTAGATTCGCTCTCCAGTTAATCTACTGCTCTCTGTAATTCCAGAGAATATAATGAAAAAAACCATGAAATGATGTCTGCAGCATGGCAGTTTGCTTATACCTCTGAACACAAAAGACATTTGCTTTAATGCAAATTATCAGAAGAACTGTCAAATGCAGTTTCTAACACTAATATCAATTAATTTTAATTTGCTCCAGTGCAAATCAGTAGCTTTTACTGTGATTGAATTTAGTCTAATCTTCGTTCTTAACAGATTAATTCTCTGTCACTCTAAGCTCACTCTCTGAGCACAATATTTTGTATTAAGAACATTTTATGACATCAATTTCAAACCAGGTGGATATGCTTTTGGACACACTGATCCCAGTTCAGCGGCACTCCTACTCTGGGCTATATTGTGAATTATTCAGACATCCATTTGCACCCTGTCTGCTTGAAATATGTTTTGTAGTCCCACATCCGTCCCCACCGTGATACTCCCAGCACCTAAGAATGTTTTTTATACCAGGAAGAAAAAAAAAAAGACAGTATTCCTAGAAATAATATCTAATTTTCATATAATCAATGTGTTTACGTTGGGACAAATGTACATCATCCCAAGTGTATTTGTGGAAAAAAAGAAAATCACACATCCTTTGAATGAATGAATGAACATGCTTGAGTACATTTCATGGTCAGAACTTTTTGTAGCACCACATTTAGCACCAAAAGACTATTCTTGCTACTAACACGCTTACTATTTCTCCTTACTCTGATATTATAGCCAATATCTGCCGTCCCAGTGTATACCTAAGAGTTAGTGTAACTGCAGCATGCTGACCTGTAGATTGCTTGTGGGACAGCAGGTGTGATGCTGATAGCTAATAATGATAGTAATAATATGAATTGCACTTTTCTGTACAGCTGGCCTCCCGAGTCCATCCTGTCTGGCTTTGGTTTCCCATGATCCACCTGACGCTAAAAGTCACCTTTCACTCCTCTCATTCGGCTGAGAGTCAGGGCTGAAGGAGAACACCTGTGGGGTTTTTTAAAGGTTGCTGCCAATCATCAGGGGTGCTTTTATTTCCTGGTCGTTTTCCATTAGCAAAAGCTGAAACTAAAGTTTTTTAAATAAGTGGAATAAATATTACACTGAAATGTTGAATGCTATAATATCTACATCTACAAAATGTGATTCACAGGTTCTATAAAAATCCCAACATTAAGAGCATATAGTCTCTTTATTGTGAGTGGTTTTGGTCTTGGGAAGCAGGAGACTCAGGATGGCTCGAGGCTGAATTAGATCCTCTTGGTTTTTATCCCATGACTCAGGCAGGAGAAGTATTGTCATCGTCAATGTTACTGCTGTTACTAAAAAACCTTTCATTTTCACTTGATCTTGTGCTGTAACTGCAAATCATTTTATTTTCTATCATTCAACACCTGCAGTTTCATTTCCTCTATGATGGTTTTGATTGTTAAATTATCACTGAACTTGCTTTGTTTCATTCAAGCTTTACAGTTTTAGAAAAGCAGAACTGACACAGAGTACATCTTAAATGTCAGTGTCAAACTGACATTTTGATAGTAGAAATTCTGGTCTGGTCACTGGTTTGTCTGCATGCAGGTCTCTGTTCGTACTCGTTGCTTTCATTTTGAAAGAAATCACGTGCATGCTTCGTTCCTACGAGTTCAGATTTCATTTGATCATCTTCCAAAGCTGGGTAATCATTGACTTTTACGATACTTCACTGCACTGCCATGAACAAGCAACTATACCCTCTTGTTTGCTTGATGAATAAATCAGTGACTATTTCTATACCAGTACTATGTAAGACCTTTTGGCATCCCACACAGACTTTTGTAAAGCTTCTCTCTTTGCTGTAATGAATGAGTAATTCCAATTAAATGAATTTTCAACAGAGAGTGAATCAAAAGGTTTGTTGTTTTTTTTTTTGTTTTAGTGTTAAAGCTTTTAATGCTGTTTCCATTTCAAACTCAAGTGTTCATTTGAATTTCAGTAATGGATTAACAAACACTTCTAAAGCATGCCAGGAAAGCCTTTATTTAAATAAGTAAAATGAAATAAAATAAAGTTTGAACATTGTGCAGGAGAGGATGAGAGGCCACAGGTGATTTATAACGATACATCCCCTGTGTGAATATTAAAGAATGAAAAACAAGGTTGAGTCAGCTTTTCAAGAACTAAGCCGTGATACAAAATTGATAGAAATGTTCCATTTAGAGGACGTTAATGTTTACTAGTTAAGATGCATTACAATGAAAATCCATGAGATGTTATAAATCTTTTTGATAAGTCTTTTTCAGATTGTTTTTGAATAAGAATAATGTGGATGGTGATTGTAATCAATGTAATTAATGCATCAGTGATTATAATCCAAGTGGGCCAGTCTACATAATGAGAACTTTTACTTTTGGCACTTTAAGTACATTAACGCTTTTATACTTTTACTGTAGTGAGATTTTGAATGCAGGACTTTTACTGTGGAGCTGCTGAACATCTGAGTACCTCTTCACCCTCCAGTCAAACTGTGCAGCTCTGTGACATTTTGCGCTTCCCTCTTCCTCCTCCTCAGGCCTGTCCTGGTCCTCCTCCTCCTCCTCCTCCTGCTGCTCCTCCTCCTCCTCCTGCTGAAGGCGCCCTGGCCGGCAGCCAATCGGGGCGGAGCAGGACGTGACGGAGCTTCTCGCGCAAGGAAGCCCCGGGACTGGCGCGCCAAATTTCAAAGGACTTCCTCCTGGGAGGAGAGACGGCGAAACGCTGCACCGACGCCCGGCGATAAAATAGAACAGGAAAAATTATAAAATATAATAAAACTCAACCAAAGTATAGGAGCTGAATCCGCTGGTGGAGGAGTAATTCACATGAAGCCGGTGTGCAGCTCTGTTGTTGTAAGTGGCAGCTTTGACTTTCGTTCTGTCCAACAAGGAACTAACGTCAGCTAGCTTAACTTAGTCCTGCCTCTGATTGACAAGCTAAAAACCAGCTCTAGGAAACCATCTGGTTCGGATTGATCTTATCCTAACGTTAGTCAATATGTGCATAAGCTAATGAGTAGTTTCCAGGAGGATTGATTCAGTTATTGAGGCATAAAAGAGGTTTTACGTGACAAAGCGCTCGCTCCGGTTTGGTTATTGTTTCTCGCTTTGTGTCCCGGTCCCACGGTCTGTGAGTGGGTCTGCGTGCAGCTGTTTCACGGCATGCGGTGCAGCCTGCAGCGAGCCGGAGTTCACAAAGTGAAGCTGGCAGTTTTTTGTTTTTTTTACACTGTTGTAAATTTAGCAACTTCATGCTTTAGTCTGACATCAGCTTTAATTTAACTGGAGCCTGTAATGAAACGTGTTTTTGTGCTTTTATGTCCTCTGAAGTGTCAGATGAATTTGTCTCTCTAAAGTCTGAGTTGTTTTTTTCAGACACTAAGTAGAGCAATTAAGCAAAAGCCTTTTTGCTGTCATGGATTTCTCTTTTGTTTTCTTTCAGATCAGACAGGCCTCAGCCGTTACACCCTGTCAGGCTTCCCACCTGTGAGACGGCTGATGTCAACTGATGTCAGGAGCCTGGGATTTTAATCTCTTTCTCTCTCACACACACACACACACACTCCTGCTCAGCTGACAGCTGTTCAAACCTGAAAATATTAAACGTCAAATCTCGAGCTAAAAGTCACGGCTGTCAGGTTTTTCGGCAGGTTTAGCTTTCACGGTTTTAATGTTTACTGCACCTTTCGCGTTAGCGGCGCAGTAACACGCAGGCTTGTCCACATTACAGGAAGTCTTTATTCTTTAAATCCACCGTCTCATAACCTCCACTCCATGGGGGATTCAGTCTGTTTGAGCTGGGGCTCATAACAGAGAGCAGGAGCTCATTTCCACACTTCATCAGTTTATACAGTACTCTGTATCCTCATTATTTATTCATGTATTCACAGCAGGACACAAGTCACCAGCCTTCCATACTAATGCAAACGCCTGTTGCTTAAAGCCGCTGCACCTGCCTGTAACCTTCACACTCGGTGCTTTCAGGTGTCTGTTAAGAATATTTTAACTTGCATTATATCTTTATGTTGGTGCTCAGTGCTCCTTGGTTAAACCCAAATGCCTTCAGTTTAACTCCTGTCCACTAGCAAAGACTTGTATCCCAAAATGGACTGCAGCCTCCTGTAACTCAGGGCCTGTCACAGATCAGGTGAGGCCTCTGGGTGGGGCAGGTGGGGGGGTTTAGTGGTGGCAGACAATCAGACCCTTCAGTCATGCTGTCCGGGGTGCAGCCATGCTTCCAGCTGCTTCGGATCGGCTCGTCGACGGGCGACTCGGCTCGGGACCTGTTCACGTTCAGGCCGGCTCTGAGCCGCTGCGTGTTCCGTCTGGGCCGAGCGGCGGAGCTGTGCGACGTCACGCTGGACTCCTCGTCCATGTCCCGCATCCACGCCGAGCTGCACGTGGAGAGGGAGGAGAGCGGAGGTGATGCGGCGCCGCAGGAGGAGGGCTGGAGGGTTCACATCAAGGATAGGAGCAGTCATGGTGAGAGGCTGAGTCACACACACTCACACACTCTTCCCTAAGCCATCACACTCAAGATGAGACCTAGAAAGACAAACTCTCACACATTCACACCCTCTACAGTCATTGCAGGAGAGGAAAAAACACACCCAGTTACCAGAAATGTCACTACTCTTAGAGGGAAAGACATTCTCACAAAGACCTTGCATGCACACACACACTACAGGTTGTTCATGGACAGAAACACAAATATTTGTGTTTGAAAGATACAGTTACAGATTTGAAGCTAAACTGAGCCCACACACGTTTGGATTGACAGATCCATCCACACATTTTTGTGATGTGGGGGAGATGCACACAGACACACTGAAGTTCGACACACACATATACTCCTGACAGACTGACAGACACAAAAACACTAACACCTGCAGTCTGACAGCAGCTGAGGCCCACAAACCAGCACATGCACGGCTATTAACTGCCCAAACACAGCTGTAGACATAGAGACAAGGTGAAGGCTCAGAGGCGCACAAACACCCACTGAGCGAAATGCATCTCTGAAATTTAAAAACTTTCCTCCCTTTTCTCCCTTCAGTGACTTTTATTTTATCTATATGGTTTAGAGTTAGGGTTTTCACAGCCTAAGAGGAGGCATGTTATCCTCCCAATCTGTTCATTTGTTGCAAAAAAACCCAACTATATTGATTTACATTATATTTAATAGCAGTGATAAGGAAGTAATTAAAGAGTGGCTCAACTTTTCCTGATCTTTGACTCTGATTTTATGTTCCGTGTCAACTCCAAATTGATTATTATGCATTTAAACCCACAGATGGGTGACAAATTAAAGGGAGAAAAACAAACAACATTAAATCTATTAGAAAAGTTTTAGGCCTCCAGATCAGCTTCAGTGCTTCTTGGCGTTGTGCCCTGAATGACACATCTGCATGTATTCAGATTTCTCCTTCATTTTATTACCACAATGTCTGTGATCAAAATAATTAAATTTGTTATTAAAATGCCAAAAAAAGAATATTGCAGATATCAGGGTTGGGCCATCTGCTGCAGTGTTATCTGTCTATCAGATGATGCCAAGTGATATCATAACCACCAGAGTGAGAAGTACCTTTTCAAAAACCAGTTGGACATGCTTCACACCAGCTATATAAAAAAAAACCTCAATGGATAGAAACAGAACTGAAACAATTAGTAGATTAATTGTGTAGATGATGGAAAGAAAAAAAGCAAAAATATCCAACATTTTCTAGTTCCAGTGACTTAAGTGAAAGGATTTGCTGCTTTTCTTTGTGATAATTAAATCTTTCTGGATTTTTGTTTTGACATTTTTCACCATTTGTGACTTTTTGTAAACCCAATCACTGATTAATCAAGAAAATAATCAGCTGATTAATCAGTAGTGAGAAAGATTGTTAGTAGGAGTAATAACAGTGGATATGATGAGGTGTGAGAAACACCATGACATCATATGTAGAGGGGAGTCAAAGATTTTCCATCTCACTGCCTCTGTGTACTAATAGTTGTTATTAAAACCTGAAGTGCACAGGAAGTGGTACAACGTGAGGAAGGAGGAGATTGAGAGTGAAAGTCGGGTCTTCTCTTAAGGCAGAGGCTCACAATCTTAACTGTGCTCTTACTGCCTAATTTTTCAAGTAATTTCACAGTCTGTTTCACACATTTTTCATTTTTGCTATTAAAATTACGTTTTAGTATTCACCATGCATTTTTCATTTTGTGCTGTGCTGTCATGGCCGTTTGATTGCCTTGTAGCCTTCCAGCTCCTCAATTCTAGGTCCATTTCACAGACTGTTTTACATTTCCCTTCAATTCTAGAAGCTGTAAACACATTGATAGTCAACAAATGACTTTATTTTGAGGCTCTCCTTGCTTGATTTATTCCCTGTTGTTTGTCAGGCATTCACATATTTAAAAAGTTCTGTGATTACGTGGCCTCAGGTGACATTGGCCTCAGCTGTAAAACTGTTGCTTGTTTGTTTGGACTGATCCTGTGACTCAAAGCAGAGTTTCTCACCACTTGCCTGTCACTGTGTCTGAATTAGAGTCTCCTAACATCTTGTTTTGTTAGCAGAACAAATTCAGCGGCAGCACGCCTTAGTGAAACACTCAGCAGCTGTCCCTTCATAAAAAATAAATCCTCACTTTCTCTGCTCTTGTGTTGCCAGGCACCTGGGTCAATGAGGTCCGCCTTCAGCCTGGCGTCCAGTGGGAGCTCTCAGATAGTGACACGCTGACCTTCGGTGGCCAGTCGGATTCAGGGAGCCCCGAATTTTACTTCCTCTTCCAGAAAGTCAAAGTTCGGCCGCTGGACTTCGATGCCATCACAATTCCAAAGGTGAGATTTGTTGTTGTTTGAGGGGTCAGCAGAGACGGGATCGCCTCCTTAATGCCTCGCTCTGTGCAGGTTCAGTTCACCAGTACAGGTTTCTAATGATGTTTTATATACAGCAGCAAACACAGATGAAAACCTGGATTGTGCTGTTTTCTGACATAATGATATCGTATCTCACTAAGTTCAGGGTTCGAGGACAAGTCTGGGCGACTTCTGTCTGATACATGAATTTGCAGAATGCAGCATTAGGCTGGTGTCAGTCTGGTCTGGCAGATTATAAATCAGACTTTTCAGAGCTGAACAAGGTTTTCCAATATGACCACACTCTACCTCAGATCATAAATGAATACAGTGGCTGTATGAAGAGTTGGGGATAATGATACTGAATTTAGACCAACATTGAGCAAAGCCCCTCAAGTTTATTTAACTAAATCCTGTATACACCATCCTGCTGCTGTAAATACTCACTAAGCTAGGGCATGAAATGTGTATTAATCCCCAACTGAAAACTGTCCCCAACAAATGCACTTCCTTCTGTTCAGTGAAAGTTTTAATTATATATTTATGCTCTGTTTCTTAGGCGGGGACCTTTTCCTCTGACTTGCAGAACCGGATCAGGACTAACCTGGACCGCAAGGAGGCAGCCAACCTGGACCTGTCCAAGCTGTCCATCAACCGGGCCACCGTCATCCTCAACTCCATCGGCAGCCTCAGCAAGATGAAGGGCAGCGCCTGGACCTTTAAGAGGAGCTACAGCCATGAGGGAACCGTTTCAGACCCCGGCTCCTCCTCCTCGCCTCCTCTCGCCGTGGGCTTCTCCTCTCTGCTCCCTCCGTCCACCCCTCCATCATTTTCCTCTGCAGCTTCGGTGCCTTCAGCGAAGTCCCTCCCACCAACCTCCAGGAGCAGGCGGAAGTCGGCTCACACGGTGCTCCTCGAGGACGACAGCTCAGACGAGCCCCGGAGTCGAGGAGGTGAGGCTCAGCGAAGTGCTTAAAGAATTCCCACGGTTTACTTTCTGAGCTTTCTGCAAACAAAAGAGCCTGCACATTTCAAATTTGAACCCAAGTCAGTTAATGAAGCCATGTGGAAAAGCAGAAAATCCATGCAAAAACATTTTATCTCAGTTTTCATTTAAGCAAATTTAACAAAGTTCGAACAGCAAAAAAAGAGCAGATGGATTAAAGTGAGAATAAACTGAACAACACTGAAGTCAGTCAGAGTTGTGATTTGCTTTTTAGCAGTTCAAATAAACAGAACACAGGCAAATACAGGCTCCTGAAAAATGTATTTAACATTCTCATTTCAATGTTGCTCAGTTCTGGCAGGAGTAGTGGAAGACGGACAGAGAGCGAGGGGGAAGAAGAGACGGCGGCTTTACAAGTCTGAGTCAGAGGGTTTCAGCTCGCCGCCTCCTCTGCCGCTGCAAGCCAAGAGCCACAACGATGTCAGACGGCCACTGGAGGCCAAGCCCTTCCCTGTCGGCATCAGGACCATTGGCAGCTTCCACGGCGCCATGACGAACAGCAGACTGAACCACCACCTCCTCCAGGCGTCGCTCACCAACACTGCTGTTCACAAACAAGAGGTGGAGACGATGCACCGGATCAAGACGGTGGTGCAGGGCAACATCGCAGCTTTCCGCCAACAGAAATCTGCCCACAGTTCTCCAACAGCGCAGAGGGGCAGGCGAAGGGCTCACAGCTCTCCAGTTTTCTCTCCTCTGGTGGTGGGAGGAGAGAACTACAGCCTGGCCTCGCCTTCGATGAGGATCCGCACAGAGGAGAGAGGAAGGGTCCAGTTCAACAGATTTCACCATCAGACTGGGTAAGATGTAGCTTTAAGGCTATAGAAAGTTTTTGTGTATTTCAGTGCTAGTGAAGTGTGATATTTGTTGCTCTTTTCTGAAAATTAAACTTCTTAAACTGTTAATAATTTCTCAGTTCTTCACTTCTTCATCTCATTGCTCCTTCCTCTTCCTCCTCTTTTATACGTTTTATTATTTTCCTCTACTCTCTTCTTTCAGCAAGCGACGAGGCCGCCCCAGAAAACATCCTCTCCCTCCCCGGCCCTCCCTGCCCTCTCCATCCTCCTCATCATCCTCATCCACCTCTTCGGCTTCCTCCTCCTCCGGCTCCTCCTCTTCCTCCTCTGAGGATGAGGATGATGACGAAGAAGAAGACGAGGAGGCGACAGTCGGGGCGGTGGAGCCGTGTGCGGCGCCGCGCTGTCAGCTGCCCCAACAGGACACGGTGCAGTGGATCCAGTGCGACGTGTGCGACGCCTGGTACCACATAGACTGTCTGCACGTCGACCGCAAGAAGCTCCTGATGGATCCCAACGCTGACTTCCACTGCGGCTGTCGTCGATAGGAGGGAAACAGGTTGTGACCATGAAATTAAATAAAATCTCTACTTTAGACTTTTAAGTTTCCTTCAACCGCACCTGGAAATGAACAGATTTTTCATAGAAGACAGGCTACCGCTTCTTCTGACAGCCTGAGCTGCTCTTCTCAAGCATCCCCCAGCCGCAGCTGACGAGGGCAGGAAGGAGAGTTTCCTTTAAATTTTTTACATCCTGATCGTCCCAAGATTGAGGATTTGTGCCCTAACAGTCACATAATTGCTTCACAAATTCACTCAGTTTTTTTGGAGGAAGAGGCAAAAGTGCGATGACATGTCTTGGGTCAGATTTCATCATGGTTTTGACTGCCTGCAGAGTCATGATCAGGGCGGGAAAGCATGATGAAATGTTTCTGAGTACACTCCCACCGTGGCTGATGTTGACCAGGGGCCAGGCAGCGTTCAGGAAGATTAATGAAATGTTTCAGATCAGGCTGCCACTGTAGCAGTCTCTACACGGCGATTAAACTTTCCTAGATGTCTTAGTGCAGCCACCTTCACTATTTTACCAAGCAGCTCAATTTTTCAGGGTAGAGTAGGACCTTCCAGCGCCCCTATCCCCAAAGAAAACTGCGCTGGATGGTGTTTTCCCACCTCAGCGATAATAAAACGCGATGAAATGTTTCAGTGCAGCCTTCCTGCATGGCAGCAGCTGTCTAGGAGTGGGCGTGTGATGTTTCAAGATAATTAAACGGCAGGAAATGTGTCAGCAGACTTCTGTTGTTGCTGCTGATGAGAGGTGCTTTTGGGACGATAATCAAATGTTTGAAGGCACTCCTGCAGTAGCAGCAGCTGGATTTTTAGGGGAAATGTGTACACTGGGACTGTGTTGTTATAAAATGTCTGAGTGTAGCCTGCAGCTGGTGTGGGAGGACTCACTACCAGTGAAATGTCATGAAATATCTTCTGCTGATTTAACAGGATAAACCAATTCAGAAAATGATCTCGTCGGCGCTGACCGGTGGAGTTGAGTCTTAATGTCACAGATGATTTTAAGGTCATCTCTTTAGATCAGTCTCTACCTTTTAAGCGTCCCTTCACACTACTGAACTCGCGGGCCAAAGTAGATGCTTTTGTCCTGGGTGAAATGGGCTGGACCTGACCGAGCTGTTCTCCACTGCTGAACAGTTCACGTACTGCTTGAGTAGAATAAAATCAAACCGTAGAACTCCAAATTCTTCTCTTAAGCACCTTTCTTTTATTTAATTCTAAATTTCTACTCGAGGTGGCTTACAAGGACAAAAACAGTCTCTTTGTGTTGCTGAAATGTTTTGAGCAGTTTACCTTCTGTACCGCTTGTATAATCTCCGTAATAGTTCTGCCTCAGAGCCATTCAAATAATGGTAGTGTTAAAGTAAAAAGTTTTTACTTTGGTCATACCACTATGGCAGAGTGATAGGAAAGTGTGAGTAAAAGTGGAAAATGTGATTCTTGAGCAATAACATTAGAAAATGCTTAAAAAACTTTTACAGATGTATAATTTTAACTTGTTAATGACTTATTGTGGACTGAAACTTTGCAGAAGTAAGACTAATGATTGCTTCCAGCACGGTCAAATCAGATTTTCTCCATCTCTGGCATCACTGAGGCCTGGAGACTGATTACACAATGACTCTCCTGCTCCTTCACTGCCTTATCTCAGCAGGATGCTTCACTGTGCTAAATGGATGACTGGTTAAGCAGCTGCAAAGACCATGTTAGAGAGCAAGTAGAAAGTTGAGTGGTTTGGGGTCAGTTCATTTCCAACTCAGTGGATTAACTTTAACATTTAAAAAAAGAAGAAAAAAAGAAAGAAAAAGATAAAAATGTTGTGAATTTAAAATCTAAAAGGTGTTTGTTAAGATCCATAAATCTGTGTTCACTGAAATTAATAAATGTAATGTAATGTAATGTGTTACTAGCCAAAAGGCTAAATTCACTTGAGATAATTTCATTAACACAATGTTTGGACAGTATATCACCACAAACACCTTTTTTATATTTTAATAATGCAAGGTTTCATCACCTTACTGCAGTAATATCAGTTATATAGGACTCAACACAATATCCTCATACTATAATACAGATACAGATTTTAAAGACCTGTTTGGTCATGTTTAGCAAAAGAAAAAAAAGTTGGGTTATAAGTTTTCTCTGTTGATCTCCATTCAGTTGTTTTGTCTGTCTTAAAATGGTTTTTGTTTGCAGTTTCATTCACCTGTAAAGATGTAAGTGTTGCATACTCTTGTCTCGTAGATTTTGAGCTCTAAAGATATTTAAATGCGTGTTTACGTCTTCCAGGCTTCACTCAAAGAAATGTGCCATCTTCACCACATCAGTCATTGTTCATGGTGTCATGCTGCTGTGTTAGAGAACCTCTCTGTGCACCTGTTTTTCATGTGGCGTGCCAAAACAGTTGTAAAGGTCTTTAAAAAAAAAAGGATGTTTTCCCAGACTGCAGTTACAGATGTGCTGAAACATGCAGCTGCTGAGGGAGTGCTACTTTTTTAATTGGCCAGTGGGTAAAGTTGGCAGCGTGACACACAGTGTCAGAATGAAACCTGCGTGACCTCGAAAATTGAGAAAGTCGTTTTCAGCGCAAATTACTTGATTATTGTAATTTAAAGTGTAGCCACACCGAATACACAACTTCACTCACATTCATACTGGAGCTGAGTTCATTCACTGTGTCACTCTCCCTTAAAGTTATCATACTGTCAACATGTTGAGACAATGCAGATGGACGGTCCTGTGGTCGACAGCGGAGCTGCATTGAAGTCGTATTTTAAGCAAAAAGGCCAAAAATGTGCAGCTGGAGACTTTGCTGCGTTTCCTGTTCTTGTAAATTGAACATCTTAGGGTTTCAGACTTGTGGTTGAACAAACAAGCGATTTAAACCATTTGCCTACTAATCATTTGTTCAAAAAAGAATTCAGATTAATTGATGATGACAGTAGTCGTTAGCTGCAGCGTTAGTTGACAGATGTTTTGTTGAAAATCGCTTGTACAGCTTCTAGTAGCTGATATTTTGTCTATAATTGAAATCTGGAAGGTGTAAAAAAAAATCTGTTTTTGCTCCCAACATTACACACCATATTTGCATCTCTGAGGGAGAGAAGCACAAGTACACATAACCACAAATTAATTAATAAAAAATAAAACTTTAGAAACTGCTGCTCTGTAGTTGTGCTCGGGAAGCAAGCACCATCAAAGTCATTAGTGGACCACACAAGCGGTGACTAACATTTGCCAAATCAGTCTTGCATATTGACGACCACATCAGTAACTGCTCTTTGCAGATCTACAGTATTTCCCATTTCCATTGCCTCAAAGAGAAACAACTTTCTTGAACCTTCTCTCATGTCTTTGATAGATTAAATCAAGTTTGTGGCAGACAGACTTTTTGATCATTACACTGTTGTGGTCGCCTCGTCGTTTCAACAGTTTCGAAAGTGAGTTGATTCATTTTACTGTCAAAATCCCTGGAATACTGGACTTATGAGATGAAACAAGCTCAAAGATGAGTTCAGAAATGTATTTAATCAAAGGGATTGTCTTGTAAATCAGTATGTATTCCATAAATCTGTTTCTCTCAGAGTTTTGAATCTAAAGTTCACAGGACTTCTTTCACGCTGCCTTCACTTTAATTATCACATTAAAATGCAGAAACACAGCACAGTTTGACTTTGCTGGTTTTTGCGGGGTTGTACAGAATTAAACCGTCATCACTCTCTGAGATGCTATCGGCATCAAAGTTATCAGAGGAGAAATAAAAAATATTCAGAATATTTTTATCTTTGCATTGTGTGTGTGTTTCATCTTCACAGCTAAACTTTTTTCCCCAAAGCAGATATCCAAAGAGGCTGTGATCTAAAACACATTTCATTTATTATAGATTCCTCTTAGCATCCAGCTCAAGTCGTGATTGATGAAACATTGATATTTGGAATTTACATTTTGTTTTCCTCTGGTCCTTTGTGTTGTGTTAAAAAAAACACAAATGAGATGTGATTTATCTGGTTATTATTTTCATTGTTTTCTTTGAAATGATCACAGCAGAGTGAGTCAACAAGCACAGAGAACATCCTCATAATTGAAGCCCATTATCTCACATCATCTTTTTTTCACTTCATAATGGATTTGTCTTATCTAGCCTCTCCATGCATGAAGTTGCATTTATTCACAGAATTACTGCTTATAGCATTTGGTTTGCTGCTTTACAGAGAAGATTGAGTTATGTGCTTTTGATGCAGTCACGTGTCGACACATAGGCACAGATACACGTGGATATTTTAATGTAGATATGTAGATATCACATTTCCAAAAGAAGGTCTTTGGGTATTTTGAATTACTTTACCTTCCTTTGGGATTCAGAAAGGGAAACATTAAGATCTGCACTATATACACTCTAAATGTGAAATCTAAGGTAGTTAATAAGAGAGGTTCCTCTGAAGCTCACGTCCTCTGTGACGGTGATTTTATACTTCAGTTTAATTTTTCTCCTTTTAAAAATATATTTTATTCATCGAAACTGCAAAGGAGAAAACTTTTATCATATTCATAGCATATAGGAATATTTCAGGAATGTGGTTGTGTATTGCAAAACATTGAGACAAAAATATAGATCATAAGAGGGACACACAAAAAACAGAAACACTAAACTGTCAGCAATCAAAAGTCCTGTAATACATTCTACGTTCAAAATCATGAGTTTTGATTCTTAGTTAAGGCTGAATGTTGTTGTATTGGGCTGCATTACAGGATATTGAAAGCTGTTGCTAATATTTTGTCCATTTCATTCACATACATGGACAAGAAGAATTATTAGAGTTACTTCATTGGCGTCCAATATAACAACATAATACAGTGCAAGCTGTGGCAGTCACAAGGCAATATACTGTATAAGGACTCACCTGAGCCTTAAGAACTCAGACAGGGCAGTGACATGGTTTGACTGGAGTAAATGTTTGTTTTTTGACATTTTGCCTGCGTTAATTATTCATCCTGAATTCTGTTCTGAGTGAATCTGTTTGATTGCTGTTCTGTCATGTGCTCATATATTTGGTAAACCTAAATTTTACATGTTGACATCTTGAAGGCAGAAATTCACATCAAATGTTTTTTGTTTTTTAAACAGCTGCCATTATCCTGAAAGAGACAAGTACAATACATCTATATTTGATGCTAATTAGAGACTTTAGGAGGCAGATAAACAGAAGTTTTACAAAAATGCAGCTCCACTGTTTTTATGTCTGACTGTCATTTGTTATGAACATATAAATTTAATATGAACATATACACACAGCTCACACATACAGGTAATGAAATCACTACATATCACGCAGCCTATTTGTAACTCCCAACTCCAGGAAACCTACTATACACTGTTGGCCAGTGGGTAGATATAGAGGAGATGGAGAGATTATGGAGCTGAAATGCCCGCTGCCTTGACCTGCAAAGATGGAGGGAGACAATTACATTTGTCCGAACTGTTTCCATAGCAACATCCCTCTCTCTCCTCTATCTGTCTCTTTTTTTGTGAGTGGGGGGGCTGTAAGAAGCCGGTCTGTGCTGTAATAACAGCTGGCACCTTCCTCCCCCTGATGCATGGACTGAGAGAGAGTGAGGGTGAGAAGCTGATTCTGTTCATTTGAAACTGAGGTGGAGAGACTGGAGGATTGTGTGTGTGTGTCTGTGTGTGTCTGTGTGATGGGTTACAGTTATAGGACACACACCAGTAATAAGTGAGGGTGTTCCCGCCTTGTCTCGATGCTGGCTAAGGGAGAGGTCACTGATAGATGAAAGCTGAGGACTGAAAACTGTAAAGCTTGTATTCCTCTATCAGCAGCTCTCTCTCTACACGCACACACACACACACACACACACACACAGATATACACACACATTTTTTGTCTCTGTCATCAGACCACTGCAGCAACAAGCCTGTGCTCCCGTGTCTGGATTGCATGTAATGTTGGTGTTACAGAGATGGGAAAGAGCTCACATCAGGTAAACTGGAATGTGCCTCTGAATTCATTTGAATCTAATGCACATTAACAATTAACTACAAGCCTAATAATTAACTGGATGCAGGCATGGGGCGTCCTTTCTCCAGCAGTGGAAAAAAATACATTTTTACCTATTGCACATACAAATGAGGACTCCTTCAAATGAAAATCTGCCTTGTGGTTTCTAACTTGTTTAGACAAATGCCTACAACTGGCACGACTGGCACTTTTCAACGCTGAGATTTGTGTCTAGGTTTGGAGAAAAATTGCTTTTAGTCTTCATGGGAACAAACACAGAATATACAACCTGCTCCGTTATAGAGTTACTGTCATTCTGAAGCTACTGACGTGTTAAATCCAGAGAAAACATCATCTCATCTCATTGATTTCCTTTGCAAAAATCTACCGTGATCACAAAGAGATGCTGCAGGAACAAAGACTAGGAGAGAGAAGAGTTAGAAAGTAAAAGAGTTTCAAGCTTCTGAAATACTCCAGTGATTTACTTTCTACCTCCATAAAGTTTGGAGCACTCACAAGAGACAGACTTAAAAGAGGATGGTTGAAAACAAGGCAGCAGTGGCCAGAATGTCCTGAATGTCAGTCTGTAGTTTGTATCAAGCTTCAAATACACCAGGCTACAATTTCCATTATACAGCTCATTTGCATCTTCCATTAGATCCTGCTGCTTCCTCAGCTCCCACTGTTTTTCAAAGCCCACACTTTCAGGTTGTAACCCAGGATTTACAAGGTCTAAACAACCCTGATCACATCATCTTGGTTATTTCTTTAATCTTTGAAAAGCTCCTCCTGAGCAACACAAAACATTATCTGACTGTTTTCACAGGCTGAGCAGTGGAGAGCCCCTCTAACAAACTAAACTGGATCACACGAATCAAGGCTGCAGCTCAGCATCAGTTTGCATGTGGTAATCAGAGGTTATACAGGGTAAAAAAATCCATTTGGATATTGAGTAATGTCAAGAATCAGTCTCAGAGATAGAAAACTTATAAAAACCCACCGCCAGACCAGAAGTCTTGGCTGCTGTTTCCTCGTGGCCCAGCAGGGGACAGTGTTGGCCTGGCACAGTCCAGCGGACACCTGCAGAGGACAGTAAGTGGGCAGCAGAGGATGAGCACAGAGAAACGAATGTGCGGAGCCACTCCCTGCACATTAGACCCAGAATGGAAATCATACGTTTTCATTATTCCTCTCAGAGCACAGCCAGTGTTGTTCTGAATGCCCGTGAGTGTGAGTAGAGTCGGCAGTGGGAGGTGGAGGTGGGTTTTGGATGGTGGGTTGTATCTGAAAGATTTTAATGGATCACAGAGCTCAACTTATTGGCAGTGTCGCCTCATTCAAATCATAGTACAGAGGCGCTGCTGGAGCAACTTTACTTCACCTGTATATTTTCATCTTGTTCATACCTGTGTGCATGTGTTTGTGTGTGTCTCTCTGCTCGCATCTGTCTTCCTCTGTGTTTGATTAAGATGTGTAGATCTCGGTGGTCGCCGTATCATTAAAAAACATACAGTTTTCTGTGTGTATGTGTGAGTGTGTATAAGCCTGTGAGTGAGTGTGTGTTTGCGAGTTGCCTGTTTATGCATACCAATGTGAGTACACCACTCAAAAGCAATGAGGTGTGTTTATGTGTGTGTAAAGAGTGGATGTCTGCACTGTGCGCACATAAATGTAGGGGATGCTTATACCTGTGTGTGTGTGTGTGTGTGTCGCTGGCAGTCTTTCTACTGGCTTAGCCCTAATAGGATCTCAGGAGCAGCTGTTGATTCGTCCCAATAGTCTCTCACTTTCACATTTTGCTCTCCTCTCCTTTCATCTCCTTGTTTCCCCTCTCTTCTCCTCTTCTCTCTTTTCATCTGATCTCCTCTTGTCTCCTCTCCTCCTCTCTTCTCCTCTCCCCTAATTTCCTTGACTCTCCTCTCCTCACATCTTCTACCGTCCTCTCCATGTTTCTCCAAAATCATCTGAGGAAAGATGATGATGATGATGATGATGATGATGATGGAGAGATTCAAAATAATTTCTCCATCATTATGTCTCCTCTCCTCTTTTTTCATCTCATCTCATCTCCTGTCCTCCTTCTCCCTCTCTTCTCCATATTTCCCTCCTTCTGTCCTTTCATCTCCCCTCCCTGTTACCCATGTCCTCTCCTCATGCCTCCTCTCCTCTCCTCCCCTAACATTGCTTCCTCTCTCCTTCTACTCCATTTCACCATTTTCTTTCATCCACTGTGCCTTTTTGTTCACCTTTTCTATTCTGCCTTCCACTTCCTCCATCCCAAACTCGATCAATGACATTCTTCTTTCTCTTTGTTTTCTCTCTTTCTCTTACTCCCCTCCTACTCCTTCTTTTCCCCTCCATCTCTCACTTTTTCTCCTCTTCAGCTCACAGGAAATGAGATTCTGGCTTATTGGCTTATTTCCACCTGTCCCCAGTTTGACCTTTGCATGTCTCTCTCACACACACACACTTAGCCTCCCACGAACACACAAAGTCATACGTACACCCTTGTCAACCTTCCCATGCATGTACACCTCGTTGACCACACACACACACACTCTTTCCAGTATACACTAGTGTTACACACTCGCAGAAAGCAACAACCACACACACTCAGACATTTTTTCCACCCACATTCACACACACACACACACACACACACACACACACACACACACACACACACACACACACACACACGCTCCACTTCATTCCACTATATTGTTTCACCTCACAAATCACTCTCAATTGGCTCCAGCCAGAAGAACACACAACCTCTCTAAACTGTTTAATAACGTCATTAATCATTTCGCTTTGACTTCACGTTGGCACCACCGGCTCTATAAGTGGCCTGTAAGTGGGTTACGATTTAAGGGGCCCCCAAGCTATGACATGGGCCCGCAAAAGCTCTGAATTAATTGGTCTTTCATCTTGTGCTACATGGTCTTATTGTATATACGCCCAACACAGAGAGAACCTCATTCCAGATTTCCAGTTTCAACTTTGAAAGTTGTTTTACAGACATTAAAAAGTACAGTTCATGTCATGGGTTCCCAGTGTGAAGAGAGACAGAGATAAACAACAGAAGACATTTAATAGAGATATCCTCCAATTGACACGCAGCCTCACAGAATGATTAATGCCAGAGCAAAATTAGACAAACGATGGTGTTTTAAAGAGAAAGTGGGTCACGTATCACATTTGCTGCTCTACCACCAATTACATTTATGCAATCCAACAGTGGTTCAACTCACAGCGAGTTCATAAAAGATTTTACATTTACTCTTCTTCACAGAGGTTTGTGATATTTTCCTTCCTCATGGTGATCTGGAAGAGATTAGTCCTGTTTTCTGTTGTAATGCTATCACAATACTGTATTCCATTTGTGCTGTTTAAAATTAAGTTTTTTCTCTCCCCAGTTTTGTGATTAAACCCTTTTATCGTACTCGAATCATTTCTGGTACAGACCCCAACACTTTCCCAAAACATATCTGAGCCAAAATGAATGAGAAGTCTGAATGAAATGCTCTGGAAAAAATGGATACTTGAACATGTACAGTTCCATAATAACTGAGAGAACCTCATCTGCTGTTGAGGATTGAGTGCTATATTCTATTCAAAAGCCCTACAACAGCTACTAAATGACCCTCATGATGAGATTATTTTGTAAATTCCTGACAAAATAATTGCTGACCAGAATGAATCTCAAGTTCAGCCCTGACAGAGGCGCCACTGAGAGCATCCTGACCACCTGCATCACTGTCTGGTACAAGGTCTCTGACTGTTAGACCTTACAACAAACAGTGAACGCTGCAGAAAAGATCACGGGTACTTCTCTCCTCTCAATAAAACATACAGTGCACCTGAAAGGCTCTGCATCGAGATGGACCCCACCCACCCCAGCTGTAGCCTCTTCACCTTCCCATCATCCCACAGGAGGTTCCCGAGCATCAGGACCTCATCTACCAGGCTCTACAACAGCTTCTTCCCTCAGGCTGTGAGGATCTTCAACGCATTTAATCCCCTGAACTATAAGACCCTCTTCACTGGCAATACTATAGACCTGCATCCACTATATGGACAGTAAAAACTGTATACATGCTGCTAATGTAAGAGTGCTCACTCTTACCCTCATGAGTTTGTGTTTGTACTTATTATGTTGTTTTTATTTCTCCTCTTATTTGTTGTTTTGCACATGTCCTTAATGTTTTAATGAACATATCTGCAAAGCTGCAAATTGTTCTTACTGAATGTATCTGCAGAACATTCACTGACAACCTGTTTCATTTGTTTTCCCTGCAGTATCTGCTTTTACATTAAAATATCTGATTAGTACAATCGGTTTACTTTATCAAAACTATCCTTAACCAAAGTGTTTTTGTTGTCTAAACCCAAACACATGTGATACTCTGGATATGAACTGTGCAGTACATAAAACTACCTCTTACTTCTGAGAAAGTTTGCACTGAATGTAATCGAGGCAGCAAATATGTTTCCTTTCTCAATACAATTTACTAGTAAATGTAATTTCCAGGAGACAGGGTTACTCAAGTTAAACACTTGTACTAGATGCAACAGACTGTAGCTGCTACAGCTCCAAAAGTTTCCAACTGTACAGAAGAAAATGAGAAAACTTCCAGGCTGTCTCAAACTACAACCTCATTAAGTTTTTACCACAAGAATTTATGGTCTCAAAAGCTATAATTTCACGTTTGCTAATGTGTGTTGGGTGGCGATTTAGAAAACGATTGTTCCATTAAGAAGTTATCAAAATTTAAACTGGTTTATGATTGGGGGCATTTCATCCCACCTCAGCTCCTGGACCAGACTCCATCTTGTTCCCCATATTTGAGTTTTCAGGCTCCAAACTATGAACGGGATTCAGTGAGGGGTAGAGACCACACTGAGCTTCAAGTGCTGTCAGAGACCGCAGGGAGAAATCACTCAGTCTGTTGCAGATACACAGTGTGGTACAGCACGGTGGAAAACCCTCTGTTGCACAAGAAGTAATTAATTTTACATTACTGGCAGTACAAGCCACACTTAGTTTCCAGTGAACACAGCAGACTGGTTGTTAACATGAGCAAGGAGAACCAGAACAGAGAAAAATAAATAAATCCCAGTTCAGGGCCTGCACTTTAAGAGTTAATACATTACAGTGGATGAATAGACATGTCCCAATGTGGAGGCAGCACTGTTTGTTCTTGTTAGAAGCTTGAGTTAGAGATTGAGTGATTACATTGAAGTTACATGGATATAATATTTACCTTTAACCTGCCACACTGTTTGTCCATCATGTGTTGAAATAACACTTCACAGGTTTTACTGTAAATCAAGAATCTTTCAAATGATTCATCACTTCTGGCCTCTGTGAGATGAGACTGTTAAATTTTTGGAGAAGGTGCAGGTTCAGGCGCCTTCATGTCCTCATAATGGCAAAGATTTGCAAATTGTTGCCCTCAGAGGGTCTAATTCCTGAAGTGGGAGGCATTAACTCACACTTTCTCTGCAGAAAAGACAACACATTGTTTGACTAATGCACTGAAACACCACATTAATGAGCATTTACATCAAAAAGCACTGAACAAATTAGGGTGTGGATAAAATGAAGAACTCAAGGACTACCACCACTTAAGTCTCTGACAAGTTGATGTCACTGATAGAGTCAGTGATGTTCTTGCACTAAACTCTGGGGGAGCGTGGTTTAAGGGGTTTAAGATGCTGGCCAAAACAATGCAGCATCTTTGGTTCCAGTCGTCTCTTTACTGTCACTATCAAATAAATAAAAAAAATGTATGAAAAGAAATGAAAATAAAAAGGGAATATCTGGCATCCCTGCACCACTGAACCACACTAAAGAGTGTCAATATGAAGGAGACAGACAGACATCTGCATCAGCGTGTCGATCCAACATGAGGCTCCAGCAGAAGCAGATCCTCAGGAGAGATTATAGCTCTGCTCAGCACATCCCGGGAGTCTCTCACTACAGGCTCTGATTTAGAAAACTACTTTCCTGTGAGGCGAAAACATGGCTTTCCAGTGTAGGGGGACATCAGCAAATTAACAAGACAAAGAAACCCAAGGCTAAACATGTTAAAAAGAATTAATAATTTAAAGGGCAAAGCCTCCCTCGAAAACGTTCTCTTATCATCAATCTGTAATGTTCAGTTCAACCCATAAGCTATTCTGCAATAAAACGTTGTAATTTATGTTGAACCAACTTGCCTTGAGAATGCATCATCTCCTGCTGCCTCAGTGGGCGATCTCCTCTAAACAACCTACACTGAAAGACATAAACGCACCACTAATTTTTATTGTACACATTTAAAGTAACATTACTCGGTGGGTATGTTGATTCAATTAAACTCTTTCCAAAAAATAAAATATGCAAATGTGACTTGTGATTTATGTAGTCATACAAAACTTTCAACTGCATCCAGATAGATAGATAGATAGATAGATAGATGGATGGATAGATAGATAGATAGATAGATAGATAGATAGATAGATGACTTTGAGAGAGAGTTTGGAGTTGGAGAGAGAGGAGCAGACAGCAAGTTGAAATAGATGGAAAGAGTGAAAAAAGTGAGTGAACATAATGGAACAATCCCAGTCTGTGTCCAGTCTGCCCTGCTCTGGTTGGTTAGCGTTGTCTGTTTCGGGGCTGTTAAGGTGCAGCCTGATAGCTGTGGGGACACACGAGTCTCTGTGGCAATTATCTGTCAGTCTACTGCAGGATGAGCTGCTCAGACTCCGGAGCCGCTGCAGAACTGTTGCAGCAGAAAGGTTCAGAGCTGCAAAAAAATCAGCTCAGTCTGCTTGGAGTGACAAGATACATTTAGTATGCGCAGCGACAGCAACGATGCATCTCCAAAATGTCTTCTTTGGAAGGATTTAGATAAAGTAGTTTGTAATAGTCTACACTGGCAGTCATGTACTTCTGACAGTTTTGGCTCACAGTTTGGCCTATTAAATGTTTTCTGTGGGGTGAGACAATGGCACCAGATAATTATCATAAAAAGTGATTAGCATACATATCATCAGGATCCTGCATGATGATAACTTCTCCAAAAAGCCAGCTTTTACTGGAACTGAGTGTATTCTGCTCATTTTGGTTTTTTGCACCATAAAAAAAGATGTAATGTCTGTTTTGCACATATGTGCGACTCATGCATATGGATAAAATGGACAGAAGATTTGCACTGCAAATGCTGTAATTTGCTCTGCCATACATTTGTGCAATTATCAGTCAGCTGATTTTTATACTGACTACTGACGTAAATGATTGTTGTCTCTCTGTTCTAAGACAGGTATGTTGTTTTATATGTTTTTAATTCATGTTTCCTCCTACTCCTTTAATGGGTGATGACAGAAGGCAGATGATAGGGACCACGAGGAGAGAGAGAGATGGACATCTGGGCTGCGTGGGCACCACTGTACAGTGTACTCTGAATATTATTTGAACTATTTCTTGCCCAGGATCGGCTGAACTGGCTGAAACTCTAAAACATAACCCCTCATAAAAATGTAACTGTTATCGTTAAACCTTGTTAAACAAAAGAAGTATGTTAATCATAAGCTTTTGAGCTGCTGGAGAGGTGCAGACTTTGTTACCTTGACGGAGTCAGGCTACCTACTTTCTCCTATTTCCAGACCTAATGCTAAGCTAAGTAGCTGCTGGCCCCACTACACTATGAAGGTGGTCTCTATCTTCTCATCTAACTCTTGACAAGAAAGCAATCAAACATTTTTCCCAAAAACTGTTCCTTTAATGTCACAAACCCTTGATGCTCTCAGAAATGGCCTGGCTGCATCTCCAAGAAGTTTTGTTTTTAAAAAATTCAGAAAACTGACTTACTGTTGCTCTGGAAGTGCATATGCATGCTGTGAATCTTGTCATTACACTTGCATAATGTGTTGTTGTCTAGGTGAGGACTTAAAATAAACTCCACTGTGTCTCAGCCTCCTGAGCACTGTTGCTAACTTTAAATGCCACTGCCATATGTTTTATTATTTGCAAAATAAATATATTCTCCCCCATTAATACTCATCTATTTTTGACTGTCTGAGCTTGACAGAATGGTCCTAATAATATTTCCTTCAGGTGAATGATGGTATCAGGTGTCTTTTATACAACAGCATCAACATCAAAAGACAGAACTGGAAGTTTTTGCTGGACAAAGATGATCAGTAGAGATAAGCAGTCTGTTTATATTGGACAGGAGCACAGTAACCTCCTTATATTTGAAGGATTTTGCTGACACTCGTGACACTAGAGACAACTGCAGAGAATGCAGCAGTCAGGCAGCCCACAATACAGACAGTGTGAGTCATTCACAGTGCCACCGTTTGATAAAGAGACGCAGTCTTTCAAAACACAGACAGATGATAACATCTTCATAAAGACTGTCTTATTTCTTGCTGACATATTGGAAAGAAATTGGTTTTAGAGATACATAACAATAAATGCCACTCAAATCTGTTTTGTGTGTTTTGTGTTATAGAAGAGTATACCTGAAACATCCCCCGTGCCTCGAGGGATCATGTATGACAGATAAAAGCAAAGTAAACAGAGGCAGGCAGGGAGACAAGGAAGGTGAAGCTATTTTTAAATAAACAAACCAGACAGGAGCGTGATCAGGTCCTCTCCGGTTAGTGGACGCTCAGTCTGCTGTCCCTTATCCTCCAGCGTCCCATTAAGTCAGGAGAGAAACGTGGAGGAGAGAAGAGCCGACGGTGCCAACAAACAAACAAGCGAGATGGCACTTGGAGACCACTCAGGCATCAGGAAAATAGGGACCTTTCAACAATACGTGGTTGTTTTCCACAAATTTAGTCTGTTTTCAACAATTCATGTGGGAAGTTTAAGTACAGAAGAGGTACTCCCTAATGGTCCAATTGCATCTGGCAAACAAAGGCAGTTCTGTTCCCCGAGTGCCTTTGTGTGGTTGCGGCTGGATAAGGCATCAATTACTGTCAAAACCATTTCAATGGTAGGTGAGCAGTAGCTTCTGATGGATACAACCATTATGATAATATTGTACAGTTAGAATATCTTTTATGTGGCAATAGCTAAAGGATATTCTGGGGAGATGAAGTCAAGCAGAGAGGAGAAAGAAAGAAAGCGAGAAAAGGGGGGAGACAAGAAAGTGAGATGATAGGTTAATTGAATAGATTCAATTTCCATTTTCTCTGAGAAAGTTGGAGAGGACAGATCGCCACAGGAGAGGAAGGAGCAGGAGAGACGAGAGGGAGAGGGAGACAGTGAAATTGAGAAAATGAGACGGAAGAGACAGAGGGACTGAGATAAAAACAGGGGAGGAAGAGAGAGGGAAAAAGATAACCTCAGAGACAGAAATGTGCAAGGAGAGAAACACAGTGGCAATAAAGTCCACGAGAGTGTGAGACACAAAAGCTCCTTTCAAACACACACTTCTCTCTGTAAAATAGCAGGCAATAAAAATTATGACAGTAAGTGGATTCATTTTAAATCCATGTCGAAACAGTTTCTGAAGAGTGATCAGGTATGTGGTCTTGGGTTATTTATAATTCTTATTTCATTTTGTTTTTTGTATTTATGTGTGTTTTTGTGAATCTACAATAATGTAATATAATAGAATATAATAATAGAATATGATGTGATAATTTATAGTCTGAATATCTGTTTTTCTTTTACATAATAAAAATTGGTCCATCTTGTATTTTACATGTTGTCTGAACTAATCCTCCTATAACATTAGTGAGAGCTTTGATAGTATAAAGGCACTTGAGTTGGTTTGTTGTTGCCACATTAATCAGATTTACCTAACTTTAGGTCAGCTCCACTTTTTCTCTGCAGTGATCATGTTTGACAGGCACCTATACATCCCCAGGAGTGCCTGGCCCAGTGTTCGAATTATACTGTGGCTTTCAGGGGGGGTCTCTGTGACGATGAAAGAGAATACTGAACTGACTGTGCTGGAAGGATTTGCGCTCCAGTAGCCTGTCGTTAAAAATTGCCGAGCTGACACCAAATCCACATACAATGATTATGCACAGGCACACGAAATAAAACAACACACATACAGCAGCTCTTGATCTGTGATACATAAAATCAACCGGCACATGTTCAGATCAGTCACGCTCCCCTGAAATTCAAACACTGGCCTGCCCCCCAGTTTGACAACCACAGTTCTTTGCTGTAAATATTCCATTCTTCAACATGTAAATACTAAAATATGATACTTTAGCAGAGTCTACAGCCTAAGTAGTGTTTGTTTGTGCTGCTGTGTACACAGCTTACAGACATAATTTCATGCTTGCAATCTACTAACACTGCAGAACACATTTTTTATATTGTATTGTCTATTTTGGCTGCAGATACTGTGTATTTCTGTTTTACTTCAAGTAAACTTAAATTGAATTGAATAGAACTGAACTAAATTAAACCGACCTGAATTGAATTGAAACTGAAGTGAACTGAATTGCAGTGACTTGAGTTGAGCGAATGTGAGAGACACCAGCTTAGACAGAAACTGAGACAAATAAGCAAGAGAACAAGAAAATGTGATAGAAAGTCAGAGGAACTGTGAGAGAACCCCCCCCCCTCCTGCACACACACACACACACACACACACACACACACACACACACACACACTCTCAACACACATACACTCCCTACTGTGCAGTGCTAATAGCTATGCCCCAGGTCACTCCAGCTTTGTCTCTCTGCATGGTGGTTAAACCGAGGTGGGGGGATGGAGGGGGCTTTAAAGCTTTATGATAGCTGCAGGTGATGGAGAATGGCAGTGTATTAACAGACGTCACAGAGCAGCTATGCAACCGGCTGCTGCTGAATATGGTCGCATGTGTCAGATAAAGTGGCTCTGTAATTGGATGAGACAGTTTAATGGCTTTGTTGCAGCCATTTTCTGGTCAGCCGGTGAGACGGGTTAACTTGAGTTCGCAGGAAGTTCGGAGATTAAAACACTGGTGAGCTGAAATGATGTGACCTGTTGTGACATGGCAGGTGAACAGGCTTGATGCACAAATTCAATTTCAGACCCATAAAGTACAGAGATTGTGCTGTTATTGTTTTTGTTGCCTAATCAAAGTCTCTCTCTATCTCCTCCTAGCCCAGCTCGCTGCGATGAAAGATTTCTGGCTCTCACAGCTGAAGTGGCACATACACACACACCTGCACAGATCAGACTCATGCCTCAAATCCTTGTCTTTTTGATGCATGTGTGAGTGTTCACACAGTTTATTTGGCATGCTTTCACAAACACACAAACTGTCTTACATATCTGCACACAGCTGGAACTTCTCCACACATACACTCACTATACTGTACTCTTTCATACATACAGAAACCCTCTTTCCTTCCACAATCATACACATACAATCTCCTCCTCAGAAACACACACACATGGGCATTTTCTGACACACATACAGACACACACAGCCATCACTCACTCAGCAGAACTCCGCAGCGGGTGGCTAGCAATCTTCTCCAGGCTTCAGACCACAGGTGGTAAACCAAACAATCAGCAGTTCCCACCGTGATATCAGAGCAAACTGTCCTCACGCCGCTCATTTGAGCTGTCTTGTGACAGTGCAGGAAGGAGAGTTTTTTATTTTTTCCTTTAGTGACAACTTGAAAACTCAATAATAATGACAACAACACCAGTAGTCAGTTTCATCTGGAATTTGGGAACAGAGTAAGGCACTCTTCTTTTCTTTTTAAGTTCTGAAAGGAATAATCAGTGGTTGAGAAAAATAGGAAACAACAATTGAGAAATCCATAACAGCACATTCCAAACATTCACTGGTATCAGCTTCTAAAATGTGAGGATTTGCAGCTTTTATATGTGTTTTTGTACTTTTGTTAACAGACTGAACACCCTGACAAGGAGAGTAACATTTGCGTAGCGAATACCTGGACCCCACGTTTGTGTTTCTTCTGGCTCAGTATATGCCTGGCTCCTCAGCCCAAGTCTGGCCAAGTCTGACCAAATATTTGTTACAAACCTTTTGGATCATATACATTATACATGCTGCATATATTGATCCTTATTCTGCCAAACTTGTTACAAGAATCTGCCCTGAAACTAGTGTTCCTTTTATAACCTGATAAAATCTGCATTCTCAAGCTTTTTATATCAATGTGATGCCTAAGTTAATTTTTCTTTTATTTGCAAATCAATATTCTCCTCTGGAGTTGTACAACCAATACAGCAGCTATTATTATTATTACAGGCACCCTCATTGTTGTCCATATAAAGCCTACTGCCCTACCCTTATTCAGTTTCTAGATAGTTTAATAAACTTGTTCTGTCATTGTATTTTATTATATCTATCTGGGATACAGTTATGAAGAGTGTTTTGTAAGGCTAAATTAGGTCAAACTTGTGCATTTTATTTTTTTGTATGAATTTAAATCAACATTGGCAAATCGAGACACGTTGGTAGATTCATGTGTACCAATAAAAAAATATTAGTGGGTTCACAGAGGAGGTCACTGACTGAAAAAGGAGATGATGCAGGCTAAAAAACCTTTTTTTGTAGACCCTGAAAAATGTTATTTCAATAATAAGCACTTTGCTGTTATTGCGAGTCTAGTTTATTATTAAAGTTTATCACTCAGGCTATTTCAGGTGGTGAAAACTTGGTTGGACAGAACAAGATGTTGGGCTTTAGCAAATTGTTATTTTCACTGATTTCTGATACTTTTGTTTATAGACTAAATTAACTGAATAAATTGAAAAAACAATGAGAGATGGGAGGCTACAAAAAACTAACCAGACTGCAGGCTACATTTTTGTTAACCTTGATAATAATAAGTACTATTGCGAGTACAATTTGTTGATAAAGTTCATTATTTTAACTTTACTGGCTCACCTTAAGACGGACTCAAAGCTCCACCGCACCTCATTCAAATCAAATGACTCACCTGCTCACCTGGAGGAAATGGTCCAGTCCAGTCCGGCGGCCATTTTGGTAGCTACCATGGAAACGTAATAAAAGTCTGTTGCTACTCCAGTTTTCACGTTCTAAGAAGCTGGTTAACGTCTGTTTCTCGTTGGAAACGTCCGTTTCAGGTAGGCTAACTCCTGCTTCACGGAGACTACTTCTGCGTAAATGTGTCGTGTGATTGTTTTTTGGGCTAAAGGAAGAGGTTTTAATGTAATGCTAGCATGTTGTTTGAGTTCAGCAATGGAGCTTTTATTCTGTAGATGATGAACCACGGACACTGTAGGCTACTTCTTGTACAGTGAGGCGAGGAAAACGTTTTGTAGCCTGTTTTTTGGTCATAAATTACTACCTATTTAGCATGTTCACCAGCTGCAGGGTTTGACTGTGACAAATAAAAATAAAAGAATTGCCAACTCTGACTGGCATTCTGGCAAAAAAAATGAAGTGGTACACCTGTGTTTTCAGCATTTTTTTGTTTACCACCTTAACCCAAAACTGAGTTATAGACCTCTTTCGTGGCAGACATTTTTTGACATGTTGTATCGGAAAATCACAATTGACTGTTATTATTATTATTATTATTATTATGGTAGTTTTCTTAATGGCATGGCTTACTGTGGAGTCTAACTAATGGTGTTACTTAGACTTGTGCGTTTCTTAGTTTGACAAGTTAAAATATCAGCTGTGAATAAGGTCTACTGGTCTTGTGTGTATGTGCAGTGTTCACATCATGTGGGAGTTGCCATAATTACCAGCGTCTGACTTGTAAATACCACGCGTGTCAACATGTCAAAATTATGACAAGGGAGACTGTATTTTTCTGAAAGCTCTGATCTATTCAGCCAGGGGCTAAATATACAAAGTGCCTGAAAAAGCAGACAGATATGGATTCTATTTGTTGTTTGTGGTTTTAAATGCTAATTCAATGGATATGATGCCAGGTACAGTTTTTAAACCCTTACATGACCAACTCCATAACCGTACAACTGTCTGTCATTGTTATTTAGCTTTTTAGCATGTAATTTCAAATTTCACTTGATGTGAGGGGTTGTTGGTCAAGAACATAGAAGTTTTTTCCTGGCAGTAAAGCGATGGTGAGTGACAGCAGCAAAATTGAATATTTCAAGTTTGTTATCAAGTAGTTTCCCCAGCAAATGTCGTCATGTCCTTTGCAAGATTCAGAAAGATAAAGATTTAAGTATGTTGTCATGTAGCATTTCTTGAATCACTTATAATTGACTTATAATTTCTGAATCTGCTCGACAGATTATAGGAGTAGCATGGAGTAAATATTGTAATGGTTTTTTGTTTTATGTGTTTGAAAGTGGGAACTGTTCTGGTGGAGAGCACAGATTTACCTGGATCAACACCTTAGGAGGATGAGCACGTGCAGAACCTGATGGACTTTTCTTTCTCTCTTCTAAAGGTAGGTTTGACTGAAATTGTCATTTGGGGAAAAACAGTCCTCTTGGCATATACATAAAACCGTGTTCAGATCCCCACATTCATTTCAGTGAGACTATTGTGTTGCCACAGCAGAGATGCTGATGTTAGGAAGAAGAAAGCAGTGTGATCTGGCAAAAACAAAAAGAGGTGACAGTAGCTCAACTTTTGCTGCAACATAATGCATCTGGGATTGGGATTCACTGCCCAATCATATTTGAGCAAGGGCTAATTAGTGATGCTGTAGTTTTGAACGTTTGTTTTATGTTGATTGTCAAGATGGAGGATAAAATGACTGTGATGGTGAGTTGTAAACACTTTCTTTATAGAACATAAACTGCTATATGTAAACTCATTGATCTGTTACTCAAATACACAAATGTGATATTGGGACAAGGCCTCTCTTTTTGGTTAAGCAACCTGGATGAAACGTGTAGCTGAATGAAAGGCTCGTGTCTGTCCTCAGGGGGTTGTCGAATGGCATTTTGGGCAAATGTCAGTACAAGCTGCAGAAGATAAGTGAGGTTGGTGCAAGTGGGTAGTCCAAGAGGAAAAATTATAGCACTAAAAGTCTTCTGGAGTGCAGTGAATGCTCCAGATTGATTATGCTCCACATAACAGTTTTGAGAATCCAAGGGGGATTTCCCCTTTATCTCCTTTCTGCATCTAAAACAAAAGCTGATGTCTGTTTTAGCTAACGGCTCTGTATTCTCACTGGTGGATTGTGAAGCCTCTGGAGTGCTGAAAGCCTCTAAACACAATACCAGTTAATTGGCTGTGTGCTGTAATACTGTTGCAAAGGCTATTTTTACCTCTCAGTGGTTTTGTATGGGACTGTGTGGGTGAGAATGTGGATGTGTTTCCAAGTATACATGAAAGTGTACTGACAATCAACAGCACACACTGTCTCTTCATCTTTCTTCCCCTCAGTTTTTTTTTTGTCTGTGTCTGTGTGTTTGTGCACACTGTCAATACCAGACAAATTAATGTTTCGCTGTTACTCCCACGTCAGTGCCAAAGCTGATAACAAATCATTATATTATAATGAAATCTGATCACATTAATTACTCAGCTTGCTTTCCTTCATTACAGTCTGTGGGTTGAGACACCAAACTTGACTCCAAATTGAGGCACACTGTGGAAAAAAATCCCAAACTGCAAAAAACTAATAGACAAATGTGCTGAAGTATCAAGTGAAAAATCTGGTCAGGTGATTTTAAATGTTTTCATCTTCAGGATTATAATGTAATTCACTGTAGACTTTCAAAAATATGTATTTTAACCATTCCTTTTTCCACTGTGCAGCTTCCTGTTCATTTTCAAGTTAGCATTATGTGTGAATCTAGTTACATGTTGAGTCTTGGTTTCAGAAGTGTGAGAGTGTTAGAGCGTGTGCTCAGTACAGTGGTATAGGTTTTTATAGGCTCACTTACTTCTGTAACCTGAGATTCACTAAAGTCTCTGTTGGACTGGGTCAGATTGTTTCGGTTGGATCATGTTATTTTTCGGTAGGTCATCAGGTGAATCTGAGTGGACGTGTGAATTGTGAAGTGCAGGAAAAATGCTTGGTAATTGGTAGCACATAATGCAGCTTCCAATGCTGGTATCCTGTCACTGTTTAGGTCTCCTCTTGTTTTGGATCAGTTGCAAACATTTGGACCTCTTATGCAGCTTAACTCCATGACAGGTTCAGCCTACTTTAACCAATGGCTGAAACGCCATCAGAGGTGCACTACAAAAACGTAGCTTTTTATCTATATTTTGTACTGCATGTGTGCATTCAGCATGTGTAAAAATACCCATGGCCTCCTGATGTTAATACCCTGCTTCCTGCTCCTGTATTGAGTGTTGATTGCAGGTTTATTAGCATTTGCTGAATTAGAGGACTTTGATTGTCATAGTTACAACAATAGGCACGTAGTTATGATTACAGAATGGCCTTGGTTAACAGTCGGGGCTGACTCAGTTTGAAATGTGTAAACCTGTGTAAACTTTATCACTTTACAGCCACTGGAAGACTTTGTCACCTGAATGTTAACGTGTCCTTGTGGGGAATTTGATGCCTCACACAACTGCTAGATGTTACTTTACAATAAAACGGAGCTAAATACATAACACACAGATGGTCAGTGGAGAAGTTTCTATGGGCATTTTGACACTTTTTTTTATTGTGAAACTGAAGCACCATTGGAATCCATTGTACCCACCATGAATGCAAGCTGACTGTAGCTGCCTCCCTCTGTGCAAGAGCAAGCTAGAAGATTTTAGAGCCTCTTTTCAAATCTACAGGGAGTGAGTGTTTGACTCAAAAGAGAGAGTGTTTCTTTAAGATTTTGTTTTTACAGATTTTTTTCAACACAAAAACAGATTGAAATACCTGAGTAGAGAGTTATTGGTGCTTTAACTCGTTAAAAAAGCCCATGCACTCAGGCTCACTGTCAGCTTGTTGTTCCTGTTAAGCATGGTTTCTTTCTCCATTTAACTCGGGTCGCTGCTTTGCACATCGCAGCTTCTCCAGGGACGCCTTAAATGCAACTAAGAGCATAGTCTCCCATGTATTTAGTGCAAGCTTTCAACAGGAAGAAGTGGTGATTATCAAATCAAAGTACACCAATACTATATCCGTATCCCTGCAGAGAATGCCCTTGCCAAGTTCTCGACTTGCCAATAACGGCACAACAGTGAAGCTCTTTACAGTCTCAGACTGCTGATTTAATTTGTATTCCACAATCAAAAAACACACATCTGTTCAATTTACCTACAGTGCTGGCTCTCCATCAAAAATTATAGCTGCTATTTGGACACAATATGTTAAAGTTTCTCGTTTGTTTGTGGCCAAGTCATCAGTTGCTGCAGTTGGCAAATAAACCTCATTTATCCGCCCTCTGTTTTGTAACATCACATATGGTGGAGAACACAAGAATGCAAATTGCCCTAACTGTACTGAAACTTTTGCTGCTAGTCTCTGGATATTTACTCACAGATACAGTAACTGAACTGATGTCTTACTACTCCTAATTGCAGCAAATTCATTCCTCTTATCCTTTGATCCTTACTTTTTATTGCCTGACGAAAGACCGTGATGTTGTTGCTCAGGATTTGTGTCAATCCAAGGCTGTATATTGACAGGCTATTTTTGTTTGGCTAAACAAATGGAAGTGTTGAAATATAATTAATTCAAGTTCACTGACTCCAGCTCATGATCCTGTGGTACCAAATTAAGGGGTATTAAAATATGTTTTTGTTTATGACTCAGTAGGAGATGACAGTCAGTGACACTGATGTGTCACCTTCTATTTCTCTTCCCCCGCGCTGCAGACGAAGGAGGCCCAATAAAGAAGAGACATTTTTATCTGACACCTGTTTGTGATGCACAGCAGCTGGTGATGAAGTGAAATCAATACCTTGGTTTTCTTGCAGTCTGTGCAATGTCGCCATCCACTAGTATTTATTAACTTTCAACTTAACAATGCAGAACAGATTATGGAGTGTATTGCTGCACTGCTTGCTTCAGGGAATATTAATTATAAATACTGGTTTATATACCACTGTACATAGTTCTGTGCCTGCAGTCTGCTATTGTTCTTGAGTTCTGCAGTGTGAGAAATGTATTTATATAGGTATGAAACGGCTGGAAAGAGGAGAGAAGCAATAGGTGTTGTAGGTAACTAAGAGGACAGCTGAAATCAAACATGCACAACAAATATAAGAAATGGTATAAAATGATATTTAATACACAAACTGAGACATGTGTCTTGGAGTTTCTGAATTGCCTCCCAGTTGGATTTTATTATAAATTTGAACATTTATGACAAAAGCAGGAGGAGGGCTCTGCTTTTAAGAGAAAAACAGAACTTTAGCTTTTAATGTCACTATTCTATAGTGCAGACAATTTGATTAATGATTAATCATCATTTAACCAAGACAAATGAGTTACATTTTCAGTTTAGGTTTCTCAAATGTGAGGATTTGCTGCTGTTCTGTTTTATATCACTGTGAACTGAATATCTGTGGACTGTCATCTTTGGTTCTGGGAACTTCTGATGGACATTAATTGTTGAGTCTTTTTTGAACATTTAACAGATCAGTTGACAAATTCATTGATAATTAAAATAGTTATTAGTTGCAGCCATATTTAGAGTGAACATGAAACATTTGGCTAAAGATGAAAATTCTATAAAGTCTCTCTTTTTTTAAATTTTTTTTTTAGAAACACCAGCATCAGCAACACAACTGCTGGTGTAGGTTGCAGTCAGGTGTCTCCATTGTGGTCTCATTTGTTGATGGTAATTATACCACGTGTTTATAATTACTATGACAATGATACACTGATGTTTAAAATGCACCTTTAACATTTTATTCACTAGGGAAAGTTTTTCAAGGTGCACATGTTTTGTATCAGCCACGGCTCGTTTCACATTCATAGAGAGCTACTTTGCATTCATTCACACCTGGCCAATGCAAACCAGTCCTGAACAGCTGGCTGCTGGGACAGTGAGCTGGTTGAGATGCACCTCTGCGGTGGCTGCTGAGGGAGGAGGGATGACCTTGATATGTCTCCTTGCATTACTCTTCCCCAGCATTACCAGCAAAGCGTGGAATAACTGCACGACAGAATCAGCAGACACCTGTTTACAAGTCCCAGCACCGGCAGACAAACAACCACCCGGCTCCTGTGCAGTTTCTCTGTTGCACCACCGTCCACAAGTTTATATTATCATAGATCTTTACGGTGCAGAACTGATTGTGAAGCACAGTGCAGATCTGCTTACTTGGAAGATTGGTAATTATGGGTAGCAGAGTGCGGTGTTGGTGGAGTGCAGATACTGTAAGCCCCTAACCATCATTTGAAATTGTTACGGTAAACAGAGAGGAAGCACCATGCCTCATAATCGATGCTGTTCGTAAAGGCTGGTAATAGCAGGGAGGGCTTCAGAAACATCTTCAGATCATCTTTATCTTTGTCTGATGAGCTCAAAACATGATCCACAACTCAGCACAGATTTACAAGATTAATACATTCAATGTACTTTATTGGTTTTCATGCTCCTTGGAGTACTTATATAAAGTAAGATGACATTTAATGGCTCATCTGGAAGAATAAAATGTTGAATTATGCAAGTCTATTAGCTACCTTGCAAATAAAGGAGGACAAAGATCAGATAATTAATGAAGCAGAAATAACCTTGATATGTCTTGATATTTTATTGCTATTTCCGACACCAGGAATGTATCAGTCTCTCGGATTCATGTTTTATCATCTACTTCATTGATGGTAGTATAGAGAGAGATGACATGCAACAAGGGCCCTCCCTGTCTAGGCTTAACAAGGAAAGTAGTGTTTGACACAGCCCTGCACTTTAACACATTTTCAGCCGTGGCGGAGCTGTATCGGTGAGTGGTTGCTTGTCTACTAGTAGAAGAAGCAGGAGTAGGCGAGAAATTGCAACATAAAGGTCTATTTGTTCATCTGTTTCCGCCACTTATTGAACCTTATCTTTTTATGGTGTGCCAGTTTTTCCACCTCACCACAGTATACATTTTGCATCATTTAAAGTTTCACCTCAGGTGTTTGTTGCGTACGAATGCATAGTACCAATGATGAGGATTTAAACCAGTGATAACTTCTCAGAGCTCGCAGCCTCATCATATTTATCTTGTTAATTTATCGCTCTTTCATCTTGGTCGAGACAAGTGCTGGTCTGAGAGCGAGTTACTAGACCAGTTTTACATGCCCAACCCAAAGTGTATTATTGGAAAGTTCTTAAGATGCAAAAATGAATCCTCATCGTTAGTTTCTGTTAAATACAATCTGCTGGTTGTAGATTGGAAATGATCAGACTGCTTATTAGTGGCCATTTCTCCTAAATAGTGTCTTCTGACAAATTAAATTGTTAAAGTAACACCATTTCACCTTAAAATAACCGCTTCAGAACTATTTGATGGTTCACTGACTTGCAACAGAACGGAGCCCTCCCACCCATGTTCAAGAAATGATCTCTCCAACCTGAGTGATGAAATGTTTAAACTGCTGAACTGACCTTAAAACCATGAGCACTGGAATGTCACTGGGGTTACAGAGCTATGCTCACAAGGTTTTGCTCAAGAGTAAACGACACAAATTGTTGGTCACTGATAAAGATCAACAAACTACACAATTCTTCAGTGATACAGTGAATGGATATGTCTCACAACCTTTTGATAAGAAAAGAACAACCATGAACCGCCAGTATGGGAGACCATCACCAGCTGCCACACCAGCCTATATAAGAAGGTTCAATGATAAAACGCAGCTGAACCCACCACACTTTCAAGATTCAGTTTTGTCAGTAGGGCAGCTGAGTGTTCAGAGACAGCATGATCGCATACACCACTGAAGCCCCACCATATTTTCGTAACACACAACTGGGAAATGTAGAGTGCACCTAACTGAACTCGTCCGCTTCAAGGCTGCAGAGAGGCGCCCTCTGCACCTGTATAAAGGGCCACAGGCCAACGTAACGCAAAATTGTCACATGAGCACCAGTGCTAGTGAGACAGGTTCCAAAAAGGCATAGATGCATGTAAATCTGAATGTTTTCTCTGAGAACTGATACCATTGTCGTTCCGTTTTATTTACAGGAAGAATAACGCATGTATTTTGAAATGGTCCTCTGACGTACGTATTCAAACATAAGAGCAAGAGGCTGACTTTGGCTACACTTGGATGGTAATTACGGACAAAAGCCCAACCACTGCATCTGAGCATTGACAGGTGGCATCGCCTCACAGAAGGAATACGATTGCCCTCTGCATATATAAACTGCCAAACCATCACATATCCAAACATATCACCACCTCCACTTCAACCTTCATAATATATAGTCTGTTGATCATCTTTTACTGAAATTGAACAGACTAATTGATTTTGAACTGTCTATCAAGAATTGATATCTACTAAAAGAATCTAGCAGAGAATCGCCTTTAGGTGAGGGACACATCTCAGAGAAGAAATGAAAAACACTTAAGCTCTCCAGAAAATTATTTAATATCCGTTATTTGATCAAATGATGAAATATTGAAACCATGTCTTTAAAGGCACCATACACTTGTAATGATAAAACTAATGATGATCGTTAAAATGGACGTACATCTCATAATTTATGTAATCAGCTTCTAAAGAGGAAATCAGATTTAATCATAATAACTGACTGTTCATATTATAATAAAGATGCTGTCACAGTAGCCTGGTTTACCACCATCACGACATTTTATCAATTTTATTTATTTAAGAATGACCCAACCTCCCCGAAAGAATAACAAAAATGAATGAATGGAGTACTTTTGATTTTCCATATATTATATATACGTGAGCTTGAGTCAGTAGTATATTATTGCTGTGTGTACTATGTGCTTGTAGTCTGATTGAGACTCAGAATTTTGAATTTGGTTCAAAGTAATCAAAGTCAACCTTTTTTCAATGTCTTGTTGATGCAATAATCTGCTAGAGCAAACCTCTATTGAAATTGCTCATGACAAAACCATGTCAGCGGACCTGTACGAGTACAGGAGTTGTAGTGTCATCCTGCATGAAGAGGTGATTAAAATGCGAGTGAGTTAATGCAGAGTACAAGATCAACTAAATCATCGAAAGTGTCTGTCCAAATCCGATTATATGTTTTACTTTATGTCCACACTCATTTCCAAAGAAAGATCCACTGAAAACGTCGTGAATAATTTTCAGACTTATTTAAGTTACCTCAGATATACATTCTGCACACAGATACTTATGAAAAAGAGGATTAGAGTGTTTCTTACTCATGAGGCCGTTTGTAAAATGTAGCTCTAAGGAACATTTGTTTTTGTGTGCAAATAATTATAATGCTTTTAGTAATTTTTCACCTTTACTCATGAGCACTTTTATCCCTCAAATATAGCAAAATGATCTGGAACCAAATGAACATAATTGTAACAAATTATATATTCGCTTTTGTAAGCATTTGGATTACATCACTGGACACATTTATGAATACCATTACAGGATATATCAGTAGTGCTCATACTGTCTCATCTTGCCTTTAAATCCATCTCCCCCCTCTCCCCCTTTCTGTCTTATTTACTCCCTCAGTCCTCCGAATCAAACCTAAATTTCAATGCCCATCTTTCTGTCAAAGAATTGCCTTCTGTGCTTTTCTCCGCGTCGGTTTGATTGAATCGAGAGGACTTCTCATTGTCACTGCCGTGGGGCTAAACAGGGTACAGGGTGCCAGGGATAAGGATGGCAAGCCAGAGGGTGACTCAGTCTTCCTCATTCCTTCACACACACACACACACAATGGAGATAACCCTGATAAATAGCTGACACATCCACACTCCGCTTTTATAATTCACACACAATATATAGTGTATCAGGAAATGAAAGTGGGATCACAAGCTGTCATTTTGACCCAGGAACCTGTTGGATGAACGACGCACATGATACAGCTTCTATTAAATATACATATATAGCTGTGGCACACCCCCACCCCAGAAAACCCTCACTTAATCGTTCAAACAGTACTTTTCAAAGAGCCGGTTTTTCTATTTATGGAGGGGTGTTGAGCTGATGTGAGATGATCGGAAAGTGCCTCACTCCCATTGTGATTCTCCTTGAGGTGTGTGTGTGTGTGTTTACAAGTGCATGTATATATGTGTATGTGTGTATGTGTAGATGTTGGCATGCATACGAGTTAGCTCTCAGCAATGTCTGCGTGTGTGTGGATGCATACGTGCTTCCTTCAGGCCCACACAGGTTTGTGCATCCCCGCGTAAAATGCATGGATGATGAACAGGAGCCAGCTCATAGAGAGCAGATGTGCCTTCAATAATGACTAAATGTAGATGCAGGGAGGCACCACCAGCCAGACTAATCAACGCCTTGAAGTGCACAACTTTCCTGGCGAAGGGGTGTATGTGCGCCTGTGTTCGAGACACAGTTGGTGGAAGTTTGTGACTGAATGCCCACATCTACTTATTAATACGAGCACAGAAACCCTAAGGGCGTTACATTCAAGACCAGTACACTGCTGGACAGACACACACAAAATGGAGGCTTTCCAACTAAAATGAAGTGCTGCATTTAGCTTTGATTGCTGCTTTGTGGATTTTCTGCACAGCCTCATTCACTGCCACTCCCTGATACACTGTCATCAGCAACTATTCAACACATTTGTGTTGTGTGTTTTTGACCTCTGTTTGCTAATTGTTTGGAGGAACTTTTGAGTCCTGTCTGTTCCCAAGCTCCTTCATAATGTGGATTGTTTTTAAGCAAAGATACATTGGACCATCGTGGTTACCTAGTGGTTTACTGTGTGGTTGTAGATACTTCAAGTCTCATCCCAGAGGCGTCTTCAGAGTTTTGAAGTTCAGTAGCTGTTGAGTAGTTTAAGTTCAGAATTGACGAAGTCTCTTGAATGAGAGATGAAACATCCGCAAGTATCTACAACCAAATCTCGATGCAGCCATGACCTGGATGACTGAGAATCTTCACGTACAATCTTGACTGTCATCCCAGTATTGACTCTCATATAAAGGCGAAATTTCAGAAGGAAAAAAAGCACTCCTGAATTGAGGTATCTGTGGTAGTACACTGTTCACCATCTTTACTACTGTATTAAATTTTGGTGGTATGAATTTACTGAGTGCCCTGCATTTAAATGTTGAATTTGCGAATCTTTGATATTTCTAAATTTGTAACATTAATTTTTAGTAGACAAAGAGGTTGGGTCCCCTAGAGATAGTTCTTGTACCATGGGCTGGAAACATTTTGAGAGCCTCAGTCAGGTTCAGCTTTTATACTCATGCAGCTATCTGACAATAAAACAGAAGGTAATAAGAACAACAACACCTGCTTTATGAGCTGTATTGATCACAGACATTTGGATTTAAGTAGGCAGAAATTGGGTTCTATAATGTAAAGCTGAAATACTTTGTCCATGCTGAAAGTGATTTAATGTTTGCTTACAGTGAACCTTTATTTAAAAATGGTGTAACTTAAGATACAGAGAGAAGGCAAACAGACATTGCTCAGTAGAGTTTCCTGATATCGTGACCTGTAAACAATTAACTTTAGATATTGGTAGCTGCTTTTTGCCGTACAAAGTAAAAACATCAGACAGAGTTTTGTCTTGATAGAGACAGTATAGTATTTGTGAAACATCCACAGTCAGTTCTTAATAATCACTCAATCCCTTCACACTTTCTTGGTTTGTTACCTCCTCTTTTGATTGTGCATGGTAGATTTGGTCTGAGAACACACTTCCTGCTGTTTTGTTTGGGGTATATTACTGGCCACACACACCCACTGAAATAAATAAAGGAAGGTGTCTGCTGAATTTGAGGAAATCCACATATGAACACATGCACACATTTTTAAAATCTGCACAGCTAGTCCATACCCTCAGTGTCTAAATTTAAGTTATCAGTGCTTGCCAGCAAAAAAGGAACACAGAGCCATGCAGGTTTCTATAAACCGGCAACAGTCTTGTGAAGTAAACCAAACTCACAAGGAAAACACTAATTAATGGTAAACAAAGTTCCAGGGATCAAAACTAATGAAGATATTCGCAAGTCGCCGAGTGCCAGGAACCAGGCAGGGGAGGGGAATATGCTGTAGAGGTAGAAGGTAGAGAGGGGAAGAAAGAGGTGGAGACAGAGAGGGAGGCAAAGATGGAGAGGAAAAATGACTCAATGGAAAAGAAACGAAATGCACAGGGTGGGGGAGAGTTAGAAATATACATCAGAGGAAAACTAGAAAACGGGAAGGAAGTGGGAGTAAGAGTGCATGTAGGGGGAGAAAGGGAAAGATGATGATTCAAGACCAGAAGAAAGGAATCAAATGAGCAACAGCAAAGGAAAGCGAAGGAAACGTGATGGAGAGAGAAGAGACGAGAGAGAGGTATTTCGGGAGGTGTGAGAAGAGAACACATCATCCCGGGGGCTCTGTGTCTTTCCAGCCCTTTAATGTCTTTAATTAAAGCCAACAGTATTATCTCCGCGCTCCCTTGGAGTGCCATTAGCAAAGCAACACACAGCTACACAGCCAGCTAATAGATGAGGGAAAGCGAACAGGGTAAAACGCCTAATGATGGGGAGAAGCAGCGCGAGAGGGACAAACCGACGGGGTGAGGGGAGTTATTGAGGGTGAGGGAATGCTGGAGGTCAGGATGGACACTGTGAGAGGAGTTATTAAGGGTGAAGGAGCGCTGGAGGCCAGGATGGACAGAGGGACACTTGAGATGAGGATGATTGAGGGGGGGGACGCACGGATGGATGAGGAGATGGAAGCGGAGGAAGGGAGGGGAGAGAGGGAGGGAAGGGAAGAGGGGGATTTGTGAGATCTCAACTTCAAAAGGCCAAAGCTGGAGAGGAGACAGGCTGCCGTGGAGAAAGAATTACGGAGCTAAACGTGTGGGCTGACTGATACATGATCACATTATGCCGGCAGCTTGTTTAATCAATCTGACTTCCTCGGTCCCTGGCCACAGGGACGGTCTCTCACATGGCCCCGTGTCAGAGAGGAGGGGGGAGGCATGGAAGCCATAGCAGGGTCACGGGCTGGAGAAGAGGGAGTACGCAAAGCAATGTGATGGTTTTATTTCTGAAAATTCAGGAAAATAAAATAATGTGAGTCAGTGCATGTTCCCATCAGCTACCTTTATGTGAATTTATTTAAGAGGATTCGACCTGATTACATAGCTTCATTAACTGAGCACCAGTAACTCTTAAATCAATGCATCTCATTGCTGCCTCTCGCCTAAGATGGTTTTTGTGTTTTGAAATGAATGAGTTTGCCTCTTCTGATTCATTGGTGTTTTTATCAGCTACCATTTATAATAAAGATGGGGCAGGCATGTACGGTTCGTCCCTGGCATCTCGACTTTCTGTTCTTTATTTTTTGGCCCCCTGGTAGTTTGCAGCCATTTAATGGTGTGTGGCACCCTAACATGAATGTTTTTTTTTCAATAATACAGAAGAAGGAGAAGCAGATACTGCAATATCTGTTTCTATCTGCCTTTATTACATCTTCTCTTTTTCAATATGCCAACTTTCTAACCTTAGCTATGTGTAAACTTTTTCCAGTATTTCTGCAAATTTCTCCTCTAGCCACAAATTGAAAACGTGGATAAAAAACAAGTGGGTGGAAATGTACTGTGCCTTATGAACTGATTTTTTTTCCCATACATTTTCTGACTGATTTGAATAATTTTTAGCAGCCTGAAATGGTAAAATTGTTCAGTTATACAGGAAGGAAAAGGAAAGAAGCAATAAAAGAAGAAATGTTGCACCCCTCATGTAGGGAATTGCTCTTACAGGAAGAGAAGAGTACTGAATGGAGATTAGTGGAATAAAAGGTGCTTCTTTATCTTTCTTCACATTATAAGCATCCAGTTTTAATTAACATGAAGTAAGTGATGTGGTGGAGATTGGCTCATCTTTTCTGTTTATGTCATGTTGATTCTGACAGCTTATTAACGTGTGTCATAATTAAGAATCAGTTTTATCTTAAAGGAAAAGAAGCCGACTCACCAGATGTCCTGCATTTCGGTATATACAACTTACACTCGATACAGTCAGGCAAATCTATCGTTAAAGCAATACTCATGTTTTGTAATGCTGCATTATGCTGCTGCTATCTAGTTTTCAGTTTATACAAATGGAGAATCAAGATGAGACACATAGCAAAAAAAGTGATTTTAAAAAAGTTTATTGATGAAATAATTTGAAATAACACTATAAATTAAGCTTTAAGAAATACTTTAAGTGTCAGTGAACTTTTTAGCTCCTGACTAGAGTAAACAATGTAGACAGCAACTCAGAGCGCCGTCACACAGTGTCTCAACTTTAATTTCAGTGCTGTATTTAAACAGCTGTTGTAGCAACATCTTTTCATCAACATGTTTGCTCGAGGAGATGTGAGGATGCTGAAGTTTTGCAATCAAAGCTCAAGGGATACAGTATAAAAGAGTGTGACCTACAAAAGTCACTTACAAAATCAAATCAATATTTATTTTTTTACAGAAATATGGAAGGTGAAATAAATAAGAAGTAATGAGTGGCTGTGTGAGTGGGTGGGTGTTAGAGGGGTTTTAAAAGGAGCCAGCCACCAGTTGTAACTGCTGCAGGTGTTCCAGGTCAGCTATAAGATACCAGAGGTCACACAGGAAATAACACTGCCACCTTTTAAAAGGTTGGCCTGAGGCAACCTGTGCCATTAGTGCAAAATACAATTTAAAGAAAAGCCTCAGTGTTTCTGAGACATACTTAAAACCACCCGCGTGTTTAGATTTTCATATGCAAGATGGTAGATCTCCATCTTGGTTAAGTAGGTGGTGACAGTAAAGAAATTCTTGCATAAGCTCAGACACTTTAACCTCTCGTACAGAGGAGCCATGTCAGCCTAAGGTCGAGAAGTAAGAACAGTAGTTTAAATTCATCATAGGGTCTTCCTTCAGAGTTGACGGAGTAAAGCTGCAGCCTGAGGAAGAGACAAAGGCTTTAGGCTGAGGTCCCTTTGTGTTTTTTGTCAAAGAGACATCATGTGTCTATGTAGCTCGGGCCAGAACCAAAGACTGAGGCAGGGGAAGCAGACATCCTTGTGGTGCTGTGGGTTTGGGAAAGAGCTGACTGACTGGGCTCTGGGAAAGTAAAAGAGAAGAAAGAGGGATAGGGATGGAAGCTGAGGCTGGAGGAGTGTAGCAGTTAGAGGTTACAGAAGCAAATTACAGCTGGGGTGAAAAAATGGTGATTTGTAGCCTTTTTCATGAGGTGACCCCATGTCGAGACCAGAGAATGACTGACCCTGGGTTTTAACACTGTAATTGTGTGTTCACATCAGTTTAATTACCAATTACTCACAGAGGGCAGTAATGTTAGATGTTTTCCTCGGGGGATTGAAAATCAAGCAGCGCTTTTGTTGAAACTGTTTACGTGTGGAAGTAAGGTTGTGTGATTTTCAGGAGTGGCTTGTTCTATATTTCTGAAGATCATTTTTGCCACTTAAAAATCACAGTCAGATATTATTCTAATCACTTTGGCCTGATTAGGAAATAATCAAGGAACATCATTTTCACACCAGGGGGTCTACATCCGCCTCTGAAATCCTGGGCTAGGGGTCAGGAGACAAAGTTCTCTCTCTCTTGTTCAGTTTTTCCTAAACAGTAGTGAGTTTAATTTTTGTGTTTCAGCGTGATATGTTTAGACATGTCTGAGATATTTGACTCCTGAAGAATGGATAAACGCAGAGATGTTTAATGTTCAGTTTCCAGAATGTGATGTCCTTGTTTGTGTTGGTGAAGCACTGCAGATTTCACACACAAATTTTGAGCATGGACAAGACAAGATGTGGTTCTCATGCTCATGAAAAGCAGGAGCTTCTCACAGCAGGATGGTGATGAGGCCCTGATAACACATTCATATTCTAATAATTTCCCATCTTGGACCTGACTTGAATATACTGACCCTGAGACTTGGTGACTGTGGCAAAATCCAGGGACAAAATCTGGTGTTCTGGAGCCTTTACACTCAGGAGGTATGCTGGTACTTTCTGAAATTCAGCACAAAATCGAAGGAAGGAGAAATATTTTTTATTCCAAAATGTCCCAGTGGTCATATCTCCCTACAAATTCCTTTCAATTTTACTTTTCTATGTTCACTTGATTTGATTTATTTTAACATAACCAGCTTTTACTTTCTTCCCTGTTCCTTAACCAGCAGTGTGCATTCTCTAAGTAAAAAGTTGTTATATCTTGGTCTTCTTCATTTTATGTTTTCATTTCAGGGATAAATTCTGTTAATTTGTAATAATGTTAGTGACTCAGAAATCAAGGTGCCTTCTGCTTTTATGTCTTATGCTACACTTAATGTTTGAATAGTTTGATATTAAGATGTGAAAAACTGAAGATGAGAGTATGTTCTTGAGAGAGGGAGGTTGTTTTTTTTGAGGTTGCAGAAAGACACATAAGAGTTAAGAGAGGGAGAAAAGTAAAAAGGGAAATAGAGCAAGGCGTACTATATCCCTCATTTCAGAGGGAAAAAAATAAACATTGCCCAAACACCAGAACAGCATATGATGTCAGAGTTTACAGGTCACCCAACACAAACCCATTTCTCAGAAGGGTGACATTTTACAACAGGGCCTGGAGGTAGGTAATCACTTGTTTCTGGTGCCTTGCTCACTCATTCGCTCACTGAAGAACCCTCCTCCTCCCCCCTCCTTCAGACACACACACCACCAGCATCACACATGTGAGCTGCACACATTCACCCTAATCTGAGCAGCTTGACCCTACCCCAAGGCTGAGGTAAAACATAATTTTAGAACGAGTTTCCTTTTAACCCTCCTCCGACTGGGCGAGATGCCATGATAAGTCTGGCCCTCCACTTCACCCCGGGTTGAGTCTTCATTCTGTTCAATCTGATGTGCTTTTACTCTGAGGACAGGGTTATCTTATGAGTGACTGGGATCTTATTTCATGAAGTATCTTAAACTCATTTGAGAGACACAGTTATTACAATCTTAATGAAGCCCCACACCAGCTCACACATGCATGTTGCTGTTTGTTTGTTTGTTTCAGGCTCCTGCAATATATACTCTCTCTCTGGTGGCTGATGTTGAGTTTCATTGCACAGTGTTGTTCCCAGTGTGACTGAAAAGTTTGTTCTCAACCAACTGCTGCAAAGGTGCAGCTTTTAATAAACAGAAAAATCCTGCAGGGGAGGTAAGCACTTGCCCATTTCTGATGAAACTTTTTTTTCTGGAAAAAGTTTTAAAAGTGAGTCGTCTCACGTCTCAGTCTGAGACTTTTTCAAAAACACCTTCAAAAATACCACATAGCTGAGCCCCATTGTCCTTTAGAGAATTGAGAGTTTCCACATTCTTTCTCTCCACATTCAGAACTTCTCTTTCTCTGTTTGCTTCTCCTTCTCCTTTCTTGCTCCTCTTTCTTCTTCCTCGTAATCATTAACAAGACAAAACCTTTAAGTCCTAACTAAGCATCTATTCTGAGCGACATGGTTGACGGGTCACTCTATTCATTATCAGAAACAGAAGGATGTGGCCACTGCAGGAAGGTATTTGAAAGTCCATTATTGTATCCCTTGGATGCCAAAGTGCCAGCTTTTCTGACAATGTGGTGCTTTGTGGAAAATGTCAGCTATCGCTCGAATCAGAACCGGAAGGGTTATTCGCAAATTTTAACACAGACTGGATCACACACTGATTTCATAGTCCCGTTGATTCTTTAATGGTTTTCACCACTGTTTGGTAGAGCACATTTTGAGCAGTGACATCTTGTTGAAACAATGGCTGTATTAACCTGACTGAGCTGTCTCTTGCAATTGATTGAATAATGAGTAGTTATGGTAACTTCAGACTGGTTTGAGCCTGCCCATGTTTATTTCCATTTTTATTTTGTAGTCTGTCTTGCCGTTCTTAGTTATAAATATCTGATTTCATTGCTCTACTTGTCCTTGTGTATTTCCTGCTGATGTTAATGAAAAAGAGCCATGGGCACTTACTTAAAGGAATGATCTGTCCTTCATGCATTCAAAAACAGAGAAAAACGTAGATGTTTTTAGAGCAGTGTCTGTTTGATATGTTTCATTCTTTTCTGCAAGTATTTTGAATTTGAGATAAATATTGTGTATTGATATATTTAAGTTTCACTGGGATTTCATCCTCGTGCTGTTGATAAGAGACTCCCAGGCTACAGTTTACTTACGTTGCTTGGGAAACTGTCCTTTCAACTCAATGCACTTGAATGCGTGACACGTCGTATTTACCACTTCAGAAGTCTCAACTAGGAGCTTACCAAGATGACTTGAAGGCAGTATTAAACCAAGCAACGTGAAATAGATCAACTCTCTGAAAAAATGTTACAAAAACCACCACAAAAACTTGGCAGAGCACACTCCTCATATTCATGGCTGTGGATTTGAAATTTACCATCTGACATATCCTACACCCTGTGCTCCTCTCCATTTCTGCCCAGTCAAACTGAGAAGAGTCAGAAATTATTATATAGCAATAGGTCTACTCAAGGTGAAAATAGAGTCACTGTCCACCAATGTGTGTTAGTTAAAACAGCCCCTGAAGTTTGAAGGATCGTCAAACACAGTGAATTGGCCGTCGTATCTCCACACCAGCCTGCTGCCAAGCTACTGGAGTTGGCATTTCCCTCTTTATTCGGTTCCAAAAAATCACTGAAATGTCCATCAATACTCCATATTTCCTCTGGTGGATGTCAGAAGTCAGTCTGTGAGCTACCTTGCTATATCTTGGCTACAAAACACTTGGAACATGTTGGACAAGCTGTTTGGAGAGCTGTGATGGATATGTTCAGCTTGTCTTTAGGAGCTGCAAAAAGACTGCTAGTTTAGAAAACAGTGGAGATGCAACCATAGGAACACAGTGTTTTGCAGATAGGCTCTGTGCTATTCAACATTAGCTCAAAGTGGGTTGTGGGTATGTGCATAGGCAGATACTATGGAGGACACTAAGGTCATGTCTTCTGTATTTTTTCTGGGATTGTTGGTTTTAGAATTTTACACTCTACTGTTAAACACATAAGTTGTGTTTTCCAGGCTGGTTGCTCACATGTCTGTAGTATAGTATAATATTTACCATGTTCAACATCTTGATTTCATTTCATTTTCAGTGTTGGTTAACCCTGAGTGCAGTACAGGTGTGTGTTTTTATTTCTTTTTACCCTTCCCTAAAAGAGTCTGTGCACATTAGTGATGGGGTGATAAGCAATTGACTGAATTTTCATTTAGAGGTGAGCTATTCCTCTGAGAAGGAAGTCCACAGGAGAGTATTGGTTTCCGTTCATACCCCCCCCCCCCCATCTAACGTCCCCCTCCCTTAAACCCATAACCTGGGTTACCTCAGTGGGGACTCCTTACAGTGATTGACAGGCACCTCTCACCCTCTGTTCCACTGTGTTTAGAGACTGAAAGATTATCTACCAAGGGGCAGCCCCCCTTGCTCTGTCTGTTTAAAGGACCATGCCCTGATCCAGTCGTCCCCTCCCCCACCACCTTCTCTTCCACAATAAAAACATACCAATCTATATCCACACAAATCAAACATACCAACTGTGCATGGGCACATGTGTGTGCGTGCGAGACGTTGTTGGCTTCAAGAATGAGGTGAGGATAAGAGAGCAATGGGAGTGCTGCATATAAAATTCATGGGCTGTTTGTGGACAAAATAATAAGGGAGAAAGCTCAAACAGACGTACATCCAGTTCTTTTCATTCAGCTAAACAGATTGTGTGTGTGTGTGTGTGTGTGTGTTTGCTCTTAAGTGCTCTGTGCAGATATGTGTGTGAATATGTGCAGTTGACTGTGTTAGTGCTAATGCAGGTTCATTTGGTGGATCAGAGGCACACTGAGGTAAATAACTCAGTAGGTGTTCGAGCCGGCTAGCTGTCATTGAGGTACAAGTTGATTTATATTGCTCTCTGGAATGACAGAGGGAGGAACGGAGGGGCAAGAGCGATGGGGGAAGAGATCAAAGAATGGATAGTTGGGGGTTGGAGGGTGGAAGGGGAGAGGTGAAGGCAGGCAGAGAGGAGAGGTGATTGAAGAGCCAAGGCCAGAGGGACGGCCCAGTCCAATCTGTATACAAGGCAAAGCATGAATATAGAGAGATGGATGAACAGATGATTTGTGTGTGTGTGATGGGAAGGAAGCAGCTCAGTAAACCAAACATCTACAGCCAGCGGACAGCTGCCAGAACGGTTTCTTTTTAAGTCTTTCTTAAAAGACAGAGAGTTAAACATGATCACACCTGCAGTGCAGCTGTAGTCTGAGCTGAACTGAGCAGCTCAGTACAATACGATTAGCACTAATTTATGACAGAGATGAGAGAGTGTCTTCTTTACTTCCAGCAGTCTTTCCAGTCAGACGCTCACTTCTCTGATGTTTAAACCAGTAGTTCCAAACCATTTTAGCTATTTTCTTGAAAAGAAATGTGAACTTGTGACCCTCGTATGTGAGTTATGAAAAGAATGAATTTCACCTCAGTGGTCGTTTCATTTAAAAACATTTCAGAAGCTTTAACAGAAGCCAGAAGAGTTAACATTATCATTTTGTGTTGCAGAAATATGTTTTTTATTCTCTTCTATCCTGCTAATCATTTTTGCAACCACTCAGATTTCTCTTGCAATCCCTTGGGGGCATCCCGACCCCTGGGATGTGAACCACAGGTTTAAACTACAGTGGCCTGTGGGAGTGAGAAAGCACAAAGTGGTAAGACATGAATTATTGGCTGAATTATTCAAAGCCTTTCTAAAGCTTGCTGACTAGAGAATTTAAGGGATATGTTAAGGAAAATAACAGTTGCTTCTGCCTGGTTTCCTCTAAGTAGATGGGTAGATGTGGTACAATCATGCTTTTACCGTTTGTTTTGTATCAAAAAATAACAACATTTAAGTATGTAAGTGTGCTGTATCTTTCTATATTAGTACTGTGATTATGTTAAATAACCAGTAGACCTACAGGGTGAGTCTCTGCATTAATGTGACCGAGATAAATACCTTTACATGTACAGCATTTGGCATATGAGTTGATATAAAATGATTCTGATTTTGTTCACAACATCATTACAGCAGGAGGAATTAATTTACTCACTTTGCTCTAGAGGACCAAACAGGCCTGGAGCCAGGGCTTACTCATTATTTATGTCACACAAATTCCCCCCAAATTGCATTTATGTGGCCTTTTTGCATTTTATTGCCAAAAGAGATTATCTGCCTGCTATGTGATGGTTTCAAATATATAGCTACTTTTTTTTCATCTAATTTTTTTAAGGTCGAGCATGTATAATAATAATGTCAGCACACAGCTGCAGTAAATCCTGGCAGTATTGGCTGTATAGCTGGCCTCTGTGATGTTTTATGAATGTCTGACTAAACCAACCAATAGAAAATGACAAAATGTTAAAAACACATCAGCCACAGTTACTGAAAAACTCTGGGCACACTTTATTTCATAATTAAGTAGTTAACTAATAATAAAATTGAATCCTAACCTTCTAACTAAAGTAGGACTGAGAGCATAATGCTGGCTTGTCACAAGAAACATTAAAATGCAACAGTTTATAGATTTAAGAGACAGATATTGATATTCCAGAACCAGCAGTTTGTCACTGCTTGGACAGATGAGCATAATCAGACAGTTCAGTCTCTGAATGATGAACACATGATCTTTGTTGGTATTACCACTGCAGAATGTAAATCACATCAAAGAATGCAAGCCCAGTCCGTCACACACACACACACAGTTACAGGTGAAAGCTGTGAGGCTTTCAGGCACAGGGATGCTTTGAGCTAAATGCTAATGTCAGCTTACTGATGACAATGCTAACATACTGATGTGTAAGTGGTATAATGTTTACCATGGCGTACAGCACAGCTGAAACTGATGGGAAAGTCATTAGTTTTGCAGATGTTTGGTCATAAATCAAAGCATCTGACAAAAATGTTGACTTGTTGGTGGAGCTGGATGAAAAGTTTAAGAATCATCAACCATGAATGTCTGTGCCAGTAATTTTAGAAACCAAGCCAGGCAACTGTTCCCCAGCATTGTTAAAAAGACCTTTCTTCATATTCAATATCAAAGGAATAATGTGCTGTCATTTTACTGCTATGTAAAGTGTTTGTAGACCTGGGTTTGCATCCTTTCTCCATACAACATTAGACGTTCTTGTTATTAAATCAACCTTAGCAAAGTAGTTGTAGTTGCCTTTAAATGAATCATACCTCAACCACATGGGTAGCAGATGAGAAAACCTTCATTCCTTGAAAACATATTCTGTTTAATTGTGAGGACTTGCTGCAGTGATCGAGTGCTTTGTTCCATCTGTTCTTTTAACAAGATAAACCTTGAATTACATGATTAGATTTTTGGACACAGATAAGGAACAGACAGACAAAAAGCATCGTGGACTTGTGTGTGTCAGTGTTGAGGCAGTTACTTTTAGCAGTCAACAGATGGCAGGATGTAGCTGGATCATTTGTATGCAGGAGCATGCCCATACACACTCACTCAGACACACACACTGTCATACACTCACACAGAGACACACAGCAGGGGCCGGCAGAATACAACGTGAGCCTTCAGAGGACAGAAGGTTTCCCTGCTCTTCTGTGATTAATGGGCTGATTGAGGCTCGAGCCAAAATGGAGGGTGGGCCAGTTTGCAGCCCGCTAATGAGGTGATAATGGAGAGGTGGGCGGCCAGGTCCGCCACCCAGCAAAATGGTGGAAGCATCGTGGGGAAGGTTTCAGAGGCAGGCAGACAGTCGAGTCTTTTCAGAGGGCAGCCGTGTGTTATTTCTCAGAGAAATGTTTGAATAGTATGGGTAGAGGGAGGTGTGGGGCTGCTTACATCGATTTTCCACAATAAAATTGGTGGTTATTTGGTTTGCCTCAAAGCAGAAATCATGGTACTTGAGCAGTGAGAGCATTACACTGTGAATGTTACAGCTATAGGAGGCAGGTGGTTACTTTGACTGTAAGATGAAGAGATGTTTTGACAGTGAGTTGCTTGGTTTGGATTAAGTGAGATTGTTGGCCTCCTGGAGCCAAAGGGGAACCACCATAGCGTCACCATTACTATAAGCTGCAATATGGGACCTTTTATACTGTTGTATGCTGAAATAAGTGGGTAGATTAAGAGAGAATTATTTCAGAATGACTTATTGAATGTGCAAGACTAAAAGTAGAAGTACATTTTCACCACTGGCAAGGTTCTGATGTTTTGAGTTTATCAGAGTTTGAAAGATGTCTTTTATTTTCTGTTTGGTGTTGCACTTAAAGGCAGCTGTAGCTCAGGTGGAGCAGGCTGGCCATTATTTCTGAGTTTGAAGGTTAGACCCCCCAGCTCTTCTTGTCCACATTGGCCATTATTTATGAGTTTGGAGGTTTGACCCCTGGCTCCTCTTGTCCACATCTTGAGGTGTTAGTGAGCAAGGCACTGATCCCCAAAATTGCTTCCTATAGTAAGTCGACTTGGCTACAGCACCTGCCAAATGGAGGTAATAATGGATTGGCTCACTTACGTTAGGAAAAAAGTGTATTTTGTAATAGAGCCCGTCAGACTGGTCTAGTTTTATCTGCCCAGGTTCTGAGATGTCTGTCTGTAGGATTTCTACTGCTCCAGCAGCTCCAAGGTAGAAAATAGTACAGATAAAAGTTGTCGACAGTAAGGTCTGTTTCCAGTTCAGTTCCATTGGTTCAGGGAGACACATGCAGTTCATTTATGTGCACCTAAAAACCGGTTTACAGTTGGTTTTTAAATGTCACATAAATGAGAAACCATTGTATGTAACTGGTGTAGAAACTTCTCCTGTGGAAAAAATTATTGTATACAGTTGTATACAATTGAGGTGAATGGGATTATACAGGTGTGGCAGAGGAATTCCAAGAGGAGGACTTCTACATGGCTAAACTGTAATTGTGTTGAACTCACCCCTTAAAATGTCCCAGCAGAAGCAAACACCAAAAATAATGGTACCATTATCCCACCTTTATGTATAGCTCCTTCAGTTTGGGTGTAAACAATAATATATTATTTACTAGTATAAAATAAATTGGATGTTGGTTCACATTTTATCACTGCAAAACAATAAAAATGAAACTGAATTTTTTGACATACTACTGTGGGTATGCTGGGGGAGAGTGAAGTAGTTCCCACCATACTGTTAATTATGTTTACAGTCTTGGAGTTATGACTCAATCACAGTTAATTGAGCCTGAGTATTTTTTCAGCCAATCTGTCTGTGTTACTTATTTTAACAGTAACTTAAAAACTGCTGCAGTCGACTTCAAAGATGCTCCCTTATCGTCCTAAACAGACGGGAGAACGTCCTCTCTGTGTATAGGAGAGTGCGGGCCTGTTTATTTCCCTTCAACTTATCCATGTTTGAAACATTTCTGTCTTTAAAAAACCTCTCAGCGTCACTGTTTCTGTGCAGGGGACAACAAAGTAAATGACAACATCCATCTAGAGACTTAAACCCCCTCTGGTCCTTGAAGGCTTTTTCTCGTGAGCTGCAAACCTGAATTTATGTGTGCAATTTTTTGTATACAAGTCACTTGTACTTTTGTTCTTTGGTGTAATAGACCTGATACATCATCACAGGAAGTCAGAGTATGGATTAAAAGATATTTAAAAATGTTTAAGAAAAAACAGCTTCAACGTCAGTACAACCAGGGTGTATTTGTACTTACAGAAGGTCAGTCACTAATGCATTTTAACCTTTAAAACATCAATATCTCTACTTGACACGTGCCAATCACCGTAGGCCAACTATATATTTCCGAAAATCTTAGCACATGATTTCTAAGTCTACCAAAGAAAGGTGGACTAGAAAAATGTGTTTAGGTGGGTTGGCTCCACTTTACACTTCTATTGGTTTTCATTTGTGTTCATAGTGAGTTTGATGATTTCTGTTGTCTCTTTGTCTTTATGATTTTACAAGGATTTATAGTTTTCTTATCCTTCTGAAGTGTACAGCAGCATCATATGTTATCTAAGTTCACAATATATAGAGAGAGTGGACAATAACATTTCATACCCATGTCTTGGTTTGGATTGGACTACACTTGTGTTTTGAATTTCTACTAACTTAAACAAATATCTGTTCATTTTCAGTCAGTTAGCCTGTTTTAAGTGGGATAATTGTCTGTGGAAGTACAGAATGAGTATCTCTCTGTGAATTGCCTCTCTGAAGCTTTCCTCAATTTTTCTCCCTAATGAGCTAAGTGTTTTTTAAAGGAGATTTTTCTTGTCTTCTCAGAAAGCTTAGGCTTGGCTGGGAAACCGTTGATGTTATGTGCCTGTAAAGTCCACTGAGACAGTGCATGTGATATGCAGGGTGGTATGGGCCTCTGCAGACTGCCACTCAAGGACACACTGAATGCTAAAGAGGACGTTTCCACCTCTTAAACTATAATTACTTTAAATCTCTATTTCAAATAAGCAGTTCTGACATATTCACTTGGTATATCACTTAGTTGACAGAAAGCAATTTTAAGACATTACTTTGGCTTTGGTTTGGATTCCTATGATTTTTAATGATTCCAATGATGTAGCAGCAGTTTGGACTAAATGATTAATGGTTATGCTCTACAATAGGTGGTAGAAGAGGTTTTCAGATCTTCAAGTAAAAATAGCTATATGACAGTGGAGGTTTTCATCAGATCAGATACTCTTTTTCCCCATGCTCTCAGAGTCCTTTAAATGCCATCTGACGAACTCCAAGTGGGCTGTCATATGCCTTTTACTCAAAGTGGCTTCCATCTAACCACTCTACCATAATGTCTTAATTGTTAGAGTGCTTCTGAGATGTTCATACTTCAGGGAGGTTCTCCCATCCCTTCAGAGGACTTTTGAAGCTCTGTTGTTTCTTGGTCACCTCCCTGGCCAAGACCCTTCTTTCCTGGTTACTGTGTTTGGCTTGACGGACAACTTTAGGAAGAGTTCAAGTTGTTCCAAACTTCTGCCATTTCACAATTATTGAGGTCACTGTGCTCCTGGGAACACTCAAAGTTTTAGAAATGATTTTATATCCTTTCCCTGATCTATACTTGGCCACAATTTTATTGCAGAGGTCTGCAGAGTGTTCCCTGGACTTCATGTCTTGGTTTTTGTCCTGACACGCACTGAATCGTGGACCTTAAATACATCAGTGTGTGCTTTTCTAAATTGTGTCCAGTCAATTCAATTTGCCACAACTGGACTCCAGTCAAGTTCTATTACATGTCAAGAATAATTAAAGCAAAGAGGATGCACCTGACCACAGTTTAAAGTGCCACATGTTAAATTTTAGATTTGTAAAAGATAAATATGCATACATTTCCATGGATGGGTAAACATGTCAGTTTTAGCCATTTAAAATTTAATCTACAACACAGTAAACTGTACTGAAAGTATGGGGGTCTGAATACTTTCTGAAGCCATTACAGTGTATTGTTAGGTAGTTTAATCTGTAACAATGCATGATATTTTATTTACTGATTATATAATATGTGTGTAAATTCCTAAACTGCAGTAGTGGAGAAAAAGTTAAATAATTCCCTCTGAAATATCGTGAAGTCAAGTAGCCAGTAACATCAAGTTGAAAAACTCAACCTTCAAAGTAAATATACTTTGCTACATTCCTCCCTGTTTGCATTTCTTTTCATTACCATTCTACCAGTGTTGATAATCAACGAAAATAATCGCTGATAATAATAATAATAATAATCGATTACGCAACTATTTTTTCTCATTTTACCACACCCTCCCCCACACATATAAACGAGCGGCAGGTGTCAGCAGAACACACCTTGAGGCTGCAGCGCAGGTATGTGTTTCTACAGTATTTATGACCCTGCACGACTGTAGCTCTATCTGTAGCGGCGAGGCTTCAGTATTACGGCTGAAGTCCTCTTGGTGACGCTCTGCTGACATCACTTGGATATTCCCCACTCAGCTCTCCGCATCAGACCCACGGAGCTCCGCCGACTCACACACACTCCACACTCCGTCCACACTTTGTTTCCGTTTCGCTCCGCTCTGCCGTGGCCAAGTCACACACAACCAGCCGCGAGCTACCTGTGCGTTCTGTGGCCGGCCCATACGGGGAGGGGTTTGACTCTCCCTGCTATTACCACATTCAGAAGGAGAGAGGAAGAGAAACTTAACACGGTCCCGATTGAGGAGAGGTCCATACACTGAGAGACTGAGGGAAAGAGGAGCCGCAACTTGGCTGATTTCAACCCAGGCAGTCTGAACTGAGCCCGAAGTTTCTTGGCTGATCGGAGAAGGAATAATTTGGTGCCCGTTTGCCCCACACAGCGCTGTTGTGGATATTTACGTCCACCTTGTCTTCAGTTTAGAAGAATGGCGAGAGATTACGCATCGCGCTGTCCGGTGTCTCCGGTGAGAAACACTTGGCTGGTGGCAGCAGCGATCCTCCTCGCAGCCAAAGGTAAGAGAAACCGACCCGAGCTGTGTTTGATAAGCATTAGAACCTCTTCAGTTATCCACCTCTTCTAGTCCCGTGCGTCCTGAATGCGGACAACCCTCAGCACTTCCAGCCGCACCACCCGCGTTCTGGGTGTGCTGCATGTTTGACTGTGTCACGTCTCTATCCCCTCTCTGGCTGCTGTTCGGTGGACCGTGAGACCTGTTGTAAAAGTTTATTGTCGAAGCTCTCTGCCAGATCTGTGTTTGGAGTTTTGGTACGCCATGATACGCGAGGTGTGGCTCTCCTGGTTTGTGGTTTTTGTCCCTAATTCCTCGCAGCTTCAGACGGCAGGTGACTGTTCAGGAAACCTAATCCTCTCTGAGCCTCTACAAACCCTTCCAACACGGCTGACCTGTAATCTGTGTTTACCTGTTGGAAAGTGTCGAAGGGAAATGGGGCGCAGTGACAGCCGCGGGTCTGATTATTAGCCATTAGTATAAGTAAGTGCAGAAATAGGTTATCATTCTGCAGAGCAACAGGGTGGTGATAGGAAACAAGGTCTCAGGAGGAAACGAGGATTGCTCCGTCTCTTCTCCTCAGGTGGCCACTTTTTCAAGTGTCCTTAATGAATATTCACTACAGGAATCTTGTAATAAAAGACAAAAGCTATAGAAATATGGCAGTACGAAAAAAAAAGGACCTAGGGTTTTGTACCTGCCCTGTCAATATATATTTAAGGTGATAAAATAATAGAAATTCTTGCAAGGTTATAGAGCCCTATCCATATCTGATATTAGAGATTAACACTGATGTTGATATTCAGATTCCTTTAAAAACATTCTTTAAAATAATCCTTTTAATAGCTATTCTTGGTTATTATACAGATGTGCTGAGAAAGGCTATTTTAAAGTGGATGAAAATACCATTATAGATGACAGCAAATGAAAAGCAACAAACATCTTAAACTTCACTTAAGAAAAACAACTTTTACTTTTATGTAATTTCTGTTTACATAAATGCCAACATACAATAATATGGCTGTATCTGCAATAAGCAAATATTGGCTGATAGTTTCAACCTGCTGATGTCAGGTGATGCAAGTACAATGCAAGACACCACATGAATGTAGTAGTAGTATCTTACAAAATACAAGAATCAAAAATGATGCCAAGGTTAGTTATTGTGGAGCAGTGCAGAGTACGCAGTGTGCACACAATCCCTGTTGCAGTGCTATTGGTCAGTTATAGTAATAGACTCCCACTGACATTTAAATAGATGAGAATGTTTTTATAGGTCTCTGATGAGTGCTATTGATACCATGAAAGTCATAAAACACACTAAACTCACTACTGAGTAATGCAGACACTTGATAGGAATATGAAATGAAAAATAACACCATTACCAAAGTAAGGTATCAATAAATGTGCTTGTGATTACCATAGCAACACTTACTTCCCTGTGTGAACTTTAAACTGATAAGTGTAGAGAGCTACAACCACAAACTATGGTAGCATCAATGAAAAGCCACTGCTGAGTGAGTGACGCAGACATGCTCTAACTCACAACAGCAACAATTTTCAGAGTTTTTTTTTTTTTTTCTTTTTTCCCCCAACTGGGACCAGCTACAAAATTCATAACAGCAGGCAGTCAAGCCACAGTGATCGGCATAAAAATCTGTGAGCCCGCTCTGTCAGCATGAATCTGTCAGCGTGTTGTTTTCACCTGGGTGTAACTAGTATCATCTGTCAGAGCTGTCCCCAAATTGTCACCAAGGAAAAAGAAGATGGGTCATTATGGAGCCGGGAGATGTATTGTCTCATGCGTTGACACACCTTGGAGACATGCCTCTGAGATCAAAGCAAATGGGAGGGCAGCTTATTTCAAGGCTGTGAGCCGCAGAGCCTCTGCTTTGCATTTTGCTGTAGCATCTGTTGCATAATAGGTGAGCATGTGAGCTGTGATTTTGACTGAGTGTACAAGGCAGGAGGAAGATTTAACCTTGATTGGAATTTGCTTTGTAATGACATTTTTTCTCCCTGTGCATGTTTAGAGCAGTGTACGCCACACGAACAGGAAAATCCCAGTGCAGTGGCACAAAAACTAGAACTGTGGTGCTAGAGACCCCAAAGCTGTAAGACATGCAACGCAGGTTGGTGTGAGGATGACAGATACTCAGCTGAGACTCTGCTACATCAGGCCTGTATTGTTAAAAAGCTGTCAGATTGTCATGACAGTATCCCCACAGGTTATGAATTAATTTGAACGTGCAGCAACACAACTGTCTTGTTGGAGGAAAAATCTCCACACTCACATTGCAGCTACTTAGCCAGTGAGTTACTGACACTGAATTTTCCAAGATTATGAAACATTTTTAGAGGGCTGGGTTCAAGCCTGGGTTGTGCATATAGATTGATATGTCTGTCTGTTTTAAATTACATGGAAAATTAACAAGGGGCCAATGGCAGCGGTGAAACTTTCATCATGATGTTAAAAGAACCATGTTAACCTTCAGTAAAACAGGCAAAATAGAGTTGAGAGGATATCTTTCAGCAACAATGATAATTAAGTCACTTCAGGTGTCCCCCCACCACCCCACCCCCTCTTCCCCTGTGCTCGTCTCTATAGGCCCGATCCTGTGCTGAAATGTCAATGATGATGAGTCCCCTCGACGGCTCGGTGGAGACGAAGTGCTGATTAGCTTATCACTTGGAGAGCAGGCGGCCGATGATTATCGCCCTCAGAGCGACGCGGCCTGATTATCGAGAGCTCTTATTAATGACTCATCGTCTGCCATGCATTGCGCCATGTTGCTGTTAGTTGTTTGCATATTTGTTTAGCAAGTGCCCCAGCTCCTGTATGCATCTCTTATAAGTTTCTTCCATTCGGGAATTAGCGCAGGAGCAGGTTGTGATCAAGAAGCCAGGGAAGCAGTCATTGGCCTGCCTTAATACCTCTGAGCATGAAAGTCTAAATAACCACCTGCTGCACTCTTCCACTGGCAGGGTAGCAGCACATTTTACAGTCAGAGGACATCCACTGTGTGTCATCTTCTGCATTTTACATAAATTCTGAGAAATATCCAATTTTACTGCTTAATTGTAAAACATAATGTGTAAACAAGCAGGAGTTGAAGACGTTCATCTGTGAGTTGCCCGATACAGTCAGCTGTCAGCTTTTGGCTTCTGGGGCAGGAGCACAATTATTTTAATTTTTCTCTTTGCAGGATGTTTTAGTTGATTAATTATTGGAACAAGCCTAGAGGCTGAAAATCTCCCATTATTTCAAAAGCAAAGGGCAGTTTGAATAAAAATGCCAGTAATTTTCTCAGTTTAATGAACAGATTTTTCTCACTTTACATAAATCCTCTTTAACCCCACACAGTCACCTGACTCTGGGGTTGGAAATGATGTGGAGCCTCCACCATCTGTGGTGCAGACGTCCCAGCCCTATTGTGGCTGATGGCAGATAGACTAAATGTCAAGGACTGTGTCTCGGGAGAAGTGGTCTTGTGTGTGTGTGTGTGTTGGAGAGGGTTGAGGGAGGGGTTGTCTTTGTTGCCTTGAGGACTAATCATAGGTATCATCACTGGGTTGAAATGTCAATAATGGTGTTAAGCAGCTGGATGCTTTGCAAGAGTGTAAATAGAGGAGCTTGATGATATATTTTAGCATGTCTTTTTTGTTGTTGTTGTGGGTTTGTTTCAAGGAAACCTTGCAAACTGTATTTATAAGACACTTTCCCAAAAAGACATTCAATAAAAGCCAATAATCACAATAATAAGGATGCAAAACTGCAATAAGATTAGAAAAAGCAAGGGGAAAGAGGTACAGTAAGTCATCCATACTGAATGTGATGATGCTTATTTAATGAAAACATGAAATAACGATTGAGCCTCTTAATCAGAGTCTCAGCACATTAAAAAAACAAGCTGCTGCTCATGTTGGACACCATAAATGAGCTGTTTTGGGTCCTGACCTGCAGTTAAAGACATGTTGGCCTTGGACTCAAATGTCAATGGCTCTTCTTGGTGAGGCATGTGGTGATAATCATCCCCTGGAGAACAGACGTTGATGCTCATTGAGAGCTTATTAATGACTCACACCAACACAAACTGCATAGTAACGCTGGGGGCTGTTAGTGTTTAGGCCAATTTGTTTGTCATTGTCTGGGCTGTCATATGTGGTGGTGATTCTCACCCAGAAAAGCACAATATCAAGTCCTACTGCTCGGAGAGAACTTTTCCTCTTAATTACAGCCTTTTCACTGATTAGTTGACAGACTTGCACATGGTGTTGCATCACATTGTGTACTGTGATTTGTTTATCTGCATTAATGCTGTTTTAATTTTTGCCTCTGGGTTTCTCTTATTGATCAAGGATTTAAATGTTAATGACTTCCCATGATTCTTTGTGGGCCTATGAGTGATGGACGACTAACTTTGTATTGCAGGGTCTTGCATAATGCTGTTTGCTTGTTTTTCTACTGAGAAATAGTTTTGAAAGCTTGTCTTTCAAAAAAAAATCCTGTGGCAGCGATTATGGCCAGAGGTAGAGGTTGGCTCGGTAGGTCATTCTCGGAGATTTGGAGCTGGTTGTCATGGATACAGCTTTTGTGGACAAGACAATTTTACACCTCTTTGTTGTGCAACCCTGTGCGGTGTTTGTATGTCTTTGTGTGGACCTTTTAAAGAAAGCTAGCTGTAATTAGGGGGAGGAAGTTGGACTCCAGGTTGCTATAAGAAGCTTCATCAGTCTGGCTTGCTCAGAGTCCAGGAAGCAGGTTTTAATTCATCACTCTGTCTGCCAAGAGTCAGCAAGCATGTGTCTGCACTTGGTCAGCGTTTTTTTTTTTCATTCCACTTCTGAGGAAACCGGTTACTAAGCAAATTCCAGATCACATTTCTAGGAATAAACCGTATCATGGCTAACACCTTGGCATTCCTCAGTGATTCTTCAGCAAACAGGTGTCAGTGGGAAGAGGGATTACAGAGCGTAGCAACAGGAGCAGGGCCATGAATCACAATGGAGCTGATCTAAGGATGGTCGGAGGAAGGTTTTTTTGCTTTCAGCTTTCAGGGTCCAGTCAGCTTTCACTGTGTCATGAAAGGCTTTGCAGATCACACACAAATGCACACACAAACTTTCTCTCACGCACACACATACACGTTCAATGTGACCACCTTCTCTAGTTTGACTTTTACCGCTATGCAGAGTAAAGAAAACTCCCTGCCAGCCTTTCATACCCGGCTCAGTCTCTCATTTCCCCATTCTTTTATTCACCCATTCTTTTCCCCCTCAGTCTTATTCTCTCACCCTCTCTTTCACAGTCAGTCTTTTGCTCACGACCCTATTTTCAGCAGGCCTGGCTGGCTGCCGCTTTGTGGCGGCTCCCGAGTGGGGGCCCTTTTGTTGGAACAGCTTTTGGTAGAATTAAAAAGGGTGCCAGTACACCCCCCTCCCTTCTCTTCCTCCCTCCGTCCACTCTGCTGCTGCTCTCAGTTCTTCTAGGCCTCACTGTTTTGAAAGGCATGGAGTTAGAGGGGGCAAGAGAGAGGGGGGAAAATTCACAAGGGTGAAAATGTTTAGATAAACGTCCCTGCTCCGTCTCCCGCTCTGTCCTGAGCTCACCCGTTTGCCAGACCTCAGCAAGCAGTGTCCATCCTCTCTCCTCCTGTTCAGTCACTGTTTCCTCTCCAGAATAGTCCGCTGGTGACAAAATGGAAATTGCCTCCACAGTCTGGGTTGGAGTGTAGTGGCGGTTAGGCTGTGATGTGACTTTGTGACATTTCCTGTTGTACCCATGTGGGCCATTAATAATCGCAGTAACATTGTTTCCTTCACTTGTATCATTATGGAGCCTTTAGCCAGTTTTTTTTCCTACAAAGGGAATTTAAGGCGACAACCTTGCTCAAATTCTGTGCTGTATTTAATACAGTTTTAACACGCTGGGAATAATAAAACTTGTTTAAAGGGCATGACTTGCATCACTGCTAACTGAAGTGAAATCACATCTGGTGCTAGGTGAAAAGGCAACAGAGCAGGATGATGTGCTAATTAGCACAGGCTATTTGAAATGTCAGTGGCAATACTAATGAGATGCAGTCACCAAACCACTTCTTTATTTAAGCTTACAGTCACATGTTGGCATGACTCTATCTATGCATGTGCTTGATGATTCGTGCTTAACCAGGTGAGCTAGTGGTGTGCCCCAGTGTTTGTGTTTTTAATATTTAACCCACAATGGACAAGAAATCTCTCAGTTAAATGCAATGACATATCAAAACATCAGCACCAAAAAACAAAACGATAGTAGAGCTCATTCAGCTCCACTTAGACACTGTCTTACTGGAGTGTGTTTAAATATATTTTCCTAATAAGGAAAAGAAGTCAAGGTTTAGTAGGTCATGACTGAGGTAACACATTTACCTCATTTTGAGTCAGGAAAATCCCTGCTTTAGCCTTGTTATGGTTTCCTGTTATTGGCACCAAACACTGGATTTAGAGAATAGATTTATTCCCTATGAACAGAGTGAAATAAAATTGTAGATAGAAGACACTCCTAAATGTCATCATCAACCGTTATCATTTCGGTGGATATTTGTCTGTTTCAGAACCAGTCTCTTCTGGGTGATTGGATAGTAAGTGAAAGCTTTTTCATCACTGAAGTTGTACAGGTCATAGAAGCCAGTGAGATAGAAAAAGTCAATTTCCTGCCAAGGTTCAAGTGCTAACACTAGAAAGACCAGGTCATTGTCAATTGTCTTCAAATTGTTTCTCTATTACTATTCAGAGACCCTGTTTCTTTACAAACCTTTAGCAGTTATTAATAGTAGGTTATAGCTTGGCCTTGGCTTTGACCCCGCAAAACTACTGGACCTGCTGTATTTTACCTCAAACTGTCTCTGCCTTACCTAAATTTCATAACACTAACTGTAACAAGGCATGGAAAGAGGAGAATCTAAATGTCTTTTGGAAACTCAGCACCTCACTGAAATAATGCGAAAGGAATTGGAAAGAATAGAGAGCATCGAATTATCTCAGCTCCCATGTCCATAAATAACTGTCCTGCTCTGTGTAGCCTGTTGACAGTGGGACTGTTAGCAACAAGTTGAGGAGGTCAGCAGCTAGCCAGCCAGCAGAGAGAGAGAGAGAGAGAAAGAGAGAGGGAGAGTCTGTCTGTATTAATGAAATGTTAAAATGAAACCGGGCTCAAGACTTGGATTTGTGTGCAGTCTGGCTCTTCACTGTCTCTGTTAGCGTCTATGGCTGCTTCAATATCATTGTTGTCATTGACTGCTTTGCCTTTGCACACAGGTGTGTATGTCGATGGCGATCGTCTTGAGCGACAGTGTTTGCTCCAACTGTCTTGTTTCTCATTTGCATTACTCAAGCTAACATGTCTCCTCACCCTGTTCAGAAGTGACTGCTGTTGACATAGAAGCACATTTCTATGCAAGTCACATGCACATTGAAAGAGAATACCAGTGTCATTTAGAGTTACAGCCCATTTACTACTGCCTCTGTCTAGTGTACGTCTCTCCCAGTCATTCTGCAATGCATGTCATATGTAATTATATCATTTTTCTCCTTCATTTTTAAGGATAAAAGCTCTGCCTTTATTTCAAACCTGGCTTGATATGAATAGCTGTCCTGGCAAACAAAGCATGGAAAAAAGACATGGATGTGACAATTAAGTTTGTCAGGCTGCATGTTATTTTAGGGATTGTTTCCTGGTGGGGACTTCCATGTTTTCCTGCTGGTGTCAGGTGACTGACAGGAAATTGACTGGTGAGAAAATCTAGTCTACATTTTATATTAACAATGGGACATGGGTACCTGTTGGCCTTCAGTCAAAGACATTGAAATACTGTCTGGTTCAGTGAGAGGTCACTGAATATGTGGTCTGATGTGAAAATACCAATTTCTGACAGATTGAAGCAATTCATATATTACTAAAACCAAACTCTTTGAAGTAATAGCCTTTTTTCAAATAAGAGGAGCCTTTAGAAAAATTAATAGAGCTCCTTTCACAGTGTGCTACTGCCTTACCTTGTATTACCAGGCCATGACCATAACTGGGACTGTTTCTTTGGTGGAAAGCTGTTGTATTGTAGCTCAGGTGTTAGAGTGGATTAGATAAGCTTCTCCTGTTGTGTCCTGTGTTTTAGCAAGACACTGAACCCCACATGCCGTATGTGAAAGGGTAAAATGCACTGTTGCATTCCCTAAGTTAGGTACCATTCAAATTCAAGATGCCATTTTCTTTCTTTGACTTCATATGGCAGTATTCTAGGTGTCTGGTGAATCATTCTGTCTTCATTTACCCATAAATTTTCCACCAAGTCTGCTCACACCCAAATAGTACACAAACACAGATGCACAGACAGGTTGCCCCCCTCCCTCGCCTCTTCCTGGCGGCCGCTGCTAAACCTGATTAATTACTTCCGTATCCCTCACTAATTCAGCTGTAGATTGAGAGATTCACTGTGACAGCTGCAGCACAATGCTTTGTCTCTCTCCCTTTCCACCCCGCTACTCCTCGCAAAGAAACCCCTCTCTTGACTCGAGACTTTCCCGTCTCTAATCTAAAGCTGTGGGTCACCTCTCTATTCATACAATTCAAGGAGTGGATTTTCTCCTATGAATCCAAAATTGAGTTTTTTTTTTTTTTTTACACAAAAGGTTGATGCTCCTCTGACACGAAGCAATTCAATATTTCAGTCTGATCCAGACATTCTGTCTTTTGGCAACCATCGATGGACGTTTTCATTTGCATGATAGAATTACAGAATTCTTTCCAAAGCAGGATTTTCTATTTTCTTCTTTAATAGTATATCATTGTCAAATGACTTGAGATATTGCCTGGTGCCTTTCTATAGGCCCTGTGGGCTTTCTTTTCACAGCTCATTTCATTATTTCTCCTCCCTGCTGCTTTTGATGCTTACACTTACCTGTCAGTCAGCCAGAAATATCTTTGGCTGTTTCTTTTTTTTTTTGTAAGACAGGATCCAGTCCAAGTCCTCTTCAATTAGACCAAATAAAAGTGAAAAACAGATTAGTGAGGATACTGCCTGTAAATACCTACCGCTGAACATCTGTCATCCTTGTAACCGCTGTGTGTCATTGTCGGCATTGAGAGGTTCAGGATAAATGCGGTGGTTGGAGATCTCTGCACAAATGTTACCAAAAAACAGTCTGTGTTTGCTGCGCATTGTGTTCAGTGATTAGAATGATTCAGATTCTTGGAACAAGCCTTTGCGGTGAAATGAGGAATTTCACAATAATAGGCTAATAACAAAAGCAGTAATAACAAGGTCCAGCATTCAACTTTTGACTCGAAAAAGGGCATCCACATTCAATTATACAGCACTCGTGTGTGTGTGTGTGTGTGTCTCTGTGTGACTGTGTGTGTGTGTGAGTGTGAGTGCCTGTGTCAGTATCTGTGTGAGTGTGAGTCCACTCGTGACAAGCTCCCTCTGTTTAGCAGCAGTGACAAAGCCATGGTGAACGGTGTGATGGGTGAGGATGTGAGTCACTGTGACAGACAGAAAAAGATACACAGGCGCACACACACACACGCACACACATTCTTGTTCCACTATCCCTGTGAGGACAACTCATTGACATAACACATTCCCTAGTCCCTTATTCTAACCTTAACCATCACAACTAAATGCTTGACCTTAACCTTAATGCAAGTCTTAACCCTCAGCATTCTGTAACTGCGGGGACCTCAATTTTTGGGCCTATGGGTTAGTGTCTATCAGTTTAAATTCCCCACCTGGATATCACCTAACCTAAACCCTTAAACCAAGTCTTCTCTTCTCTTCTCGTTATATAATATATTGGAAATGGATCAAAGCCAAGTGGCACAGGGATTAAATAGCTCATGTCAAAACCCAAGAAATCATTAATGACAAAAAGTTCTCTTCAGTGGCTCAAAAAATAATTTACAGATGACAAACGTCATCCCACCCGACATGTGAACTGCAGCTGCACTTTTGCTCCACTCCTGGGAGGAGGTGTTTGAAAAGATTTTATTTTATCAGCTTTTCCAGTTTTAAAATGACAGGGAATGATCTGCTTAAAAGTTAGAGGACTTTCACTACCTGAATCTTTTCTCCTACCTGATCAAGGACTTAATCTCAATGCATTCACTAGTGCAGAAACATACCTCATTATAGAACAACAATAACTAAAGGGCTTAAACTGACATGGTAGCTATGGTTGACAAATAATATTAAATTAGATTGGAGACAATGAAGGATAGTGTAGCTGGCTAACAAAAGGAGTAACTGTGTTATTATGAGCCAGGCAATTATGACAATAATCTGCTAATCTGCTTGCTGCATTGAAATTGGAATATCCATCCATCCATCCATTTTATAAACCGCTTATCCTGTTGAGGGCTGCAGGGGCTGGAGCCTATCCCAGCATGCACTGACTGAGAGGCAGCGTGCACCCTGAACAGGTCCCGAGGGTGCACCCTGTGTCTGTCAAAGGTCTGGGAGTAGAAAATGCAAAGTAAAAAAGCATTAATATTTCACAATGCTGGCATACAACAGTTGATCTGCTGTATTTCTGTGGTGCTGGTATCGCATGCAGCACAGTTCAAAATGGAGGTTAAAACTCGAATCAGACTATTTGGGATAGCTGAATTCACAATAAATCATGCAACTATTGTTTATTCATCACAAGGAAAATATATATGTTTTAAGTTTAACTCTTTTAATTTAAAATTTTAGTTTGAACTATGCTCATCATGCAGTTATGAGTAGTTCAGTTAAAACAAGTACCATTCCAGTAAATGTTTGTTAGTTACTGAGCTGGAATCATTAAATGATAAAAATGAGCTGAACTTGATTAAAAAACTCTGCTGAAAAAAGTCCTTTTCTCTGCTGTAATCTACTCATTACATCTGCAGTGTTGAACTGTGTTGTTCTTTGTCTTTTAATGTGAGAAGTTGCAGGGATCATGATCTGCCACACTGTTACTGTCAAAATGGTATGAATGTTATGTAAAGTTGTGTTGCTGTTGTACAGTAAAATTTGTAGTCCTTAATATCACAGCAGTCAACCTTTTAGTCTGTGGCTAAAAAGTAGAATTTTACTGAGCCAGCAGCTCGCCTCCTCCCTCTCTCGGTGTTTGTGCTTACCTCAAAAAACTCCATTAACTAAGGAGTTAGGATTGGAAAATAGAAAATGACTTATGTGCTTGGGTCTCCGACCTATCCGCCTCCTCATCCCAGAGTCTATTTCCAGGCGTTGGGCTTTTCGAAATGGGAAGATGATTTCTTAATCCTCAGGGATGCATCTGAGGATGGAAGCGAAATGCTTCAACTGTTCTCGTTTCCCAGCACGCGAGCGTCCTGATGGGTGGCGGACTGGCTGCCCAGTTAGCTGGCTTGACAGAGAGAAAAGAGTGCTAATGAGATGTGTGCTGCTCTTTCATGTGTGTCCTCTCCTCTTCCCAGCATGCCGTTTCTCTTGACTCTGTGGGTGCCTAAGCTATAAGCGTCTAGGTTTCTGACTGCAAATGTACAAAGTGACCGTGTCTGAACTGGAAAGCTGAATAGGTTTGGAATTGTATCAGGCGTTTTTTGGTATGAAAGGCAATGTGAAGGAGAGCGTGTTAATGAGCTCGTTTGGAACATCACTTGTTCCTCACAGTCATCAACAGCGTGAAGCTCTGGCCAAAGGGATGGAGAATGGAACGAGAGAAAGCAAGAGGAGGGCGATAATCCCAAAGCTAAAAGCTGAGGCGGTGCTTAAATAAACTAAATCAACAAACAGCCAAAGTAATTGATTTATGACTTCAGCAGTCAAGCAAATCCCCTCATGTCTCTCCAAATGTCTTCTTTCACAGGATTACACCATTTCAAACGAGAATGCTACCATCCTGCTTCACCTCTTATGCCTTTTTAAAGTTTGTTACAAGATAAGTTCATAGATTTTTTTTTTGCTTTTAACTTGCACCAAAATTAACAAGACTTAAGTCTTGATATCAAGTGAAATATCTCATGTGGCAGTGAAATCTCATTAAAGTTGATCTGTGGAGATTTAAAAAGATCCTACTGGACTGCCACCCCTCAAGTAATTAGGAGACCATGTTGGCTGATGTGAATGTTTTGTGAACTTTTTAAAGCCTGCTATACATTTTTAATTTTCCTGTCCCCATCGCTGTATTAAAAACAGTGTCCAGAGGCTTGTGCTCAGAGATGGCTATGGCATCAGAGAGAACATTTAGTCATTATTTTTTCCAGCCATCACCCGCAGAGGTGAGCAGGGACTGCTCAGAGGTTTCTTCCTTGTTTGTCAGTTTAGGGAAACACAGAATTTAAAATTTGGCTGAACAGAAACTTCTCTAATGCAGGAAGCTACAAAAATTCAAAATGATCATTTTCACAGCAACTGCGTTTGCTTCTTATTCGTTCCATAGCTTTGATTTTTGTTTTTACTTGACAAGAAAGCTTGTGAATCCAATGGTTTCTGACAGCCAGACATCTTAATGCAAGTTTCAAATCTGAAAAATGATTTTTATACTACACTGACATGAATAGAGACTGCTTAGAAGACAGAAAATCATAAAATACTTTATAGTAACATTAGGGTTGATTTGTATTTAATGGACTGCACCATTCTAAATCACCACAAGTATGGTCTTTGAAATTTGCATGTTCTTTTCTTCTTCAGTCTTCAGCTGTTTGAATGGTTGCCAGTCCTGGCACATTTCCATCAGGCACCATGGGAGATGTGGTTTACACAGGACTGTGTACTGTGGCTTGAGTTTTGGGATTCTGCCCCAGAATTGTAGCAGTGGGATCATCTTTGTGTCCTCCCATGGAGAATGAAGATGATGATGAACGTTATGTGTTTGTTTTGCTTAAATACATCTTGCTGTGCAAGAGCACATAAAGAAGTTACAACATTTCACTACACTTACCTGACAGAAAGTGACTGCTACGGTGAAAGTAAAATGTGATAGTCATGCATTAACATTTTGAGAATTTGGTCATGCAGTCGTATCATAATGAATTTAAACATTTTTGAAAATTAAAAAGCGTTGGATTAAATTTTGCAGCTGATCCTCTGGTTTAACTGGCATGTGCAGGAGGTAATCACACAGCACCAAGCTTATCATTGCTCCATTACAACTCAGTTGGTTTGAAATGGTAGTGAGCATCATGTAATTGCATGTTAGAACTTAATACACAATGAGCACAATGGGTTAAATGCCAATTAGCACAGTGTATGTGTGGGCCTGAGTGCAGCCAGTTGGTGCCAAGGGAGAGCCATTTGCTCATTGTAACCTGAAGGCTCTGGGTTCACTCTGTGTTTGACTTGACAAGTCTGGCTGAGCCGTCATCCTGTTGCTTCTATTCCTGGTCCTTTTTTTTTCTAATTTCACTGGGATACTGCAGTTAGTACACTGTGACAACTCACACACTCTGAGTATCAGTGCACTGGCCCCTTTCTTCCTGAAATGACGGGAAGTAAGCGAGAACAGGAGGATTCATATGTGTCACGGAGAGGGTGTGTGGGTCCTAACCTTCCCCCCTACCCTGTCCTCTCCCTCGCTTTTGCTCTCATGTTTTATTCCTACAGTGTGACCGCTAGTGTATTTCGAGTGGCTGATGGAAGGCAGTCATACATGTGGATTTTCCCTCACACACACACACACACACACACACACACACACACACACACCCTTGCGCACATTCAAGTGCACATGCACAGACACTACAATGCCCTTTCGGCACACTGATTCCCTGCTCCACACACATGAAGTAAGTGCCATACACGCACAGATACACACAGTCACTCTCAGTCTGGTGGAACCGCTCAATGGCGGCCCCCTGACAGCTATCAAGTCGCAGCCTCTTCTTGCAGAAAACAGATAAAAGCTGTTTTTTAAAGTCTTTTCCCATGTCATCTCTCTCAAGTCCTGTCTTTTTTTCTCTCTGCTGGCAGTGAGTTGTGGGCGTTGGCAGGATGTGTGTGTGTGTCTTAGTGTCTGCATGAACGTGTGTATCTCTCGATACGTGTTTGCATGCATGCTGGGGGGATTATCACTTTATATTTGTGCAGATGTGTGGATGATGGAGTGAGACAGAGCAACATAGCTGACTACTGACTAAACCGTCGTCTGTGTACCTGCTAGAGTCGTGAGCTGCAGCAGTAAGACAGCTGAACGTTTAACATTTGCCCAGAAAAACACCCACACTTTCGACTGAACTGGGATCCTTTTAATATTTTCATCACTGGTACTATTGTGATGCCCACATTTAAACACTAATACTGAAGAATAGGAGCGTGTTTTTCAGTAGAAGCCTTTAATTAGATTTTTAGAAGAGCTTAACTTCTGAAATGCATCAGTGCTTAATGTTGTCTTAACACAATTTTGCACAGAAGGCATTTAGAAATGTTACTGTGGGCTCTCAAAACTTGCTGTGAACATGTTTGCCTGTTTTTGCTTTGTTTTTTTCACATTTATTAGACCAAATATTTAATTGATTATAGTAATAAACAGTTGGTGGAATAATTGACACTGAAAATTATTTGTAGTTGCAGCCTTGTACCTGATCAATGAATAAATTAACAAGACTGAGAAACTGAAGTCACTTGTGCTACAGGAAAATTCTAATGAAGCAAAGTGAACATGCACATAATCACACACATAAACATGGATGTGCACTTGCCGATGACAATATGTTTGTAAGCAAAATTGCACACCGAAATGAACCGACTCAAGATGTGGTGTGTTTGGTGACTTTCCTGGTCAACTCTTACCTTTATCCTATGTTACCCTCTGCCCCCGTCCCCCATTTGTTTTGACTCCTGATACTGCATACAGACCAGTAGAGTTAAAGAAATGCCAAAAATTGCCCTTTTTGAAAAACAGGCATGGGAACTATGCAGTCACAGCTGCTTTGTAGTTGTGCAAAAGGACAAGTGAATGACAAGGGTCCCTCCTCCTCTTCCTCCTCTTTGTCTCATTTGGCTGGTTGGCTAGTTAGTCAATTGGCAGGATTACCACCAGTGGAAGGATTATTGTCACACAGATGTGTCAGCCCTCCCACCTCTGGCATCATCTGCTTGGTGGAACACACACGATGAGTAAGGGTGTCATTTTCTAATATATGACCGCAGATGGGTTAATTATGAGCCTTAATCAGTCTGTTATCACCAGCATAATACAGACAAGTGCAGACACACTGCTGTCCAGACTCTAATACACACACACAAAATGATAGCTGCTAACATTTGTCACCACAGATTGCTAAGTAAATGAGATGAGATTGGACATGTCAGTTTCTAATTTTTGGCATTAAAATTGTTTGACCTCCAGAAGACTGGAATTACTTGCTCAGCCAGTCATAGTACAAACTGGACTGGCATCACACAATTTAATGGATCAAAATGTTTAAAACCCCCACCTGTTTCATGTGACATGCGCTCTAAGGAGAAGAAGCTGCTACATTATCCTCGGAGCAACAGTAAACAGGTCGGTGCAAATGAAAAGAGGTAACACTTAGAACGGCATCCGCTTTCAGAATTAATTAGCCTGGTGCCATATTTAGAACAAGGCGGGACGAAGAGGAATAATTAAACAAGAATGGGACAGACAACAGCTGGTAACTAATCCAATAAATGATTGTGTGTTATTAAAAAGCTCACACCAGCAGTGAGATTAAAGCCAAAGCTACGAGTCAGTTTTGATTAATGAGAGGCGTGATTAATCAAGTCTGTCTCCCAAACACGCACAGGGACAGATGTAAACACATGGACACACGTATGTAGACATGCCAAGTACAGAGAAGATTCTCACTCTACCTGTATGTTTGCCTGTATATGCGTGTGTGTGTGTGTGTGATATCCGTTACTGTTGTTACCTGTGGTATGTGAAAGTGGGTCATCTTTGGCTCTGCTGACAGGAAGTAATCTGTTCACTACGTGAGATTTGAAATGTTTCTTGGTTTCCTCAGTGTCAGTGGTTTACATTTAGATTTCTTTTTTACTTGCTACTACCCGTTATTGACATAGTTGTACTTTCCCTGTAGGAGATGTGTGAATGTGAGGCTGTAGGGTTTTGGTTTGTGTTTTCTCAGCAGTTTGATTGAAAAGCTCAGCTCTGAATAAAATATCAAAAAGTGTTTGACATTTAGCCTTGCAGCTAACTCATACTATGCCTCAGTGTGTTAGTGCCTGGTGCATTTGTGGGCTCAGTGTTTTGTACTTCTGTGTGTCTCTGTCCTTGATTTCACCGTGTGAGCTCATTTGCTTATTTTAGTTTGTCAGTCTGTCCTTGATTTGACCACAGGTTTGTCTGTTTGTGCATGCGGTCCAGTCTCAGATGCTGCAGGCTTGGCGTGTGTGTGAGTGTTTTTTTTGTGTTGTCGTCTGCCAGCTGCAGTGGTCTGATCTCTGATCAATGCAGGTTATAACAGTAGCTGCGTTCACACATTCCATTACCATATATGGGCAACAGAGCACAACGCAAATTACTGTCAGGCCGCAGGCTTGTTTAGTGTAATCACTCCTCTCATTCCTCGTCACACTCTCCCCTTCTCTCCTCTCTGACTTACCCTCTCTTCTCTTTGCCATTCTGTCATTTCATTTTCTCTTTTCCTTTTTCTCCTTTAGACTCATCTTTTTTCTCCTTTATATGCCATTCATCACCTCTGTCTTCCCTTTCATGTCACTCCTCTCCTTTTCTCTGTCACCTTAACTCCTTGGCCTCCTCCCCTCTATTTATCATTCCTCTTCTTTTCTGTTCTTTCCTCTTCTCTTCTCTTCTGCTTGGCATGCACCTCTTCTCCCCTTGTTCTCTTTGTTATTCTTCCCCTTTCCTCTCACCTTTCCTCCTAATCATTGCCCTCCTCTCCTTTATTTGCCATTCATCACCTCTGTTCTCCTCTTTCTGGTGTTCTCCCCCTCTGTTTGCCAATCATTCTCCTTCCTCTTCCCGTCATTCTGTTTCTCCTCTCATAACCCATTCATATCCTCTCCTCTCCTCTCCTGACTCCACTTCCTCCTCTTCGACTCAATCAATTCATCATATTAGCTTTCCTCACAGCTCCCACTCGAATTTCCCCTCTTATTTTGTTCATCTCTAAATCTTTTGAGATACTTGCCTTTGCTTGGAAATCTCCTGTTACAAATATAGAAGTCCATTTTGCAGTAAATATCAAAAGAAATGTCAGCTTAGGATGACGGGAAAACCAGACATTTACCCCTTTGCTCAGAGACTTGATTTAAGATTTGTCACCTTTTTACTGAATTAGTCACAAGTGCTGCTGAGAAGGTGGGTCTGTTAAACTATTAGACGTGATGCTTTTGTTAGCTAAGAATCACTGATCTTAAAGTTAACATATCTGGTAGCTGATCCTATGAGGCCTGTAAGCAATGGGAAATATTCTTTTTTGACTGAGGGCAGCTGGAGTTGTACTTCTGGCCACCTGATAAACATAAAACAAATATTCACCTTCCATTTAGCTCTGCTTTTGGTCTCCATCATCTCCTGAGGAAAATATCTGCTGCTAAATGATCCACTCTGTTCACCAGCTAATCCCTAATTCTGTCTGAGCAGCATACAGTGTGTTTATCAGATCTTATCTGCTGCATCTGGAAAAATCTGCTCCAAAACAGTGAGCTAAAAGATGCTAAAACGTAGAGAAACGTAGAGCTGAGGACAGCTGCAGAGTTGGTGATAAATCTCTGTGGTTTTGTCACTATGACTGACCTCTTTCACATTACACATGGTCTTTTGTTCCATTACTAGTGTGAAGGTATAAACTAGAACAGCTTTAATGACCCTATGGAATACCAGTTTTCTTAATGTGTGGTAATTCCCACTGAAAGTCGGAATGGCATGTAACATACTGAGGGATAACTCTGAACAGAAAGTCTTATATAATAGGGTTAAACCTACATATTATATCTCCAGTATAAAAGCCTATATAACTCCCTGGATCTCTTTAGTTTCTTTTTTTTCATATAGTGAATATTTACCTTGTTTTTTAAAGTACAGAGGTCTAAGAATGGATTAAACGCCCACCTGTATATACACAAAGAGACACACACGCTTGTTACTCTATAGGGGTTTAGCTGCCATTGATTGGTGGCGTTGTTGATATTCATCACCACGGCAGCAGCCTCGATATAGTCGCTGTGGCTTATTGGCGGGGGAAGGGATGGGGGGTGGGGGCATCCTGGCAGACCAACTGCGAAACATGGTGAAAATGACCCAGGCCGAAGGAAGAAAAGGAAAAATGAGAGCAATATAAATGGAGGGAGAGTGTTTCTCCTGCTCTGCTGCAAGAAAGACTTAGTGGGAATGATTACCGGTGAAAGCGAAATTGGCAATCTGCCCTTTCTTGTCTTTCTGTAGCTCTGGTATTTGTGCCCAGTCCTCCTCCTCCTGTCGCTTCTCCCTCTCTCTTTTACTGTCTCAATTTACTTCACTCTATAGCTCTTTCTGTCTCCCTCACTCCGTCCTCTCCTCTTGCTTTTTATCTCTCCATCCCCTTTCTTTATTTCCCTCTTCACTCTCTACTCTGTTGCTGTCTTTCTCTCTTTGGCCTCCTCATCCAGTTTCACTCATTAAGCTCTCAACTTCTCCTTTTACTCAGAGTGTCTACACTGGTTACATTTGAAAACACTTCGTTTTGACCCTTTTTCCACATTAAACTGGCATTTCTGACGCCCCAATATCCAGCTTTTTGACTCTTTGTCCACAGAGTAGGTGAATCTGGCAATGTTAGCCTCGTGTTTAGTACAAACATGGAAAACAGAGCTTGGAAATAGATGAGGTACACCTGGGGAGGGCGTGTTGCTGGAAAATTAAAGCTGCCCTTGTAAAAAAACAGATGTTCAGCATTTCTCATGAACGTTGTCTGTATCCTTGAGGTCAGTTTTTGAATATTTTAAATCATGCAGTCTGAAATCTATGTGTGTTTCCTTGTACTCGTCCTTGTAGGCACGTTACTACATTTCTTTACATTTTGCTGCCACCAACTATCGATGAGTGTAATAGTGTGAAACTTCATTCTGTCGCCCCTAAACGACTCTGTAATCAAAATAATCACTTACTCACTTCAAATGTTGCCACTAAGCTGCACATATGTTTATGTGATCAGACATCTCTGTGGTCATAAAATAGTCATTTGATCAGCGTGCTTGCTGTTTGCCTGGTTAAAAGGAAACATTTTGGATCATATTACTATTCTCTGCTCGGTCAAACAACTGGGGCAGAGAAGACGTTTCACTTGCTGAGAATCAGCAGAGTAACTGGTATTTGTGGACTGAGATTGGAGGAAAAAGAAGAGATCTTTCCAGTTTCCTGTTGTTTTGGCATTTATGAAAACAAAGATACAAACATTAGTGTGGCTGCATATCATTTTCACATATGAACAGGATTTTCAAACCTTTAGTGTAACCATAGTGTCCCTCTCCTGCTCTCATTTCTTATCTCTTCCCTGTTTAAATTCCACTATTTTGGTCTATTGCTTTTTTCCTCTCTGTCTCACACCTTAAAAGCTTCACAAGATTAATACTACACTATGCAGTAGATCTTCCTCTCTCTTTTTTTTTCAGTCTCTTAGCCCTCTCTCCGTTTTGTATCCTGTTTTCTTCTCACCATTTCTCTGTGAACTTACTCCATCTCCGGCTGACCTTATTCCTGCAGTGTGGGTCGGGGTGGGTCATGTTTATTTCAGTCGTTGTCTGTAGCTGAGACCTTTTACCTCTTACCTCACACCTCTGTCTCTTCTCATTCCTTTTCCTCCTTCCATTTAAGTCTCTCTTTATGTCTGATGTGGTTCCTGGTCTCTCTCTTTTTGTTACAGCCTCCTCCCCTCTGCTCTCTCTACCTCCCTCTCTTTTTCCTTTTGCTTGACACTGATATAGCTCTTTGCTTTCTCCCTTTTAGTTAATCTCCAGTGTTGCTCTCTGTGAGGAGCCAAGGCACACGCTGGTTCCAAAAAATCTTGAACTGTCTAAATGTAAGGCTTTTTAAAGGTGGTATGTGCTTTCACTTCAGGTGAGAGGTTTCCCATATTCATAGTTTAATGAGTAGATGGTACTTTTTGAAAAGCTGGTAAAGAATACTATTCAAATAAGCTTGACCTCCAGGGGAAGATTAGAAAATGTGGGAAAGAAATGCTCTTTAGGTCTGGTGATTATCACATTTATTCTCTTAGTTTTACTTCCCTTTTATTGAGGACAAGTGTGTCAGAGTTTCGCTTTCTCTACAACCCAACTCTGCCTACTCATGATGATCTTTGAAAAGTTCTCTGAGTACAAAACATTACCCAAACTGTCCTTTCTTTTAGGGCTGCAACTAATGATTCTATTTTTCACTATCACTAATAACTATTAATTATTATTATTAAAAAAAAAATAAATTTCCCCATCATTTAGTTGAATATTTGACTAATCATGTCAGCACTGCCTTCTTTTTTGGCTGTTACCGCTTGAGACCAGTCATTACGCGAGTTAAGATAGCAGCAGGCTGGTTTTGCCAGGTTCCTTGGTTTCTTTTTAAAATTCAGCTTTCTTAAAAAGACCTCCCACAGGCTCGAATTTGTTTTCCTGAAACCTGCAGATACCCTGAATGTGTTCGGTGAAGGTTGGGTGTCAGAGTGTTTATATTTAAATGTCAGTGCTGCCTGTTTGTGCTGGCTGCACTGCAGATATTTGTATGTTTATTTTTGTTACTGCTAGTGTGTGTTTGTGTGTGGAAATTTGGAAATGCTTAAGATGATTTTTAGTCACTTTCTGGTGTTTTTGATGTGCGAAATGTGATGTGATGTGTTTCATTAGAGAACATCAGAAGCCGACGCTTCACTCTCACTGACTCACTGACTCTGCTCACTTTCTCTATGCTTTTCTGCTTTTCTCGCTATTTATCTGGCTGTGTGTCCCTCTCTCTCCCCACTCAGCCTAAAATCTCTCTCTCTCTTTCTCTTAACTTAAAATCTTTGATTTCACCTGTTCCTCTCTCTTGTGCCTTGTAGGTCTGCTCCTCCATTAGCATCTCTTCTTTTTTCTCAGTCAACTAGCCATGACTTCTCACACACACCCACATACGCACGCACAGGATACTACCCATAAACAGAAACATACAAAATTACTGGAAAATAGTTGGTTTCACAAAAATAAAACTTGAGACATGATTGTAAACCAGCAGAAACACTTTTCTCCTCCACGCAGGTACACAGGAAACAAGAAAAAAGCACACACACACAAAGCATGATCTGAAACATAGATATACATAACAACACTCAAGGAGCAGACACATAACCAAAAACCACAAACTAGCAGACACCAAATTTGCACATTTATATACAGATAGACATACACAGAGGAGAATAGCTTGACAATCTGTTTCCTTGCCTCATTTTCTTTTTTTCTCTCTCTCTCTCTCTCTCTGTCTGTCTCTTGCTCACTCACTCAATTTGGTTCGATTTACCATCCTGTCAGGCTCGCTGATGCCCTCATTTCAGGCTGGCTATGTAAATATTATTGTTGAATCTGAGATGAGATGCCGTTCCCTGGTGAATCTCCTGCTGCCGTTTCTCCCAACGATCTGTCATATGGGCCGACGTATAATCTATCACCCTGACAAACTATACCCCCACCACCACCACCACCACCAGCCACCCACCCCTCGTCTCTCTCCTCCTTATCTGGGTGCCAGCCAGGTGGGAGCAGACATTTCAGCATCCAGCTCTAATGCACTTGTAGGTTTCCCTGCTCCTAATTTTGGGTTTTTGCAACCTCACCACCCTTCCCCTGAGGGCTCCCCTCAATCTGTGATGTTTCTTTTTCTCTGTACATGATGTTTCAACAGACTGATGTGCATGATTGTTGTGCATGTGTGTGATTGTGTGTGTGTGTGTTTCTCAGTTGTGCACAGCTTGATGTCTGTTTTGAGCATGTGAATGTCTTCAGTGCTATATTTTGGTTCTGGGTTTTGTTTGGTGCGTGTACATAAGCGCCTGAAAAGGACTGTGTGTGTGTTTCTGTGAGATACAAATCAGTAATATATTTGGTGCCTAGTGAGCGTGTGAATGCCTCGACAATATGACCTGTCAGGCAAGCTTTTGAAAAGATCGATATGGCTCTCATGTTTGGACTGCAGATATGGAGCTACAACCAGCAGCCACTTAGCTTAGCTTAGCACACGCTGTAGCCTGGATCTGTCCAGAGGTAACCAAACCCACCTACCAGCAGCTCTACAGCTCACTAACTAACACGTCGTGTCTCGTTCGTTAAGAAAATGACAATTAGTGTTTTTACTGGGGTGTTACGTGCTGGACTGTTTCTTGACTGGGAGCAGGAACTTTCTAAATTCTCTGCTGGTAATGATAAGAGCTCAAGAAGTCACTGCTCGCAGCCAGAAAAGTTTTTCACTCTGATTTTTGTATGGATTAAACAAATGAGATATAACTTGATAATTTGTGAGTTTTAGAGATGCTGGTGGATAGTCTGCTGGCTGTAGCTTCATATTTAGCGCACAAACATAAGAGTGGTATCAATTGTCAAAAAAATAAAAATAAAAATCTGTAAGTAATTGTACTTGAATATGTGCATAGAGATATCCGTAACAGCATGTGTACATTAGCTTACTTACTTACTGTTCATTAACTGCATGGATATCTGCACTACACATGCTTACACACTGACATATATGTGCATGCCCACATATCTGTGTGTGCATGTTCTTGTTCTTATATCCTGGAGGGGACTTCAACCTGAATACACACTAACCCATGGGGCTTTGTGTCACTCGTGGGGACAAAAATTGAGGTCCCCATGGGTAGAGACTGCCTCTTTAGCGTTAAGACTTGGTTTGAGGGTTCAGATGACAATTAGATTTAAGGTTAGGGTTAGGATAAGGGTTAAGTTTAGGCATTTAGTCTTGATGGTTAAGGTTAGAACAAGGGGCTAGGGAGTACATTATGTCAATGAGTTGTCCCCACTGGGATTGTGTGTGTATCCCTGCGTGTGTGTGTGTGCAATGCGGACCATTAAGGGAGAGGAGTACATTAAGATAATGTATCTCCCCTGACCTCAGCTCTCTCTAGATCAGCCCTGGCTGTAATCAATAACCTACTGCATGTGTGTGTGTTTCAGTATGTATGTGTGTCAATAACTCAGTTACAAGCCGCTACGTGTGTGCCTCTACTCGCCAGGTTGTTGTCATGCTAATCACAAACATGTTGCGTATGTGAGCAGAACTTCCCATTTGTTTTAATGAGGCCTGTCTGTTTAGCAGCCGCTCTTTCTGTTTGTTTTCTTAGTTTTCAATTAGGAGGCAGCACCTCAGGACTTGGAGGCAACACACACACAATTCATGCATCTGTTATTGATAAAATGTCTCACAGTTTGAAATAAAGGAGCACAGATTACACAGTTTCCTCCTCTCTATCTGTATATGAATCTATATGCATTGTGTGTGTGTGTGTGTGTGTTGTAACAGTGATTGTACTCCTGTCCGCTATCAATCACGATCAACGCAGCGTGTACTAATTACAGTGTTGTATGATGATTTATGAACAAAGCAGCAGCAGCTTAGTCACAAACCCTTGCTGCTGCTGTCTCCAAGCCTTTCGTTCACACTGTCAAACACCACATGTCTGTGCGTTTGTTGTGTGTGTGTTCCTCATTAGTTTATAAGTATGTTTTTCAACCCAATGATTAGATTTGCCACTGTACGCGGAACAAAGCCACAACAAGAGATAACATAAAATTAAAGCAAACGGTTTTATTCTTCTGAGCTCTTGGTCGGCAGAATAAAGCAGGTTGCTTTATCTGTACAAACACTGAATGGATAATGAGCAGTTTAAATTGTTAAGAGGCAAAGTCGAAGTCAAAGGAGAGACTGTAACACTTGATCACAGTTAGCAGCGCTTAGGAAAATTACTTTCTCTAATTCACTGGTTTTATTTTGAACATTAATTGGTTTTTAGTTTGTCTAGTTAACAGGTATAGCCTCAATCCATTTACAACAGTAGACATTAAGGTAAACATTCAACATTTTGGTCTTTTGTGTGCAAGAGTAAATATTTATGGAAGGTTGGAAGTGTGTGATGTGATGGTAGGACACCAGGATTATGTCATGTAAGCAAATAAGCTTGTAGCAGCTTTAAAGCTGAACTGTAGGTCATTTTAAAATGCATGTGAAGATATCTTTGAGATATGATTCTTAGATTTTATGTAAACATCAGCAAAGTCCTAATTTCCTTATCCACTTAACTACAACAAGAACAGAGGGTGGTAAGTTCATATATATTTGAGGTAATACTGGTAGCCACGTATCACATCACTGGGTTTGTCATAATTCATTTTTCTGAATTGACAGCAAAGAGTTCTTTTTGGTGAGACATAAACACAAGAATGTGTGAGTGTGTCGTCATGTACAAGAAAGGCCCATCATTGTTTTTGTTCATGTCTGCTGAGAAGTTGTTTTGAAATGAAGAACAAAGTCGAAGAAACAGAATCATAGATCAAAACACAAAAACTTGTTCCAGCAAATGGGAAGTTGTGCTTACTTCTGCGTTATTCCAATGCTCCTCGGTGTTGTGTGTCACCCCTTAAACGCCACAGGAGCCGACTTTGAGCCGCAATAATAAGCTTGTCTGCATGGTTACACATTCATAGTTGCTGATTCTGTTTCATCACAGTTGCCCATAGTCAGCACTACTGAAATGCATCAAAGTTATTCAATCTTCCACAAACTCCTCTGAGTTAATTCCGGTGCTATAGGAGTTCAGGTTGGCATGTATTGGGAAGGAGAGTAACTCTTGTTTGTTCTATATTTAAATATGGTGCTTTTTGTTCTATATTTAAATACTGTGCCTCTGAATTGTTAAAATGGGATCTAAAACTAAGATGAGTTTGGTTTGCTCCACTGTAAGGCTTTAATCATAGAACAGCTGCAGAGAGGACTGAAGCTGTAGTAAGACCAGTGCTGCAAAGCCTCTCTCTGCAATAGCAACTACATCATTTAGCCACAGTAAATCATTGTGAAGAATGAGGAATGACTACTTAATGGGTGCATTATTTTAATTTAGTTATGACTTACTTGGAGCTCTTATTTGAGTGTCATGCCTGACCAAGTCCGCTCTGGTCTGGGAGGTGGGATAGTTGGGAGTTAATCTCACAGTGTTTGGGTTTTTAAGGATTCTAATCATTTGCCCTGTTCACTGCTTGTCTTTCCCATTTAGATTATTTTAAACATATGTGAGGTTTATGACTGAATTAGGACTGTGAATGTTACAGCTATTAGTTGGGGAGATCATTTCAAAAACCGTCATTACACAGACAAATAGCCCTGAATACTGTGACAGTATGATTTCATAATCCAGTTTATAAAGATTTCAGTGTAGAGAAACATGCCAGCTGAAGTTTTTCCTATTCTTAACAGGTTCACCCACTCATTTCTGAAGATTTTATGGCTCTTATTTCCAATGTCTCTTTGTCCACGATTTCACCACAGTTTGGTGCTGTCATCAGTTTCTTTGTTTTATCTGGGCAAACTGCAGCATAAATAAGCAAGTCAAATTGTTTCTTGATGGTTTATGTTTGTTGTTGCAGCACTGTTGGGGTCTTTTTTGGGTTCAGTAATCTTCAGGTCTGTTCCCAGTTATAGCAGCTGTTGTAGTTAAATTGACTTGTGCAGAGTTGTGCCTCCAGCTCCACTGGCTGCTCAGAAAGCTCTTAGATGCTATCATGCTCTTTGCCAGGGTGACTGCTTTACATTTAGAGCTACACTACACTTTATGTGAAGCTCTGTGATCATCAGACCTTTTCAGATTAAATAAACAAGTTGTGCCATAAATGTCAAGCATGCCAAATCGATTTAAAACCTGTATTAACACTGTTTATAAAGTTCAAAAAGAACTTAAGCTTTCTGAAAAGGTACAACAGTGATACACTGACAAATAAATAATATTCTTAATAGTGCTAAGCTGTACCTTGACGCTGCCTTTTGAAAGAAAGGAGATCATTACTGTTTCACCATAGCACCAGACAGTTCTGGAGCTCACTGCTCAGTAAACGCTGATGATTTTGAGATGAAAAACCACAAAGAAATCTAGGCAGAAACAAGCATCCAAGTTATATATATTTGCTGTTCAACAGCATCTCATGATGATGTTTTAGTGTGTCCAGTTAGAGCCTGATTTACAGCGAATACAGCTTTTTAAAACGGTCTAAAAACCTTCACCTGTCGGACCATATATATCTTTGTTTTAACCTCTAGGACTAGACATTGTTGGATATGCAAATTGCATTCGTTTTTACTAGAAGTGGTCACATATCTACTACTTTCACAGCCTTAACCTCTATGTTTGTGAATTTTTATATACCTCAGCTTGTTAACCAAATTTCAATTTGCCAGTCTTTATCCCTATCATAGGTAAAATTGCTGATGTGGATGGCTACATAAATGTACACCCTAGGCCATGTGCAGTGGCTGTGTGAATATGAATGACACAATGGGTAATATGCTGTTGACATTGTTGGTATGAAATGAACAAATTGGTTCCTGCTTAGCATTTAGACATGCCATCTGCTTTTCTAAATAGTATCAGGCCATGCTCAATTGATTTCCATAGAGGCGAGACAGGGCCGCCAGTGCTCTAAGTGCACAGAAGGTTGTGTGTTAAAGCAGAGATTCTCATTACTTTGAATCCAGCAGCATGCTTATACAAGCCAAAATATCACAATAAACCTAATTATCGACTGCTTGAAAATGTCACACACAAGCTTGTTTGTTCATACAAGAGCAGGAGCAAAATTTAAAGAGTTGCCACCCTAAAGAGCAAATCGCAGCAGCTCTGAAGGTGCTGTGGTAATTAAATACTGGGGCTTTTAAATGGACAAATTATCATATAAAATACATTTTGACCTTTCTTTATTCAGTAAAGGCTGATTGAACGTGTTTTTTTTTTTTTTTTTTTTACTGAGCCTAAAAGCATATTCACACCTGCAAGCTGCCCAACCACAGTGTGATAGTGTAATTATAATTGTTGGTATTGACTGTTCTCAGTATGAATGAACTTAATGAAATCTGCAGGATTCAAACTGTTATATTCACTGTTTATGCATGATCTAGTTCCTTGAAAAAGTGTCAAGGGGAGAAGAAGAAACACAATTTATTAACTTGAATCTTAAGTAATGGTACCCAACCTGAGGGTCGAGGCCTGTAGAAGGGCTGAAGATATATCTGAGGGGTTTCCTCAGTGTACAAATAAAAACAACCACTAATTGGTTTAACTGGTCACAACAGGTAGCTCACAGAAATCACAGAGATGAATGACAAAATAAATAAAAACAAAATCCACTGGAGGAAAGTGAAAAAATATGAATTTGTGGTAAGTTTGTTGAACTGACCCTTTAACTGACTTATAATGATGCAGTAACAGCTATAGTACCACTCATTCCCTTTTAGTCATCCTACGATAAAAGACAGCTGACACCTTGTGATCTAAAAAGTTAAAGTGTTGTCAGAGAGCAGAGTCCTTTGCATTCAAAGGCTCTAGCCTCTGAGTCTGACTAAAGCTGAGGCTTTCCATTCACCTCTTGGCCACTTCTAATTGACTTGAATGTTTAAAAGGCACTGGCAGTTTGACAAAAGTCTGCCCCGAACAATTACTATCAAATTACCTTTGAGCAAAGCACTCAACTCTTCTTAGCTGGATGGAAGGGAAGCTGTGGTTGCAGCGTGCAGCTTTCAGGTGTGAACGGGATATTTGATTATATAAGAAAGCTTAGGCTGAAAATGGACAAAGATGCACTTCAAACCCTTTGTGGAGTAGTTACAGATAAATAATTTAAGATAAATAATTAAGACATTGATTTCATTTGAGCAAATCTCCAGATTGTTAAACTCTGGAAGGGAAGCCAAAACTCACTGTAGCTAAGAAGTACAAGGTGAGGCAGGACATGAGGGACAGGCCACCATGCCAGACCTGCCTGACAGGTGGGCACATATGTCATCTCTCCTTGCAGGTGCTTTTGTTTTCTGCCAGATGACTGCCCTCTGGGGCGGAGATTTAAGTCTCATAGAATCTGAGTTTGGCGCCGGTTGAGATAGCGGAGCAGAGTGGAGAGGTCATGTGGGTTGATGGTGCTGGCGTGGCTACTGAGAGACACACAATGATGTGAACAAGCACTGAAACACACACACATGTCCACACACGTGTATCTGGTATGAAAAAGACACACACGCAGATGCATTTAGGACAAGTTTGCACACACACACACACACTCAGTGGCTGGGAGGTGGTGACAGGTCAAAGAAGAGCCATTCATCATGAGCTGTGATCAGAGAGAGGGGACTAATGGAGGAATAAAGAGATGCAGGAGGAAGAGATAGAAAAAGAGAGAAAAAGATAAAGAGGACTGGTAAAAGGGGGAAGTATCTAAACAGAAATTGGAGGTAGAACAGATTGGGAGTTTGGGATGTGAAAGACATTAGACAGAATGGAAGAGGAAAAGAAAAAAAGATTAAGGTGAGGGAAATGGCAGTGGAGGGGGAGGTGAAGACACTTTAACCAGAAATAGGCAGTGTGAATCATTGTCATTCCATCCCCACATGCTAATGAGAACAATGTAACACAACGAGTACACACACACTCTGACAGCTAAAAAATCTTGCCTTTAGAGTGTTGTCTCACTTAACTGTGAGGGACATTTCTGCACAAAGCTGTCAATAGGAAGACTTACTTAGTATAGTACATAAAGAAGCTAGTGTAGCTCTCACACATACACACACACAAACAACAGCCTACAGCCTTGGTGTTTGTGTGCTATTATTGTTGTTTTGTGGTGTTAGTGAAGATAAGGCAACGTCTAATAACAAGGAAATTCCTCGCAGCGACGAGCTTCACCACTACAGCAGTTCATTGTTCACGCCAAGGCTTGTCCTCTCAGCCAGGAAGCTATACTGCTTTCCCTATTCACCAGGGAGCAGAAAATAAACTCAAAAGGGAAAAACACAAGATAATAGGAGAGAAGGAGAGAGAGGGAAATATAAGATATTTAAGTTGCCTTGGTAATGAATTAAAATAAGCAAGGTAATGATAATGATGCTTTGCTGGTGGGGTACTCAAGGCTAAACGCTGAGATTCCCAGGGGAACACTCTCCCCCTCTCTTTCAACAGCTTTGTGACAAAAAAACAAGAAATGAATCTCTCGTTCTTCAGTTAGATTGTTTTTTCCTCTTCCTCTTGCTTTGCATTTTGAGACAAAAAAGGCTGTAGATTTCCTGACCTTTTCCTCCAGCTAGCTTATTATAAACACTGAATAGAATCTGCTTGCGCAGTAAGCAGGATTTTTCCTGCCGGTGCCACAATGAAGGACAAACATGATTATGAGTCATAATGTTACTCTTTGTAGAGAAACTGGTGGCACATCAAGATACTAACTAGGAAACAATTGGGCTCCCAGGCAAATGAACAATAGCTGGCATTTAACCATTCAACCATTCATGTGCAGATCTATATATACATATATGTCCACACACACAAGCCAAGTACTTTATTAGGAACACCTGTGCACTTGCTTATTCAATCAGTTATCCAATCAGCCAATCATATGGCTGCAGTGCAATGCATAACTCAGCTCAGGAGCTTCAATTTATGGTCACGAACATCGGAACAAGGAAAAACGTGATCTTAGTGACTTTGACCGTGGCTTGATTGTTGGTGCCAGACTACTAGTCTGAGTATTTCTGAATCTCCTGGGATTTTCACATACAACATTCTCCAGAGTCTATCCCAAATGGAGCGAAAAACAAAAAACACCCAGTGAGCAGCAGTTCTGCAGATCGAAACGCCTTGTTAATGAGAGAGGTTAGAGGAGAATGGCCAGACTGGTTGGAGCTGACAGACAGGCAGAAATTATGTGATGCAATCGTGTCAACATGGTCCAAAATCTCAAAGGAATGTTTCCAACTTCTTGTGAAATCTATGCTGTGAAAAACGGAGGCTGTTTTGAGAGCAAAGAGAGGCTCTTGTATATACTCTCCATGGGAAACAGCTCAAGTTATACACTGTAATCTACTAATCTACCATTAAATTGGACAAGCCCTCTTCCTGAGGTGCCATGAGCTTGATCCTTTTAATATTACATTCCTGGTCTGGTCACTGGTACGACTAGCAAACTCTACCCTTACAACAAAAAAGAAAAACTGTCTCTCAGTTCTCCGATCTGTTACCAACAATAGCTGAACATCATATGTTAACATTTTCCATATATTAGCAGCATGTTGATGCATGGTAAAGAAATCTAAAATAACAACAATCTCTATATTGTATTTGCAAAAATGTAGCTGTAATGACGGTAGCTATCCAGTTTTTGAAAACAAAAACATCCATCTTTCACCAGGTTTTTGTGTCATTTCAGACTTGGTGTCCTTTTGTTTCTGATAGCCATTTTAACCAAAGTCTACCAACTGGCACTTGAAAAATATTACCTGGTTGCATGTGTGTGGTACCTCAGGCTTCTCCATAATGGCAGCCGAGGAGTGTGCGCAGGGGTGCTGTGGCGGTGTACTACATCAAAAGAGAGAGAATTCTCTTGGCTGCTAGAGTCGAGCTGAGAGGTCTCGTGTGTCACTTTGTGAAAAATGCCGTCCGACACTGCACACTTCATACCTCACTCTACTGCCATTTTCCACTACTTTATCTTTAACTTCACCTCGGCGGCACTAAACAGGTACGACGTAACGTGCACTTAATCAGCGAGGTCAGTCGTGGGTTGTGATGGAGCTCCGGTTCTCTGTCGCTATTTAGTTGAGGGATTCAGTGTGGGCGACCCTTCATACACTTTCAAGTAGCACTTCATTGACATTTGGTCCTTTTCAGAGAGGATTTATGGGGAGGGGGTCTGCTTTTCGGAGTCCGTCTGGAAGATTTAAAACAGGGAGAGGACTATATAAAACAAATAGGGGTCAGGGCAGGTCAAAACTGGGTCAGGCGTGCATGTGTGTATGAAGTGGATTAGAGTGTGTGTGTGGGTGCAGGGGGTGGTAGCTGATAATAATTTGTGCGCAACTGTGTGCATAGAGGGATTCTGAGCTCATAGGCATATGTGAAATCGAGCTGATGTATTTTTTATGCACATTTTTTGCTTAAATTGAAGGTGAAAAAGAGAGAGAAAGAGATGAAATGGGGAGAGAAAACGTGTCTGTCATGTCTGAGAATCTCCTCAGCTGGTGTGTAGAGGAGAATATGCAGAAAAAGCAGACACAGGCAGCTCAGTTTGAGCAGTCATAGTGAAAAGGGAAGGGCGGATGGAGGGATAGATAGGGAAATGAGGGGGTAGAGAGAAGAGAGCAGTGACTTGTAGAATGAAAACAGCATGTAAAGATAAACAGATATGTATCAGTGAATGTGTGTGAGTTTGCTTTTTGTGTGTGCAGCTTGTTCGTCCCTGCCTGGCCAGTTTATCGTGCGGCTGCACATTGCTGCTGTGCATGGAGAGCACTGGTGCATGTTTTAGAGATGACTGAGGGGAGTGATACAGGGGGAGGAGGAGGGGGACCCTCCCCTCCTCCCTGCGAACCCCCCTATTTACTAACAGCCCTACAGAGGCCCTCGGGCTTCATTCCTCCATCTTTATTTTTTCCAGTTTCCTCTGTAGTCCTCTGTCTTTCTCTCTGTCTCTGGCTGTCTGTGTGCCCGCCTGCGTTGCCGTGTATCTCGGCTTGCTGTGTTTGTCATGGCTGGATGTGAGCTTGGCAGCAATGCGTGCCAGTGTTGTTTTTCTTCTTTGGAAGCTGCAGGGGAAAAATGGGAGCGGGGTAAACGATCGAGAGGGAGAAGAAAGATGGAGGATTGCAGGAGACCTGAGGACTCCGTGTGTGCAGGCCATGGGCAACAATAGTATTACTAGTATTGGCAACATGGAATGATAGCATTAGCAGATTAGTGTTATTTCGTAAAGTGTGCGGGTGTCTGGGCATTGTAATTCTTACTGTGGACATGGAGCTGTGATCCTCAGTGGTTAGAATAATACACTGGCAGGATTTGAGGTTTTGAATTGCAGAATGAATACAGAGAGGTGCTACTGTGGCGTTAAGCATCTCATTGGATTTACTGTAAGATTCTTTAGGTTGTGAAACTGGACACCCAGCTTGACAATTCTGTCTTTACTTGTAAGAAATGAAACAAATTGGGAGATGAAGCATTTTATTTGGACAAATATACACAGTAAAGGTTCTCACAGTGGCAGCATTTAGAGCATGATCAAGTTGTCATATAATTTTGAGTACAGTGTGTTATTTCTTTGTATTTTCTCGTCCAGACCATGGATTAAGCTCCAAATGGATTATATAATAAATATTCTGATGATTTACTCACTTTTTAAAATTAGCAAAATTAACAAATATCAGTCAGTGGTAGAGATCTCTGCATATTAAGCAACCTCATCAGGGTTTCCAAGGTCAAGATACTGTGTTTAATCTAAATGTTTGTCTGGGCTTCTAAACTGCACATTGGCAGCCATGATGGCCAAATGCTTGGAAGACACTACACAGCATGGAAGCCAATCACAACATGGATCAGGCTACGACATTGCACAGTTTGGATTCAATGTCTGAGTTGAGTCAGAAAGTAAACGATGATATCAGACATCTCTGAATGTGACGATGGCCAAGAACAGAAGTATGATCAGTGAAAAGTGTAGTCTGCAGGAGCTCAGGATTAAATATGTGATAAGTCATTTTGCAGTTGGTTAGGTTCCAGTTTGTTCCTGACTTAAAGCCACTGAGTCACAGCTTGGCCAATAGTTGATGCCGTATGAGAAGGATTAGCATAACTGGCGGTGATTCATGCAGTTTGGGAGCATATGTAGTCTGCCCACTGGTGAGAAATATAAGTCAGTAATGTTGAATTCATGTGCGCATTTAATATGCTTTTCTCAGAGATGTAAAGTCTACATTTTGAGGTCAGAAACCAAAGCAACTGTGAAAGCAGTGCACATACGATTTATGTCAGTGTCTACAGAAATGAAAATGTGGTGTGAGGCAAAAACTAAGATTTTATTTGAGGAGATGTTTAGGTTACTGCTGTATCCTGTCAGACGTAGGTCGCAAATATGAGGATTTGTGTTTGACTTAACTGCATTGAGATTTGACTCACCTCAGGCTTGAAAGTGAACAGATTCAAATACAAAGTTTTTACCTGGTAAAATCCTGGAACAGTAAAAAACCAAGCCTGACTAGGCAGGCCTTGTATGCCCAGGCTTTTGAACATTTTATTGTAAGGCCAGTTTTAGACCCACATTAGTTGATAAAGGATGTGCCAATATAGAGAGCTCTGTTTTTTACCCTGCCTCAACTTTGCCAGGACTCAACACAGTGTCATCCAGTAAGGTGCTAGGTTGGCCAGTCACATTTCTGCAAACGCATATTTTGTAATTTCTGTTTATCTACATTTTAACTCAATGATCATTGCAATGGAAGGAAAAAAAAAGTTATTGCCATGATAATTTCCCACAGCAGTGAAAAACCTTCCTTGTCACGTCATAAACCACAGTGTGGTGTTTTTGCATCTGGTAAGCCTTCAAACTCATGAATCTGTTGTAATGCGGGTTGTGTTTTGGGGAGACATTATCCAATACACTTGGCAGCACATGAATGCATCATAACATTTCTGGGGTTCAGGGTTCCATGTTCCCTCTAAAACTGCACATTAAGATGCATTTCTCAAATGCATAATTTTAGAAAATGATGTTTTCTGGACTTAGTGTGGTTCTCAGTACTCAATAAAATGAAGATGTTGAACGTAAATAGACATCTCCTTTTTCAGATGTCACTAGAACATGCTGTGTAGTCAGCTTACCTAAACAGGATTAGACTTTTCAAAATGTAGACGTAATAATAGAGAAGGAGACGAGGGATTGAGGGATAGTGACAGAGGAATGGAAGGAAACCAAAGGGAGGGGAGTAACTCTGGGCATCCGTCCACCAACTACGTTTTCTGGCGCTGCAAATACCGTCCCCTGAGTGTAAACACTGCACACACACACACACACACACACACACACACACACACACACACACACAGACAATGGCATTGCCTCAGGCAGTGCCTGGCTGGCTTAGGCCCCCGACTCTGTTCCTCCTCATTCTATATGCTGTGTTTTTTTCCTTTTCCCTTTCACCTGTCAAATCTGCTTTCTCTTTTTCTCCATCTCCATCTCTATCTCTCTCTCTCTTCCGGGCTTTTTCTGCCTTTTGACCCTGTTTACCTCCTTTTCTGCTCATATTGCTTTCTCTTTACAGCCCTCATTCGCTCCCTTTTGTTTTATCGATTCACTCATTTTCATCCCTCTCTCTTAGCCCACCTTACTCTCATTCGCTCCCTATTTTCTCTCCTTTTTATGTCCCTCATTAATTTTCCCATCCCTTCTGTTTTATCTCTGTCTCCCTTTCTGCCTTTCTCTCAGGCCCCTGCTCTTCCTCTCTCTTTTACTTCATTCGTTTTCACCCTTTCCTCTCTTCTTCTGTCTTAATCTCAGTCTGTCTCTCATCCTCGCTCCTCCCTGTCATCTCACTCATTAATTTTCTCATCTTTAGCTCTCCCCATCTCTCTTTCTCTCTTCTGTCTGTCTGCCGCTGGCTTGCTGTGCAGCGGTTTGTCAGTGATTTCATTAATTCATTATTGTCAGCAGTCAGGGGTTTGCAGAGCAATGACTTTACATGAATCTCTCTTCCATTTTCTCCCTTCTTTTTTTCCCTCTTGGCCTTTATGCGAGTTATGACATCTTGAATTCATAAAAACAAAACACAGAAACAAAATTCAAGACTGCAACGCCATGTTGGTTTGTTTCCACAGTGGAAATGTAGTTGTCACATCATGAAGTTCAATACTTTTCTGAGTTTGTCTCTACCTTTGGTTCTTGGTGTTCATCGCTGTAGTATTTCTGCACCGCACTCCACCTGTCAAACTGTGGGTGGTAATGTGGCATCTTAATCATCAGATCTTTTTGTTGTTAAAGTTTGAATTTCTGTGGGTGGAGCTTTTCTTTGTTCAGCCATGGTGACTATGATGCTCATGCTCATGTCAACAAGTTCTTCTTTTCTGTATTCAAAACAAACCAGAAATGCAAGACACGTCATCCCTCCAGACATGTAACAGACACAACAGACGTGTTCTTACATGGCAATATCAGAGTATGATGAAATTCCATAATAGTTTGACAGTGAGTCTCAGAAATGTCTCACCTACTGTGACTCTCGCTGTTAATGAGGTACCAAAATGTTGCCAAGTCGATTTCTTTTTGTTTTCGTCTTCAGGTGAAAACATGAAATATGTCTGACATTAGCTGATATTAAAGAACAATAATGGCTTGTCCAATACTCCTCAATTCAGTTTATTTTTTGACATGCAAGAAACTGATGCACCTAATCTTCATTTAATTTTTGTTACGACATTTCTAAAGGTTTCATTAAATTTACTTGTCACTTGAATGGGTTAGCCTCCTTCTTTGTCTCGCTCATTTATCTTCCTCTCTGTCCATTGTTCTTTTCCTCTCTCCTCTCCTGTCTGCCACTTTCTGTTTGTCTCAGACCTCCTCCATCCCTCTCTCTCTCTCCTTCTCTGTCTGTCTATGTGATGAAACAGAGGAGGGAGGAGAGCATTAATAAACAAAGACAATGAGTGAGAGACCTCAGTGTGAGAGAGAAGAGAAAGAGAGGGAGAGATGGGGAGAGATGAGAGATAGGAAGAGAAAGAGGGAGAAATGGACCAAATTCAAGCGAAAAAGCGAGCAGCAGAAATTGGAATTAAATGGAAGGTGCGACATGTGGTGTGAGCTCCGACTCGCCCCCAATTTAACACACATTTAAATAGACATTGCCTGGGGAAGAAGGGGAGGAGGGGTGTGGACTGGGGGAGCAGGTACAGAAAGACTGATAAGGGGAGAGAGGAGAAGGGGATAGGAATGGGGCTGGCTGAAAAAAGAGGAAGAGAGTGTGAGAAAAAAAGACAAGAGACATTAAAGAAAGTTGACAGTTATGAGAGAAAAGCTGTGAAATCCAGATGCACTCAAAAAACCAGGTTACTCAGTGACATCAGGATGTGCAGGTAATCAGAGGACGTTTTACATGCACTGTCTGTGGCTGTGGAAACCTGGTTTCTTGTTTACATGACATTTATGAAATCAGCTTACTGGAGAAAGCTGACTGTAGCCTGGTCACTTGTGTGTTTGTTAATGCACTGAATACAAAAAAGTGTTACAGTGTGAGGGACATGGATGAATACCCACTCACTAACTGACCAATTTAGACCTTTGGCTGCCAAAGCATGCCCGCTTCAAAATTCTGTCAGCGTCTCATTCTCACAGTGGGACTGCTGCTACAACCCACTTCCATGAAACAACCAACTTGAGGAAAAATTGTGGGATTTCAGTGAAATCTCCACAACAGCTCCTAATAGTTATGTGGCAACATTGTTTTGATGACTGCTGTTTCCGAATGCAGCTCTCGCTTTCAACTTTTACTTTTTCAACAAATACAAGAAGTCCTTAAATAGCTCAGAAAGATGCAATTCCATGACAACTGGGTGAACTAAATCTGCAGAGGAAGATTGTATGTACGTTACAAAAACACCAGAACAGCTTCTAATGAAGCTTGTGGTGAGACTGTTTTGCCACTTGGAATACAGTATGACACGATGTAGCATAAACTGGCTGATGCCACATCACGTCACACAGCTATGGAGGTAGCATAAGGGAGGGTGTGTCAAATGAGAAAACCTTGTAGAACACAAAGCATGAGAGTGGTGCAGATGGGTGATGTGCACTGATGACGTATAGCCCCTTTTGTGTGGGTTATTCTTTTAAACTCATCAGGTATTCATCACACAACCTGACATGCCTCCAAATTGATATTGTACAGTCTGACACAGATTGAGACTAAGATTTTATTAGACCCACTTCGCTCAGTGTGACATGCAATGAACCTGCAAGATTGCTGTTATCACAGTGTGTAGAGGCCTCCAGAGAGATTCACTGCACATTTCAAGCAACAGTGCAACTCAATAAGAACTCCTGATGCCATAAAACACACACAAAACAAAAGACGCCATGTTCAAAAGAAGCCAAAGAATGTAGGGGGGAAAAAAGAGGAGAGAGAGGAGGGCAGAGGGAGGATGAGCAGGGTGGCTGCTTTCAGGCTCACAGGAGCGATTTTCTCCCTCAATAAGAGTACTTAAGGCTCCATGGATTATTAATGGCCTATCTCTGAGGAGCCACCCCCCCCCCCCCCCCCCCATCCTCCTCTTTCTCCTCATGTCACTGTGCTCCCTTTTCCTCCCTCTCTCCCTCCCTCCACTCTTTAGTCTGTCCCCTCCCTCCATCTCTCCCTCCACTGCCATCCACCCTACAATCTTCTGTGTTCTCATCCATCTCATCTCCTCCTGATTGTCCACTTTCTTCTGCTGTGTCTCAAGTTCATTTTTGCCCTTTTTCCCCCTTATTCCCTCTTCTCTGCCTTTAACCCACCTCCCCCACACACACTCTTTACCCACTACAGCCTCCTGAGTTCATCTGTTTTCCACTTATTCCCTTCTTTTCAATCTCTGCTTCCATCTCATCTTGAACCCCTCTCATTTCAGTTCATTCCAGCCTCAGTTCATCTTTTCATCTTTCTGTGCGTCTCTACCTTTCAATACCTGCCTCCCTCTCATCTTCGTGCTTGGCTCCTTATTCTCTCCCTCTGTCTGTGGCCACTTGTGCAGTTCATCTTTATTCCTCCCCACTCCACGTTTCATCACCAATGGACTACGTTTCAGACCTCTTTTGTGCATTTGTTCATCTGTCACACTCCTAATGGATTTTGGGGAAACTGGCAAAATAAAGTCCCCGACAAAATCAATGCAGTCGGCCTATAAGCTTCTCACTTCAAATCCAGGTTAGAATGAGTTGACATTTTGACATAGAGTAGCTCAGTCTGGCATCACCTTTAATTCACCTCCACCTCACGAGTTTATAGCATCATCCTTGCATAATGTGGGTGTGTCCAGTGACTTTCCAGTAACCCCCCCCTCCTTCCATTTTCAACCTCTTTTTGTAAGAGGACACTACTTTTCCTCTCAGTGCTACTCAGTTTACCTTATAGAGCTGCACCTGATCCGCCCTCTCCGCTCTCTCCCTCTTATCTCTCTTCCCTAAGTGTGTGTCATTTGTAAATGGTAGTGCTCTTTAGTGCACTGCTTATGAATTGTTTATGAAAAAACTGTTTTAACCCTGACTCTGCTAAAGCACCACTAAAATCACACGCAAGTCATAATTAGCTTGGAATCTAGTCAGCAGTATCTTTCAACAGACTATATTGAATTGTGTGTATGTTTTGAAGTTGTGACCTTTGTTCCTCTTTGTCACTACAGTTCATCTGTTTTACATGTTGTCATGATTTTCTTCTTATTCCTATGAAATCATTTGCAGTCTTTGGGCACAGATGATTTGGCCTCTTTAATGCTGATCTCAGACTACAAAATACCAATTCATTAATGGCCTGATGTGGGGTATCAGGAATCAGAATGAGCCTTGGGACCGACAGTTTGTTTTGTTATCTAGTCGAGTGTGTCATAGTTGAGATAGCCAATTCTGCTTCCACTGCACCTCACAAGGCCCCAATGGAAAGACTGGCATGTTAGAATTCTTTGCCTTCTATCATCTATTTTGACACCTGTACCCTGGTCTGTGACGGTGCAGGCTCCATGGTTATTAACGCTCCTGATCCCAGAAGTCTGCCTCTGGCCACTCCACTTTGTCATGCAGGCTGTGAAAGACTACTAGCTGTAATTGGTCAAGGCTGAATGTGTAGTCTGACCTGTCTCTTGGTATCAAGGTGACCTAACCCAACATAGTGACCATCTCAAGAGGCATAAACATAAATTTATTCTGCTCTTGGTGTGAATCATCTCTTGTTTATTTAAAAACTGACTTTCATAGCTGATAAATGCCTCAAGCTGGTATTCACACTGATCTGAGCCATCTTTGTTGCAGTGTTTTGTATTTGCATTTCTGTGGCTAATGATTATCCTCATTATAGATTAATCTCTTGATTATTTTTTGATTAATAGATTTATCATAAAGTCTGTAACATTTTTGAAAATGTGGAAATTACTTCAGAGTATCTCAGAGCCTCAGGTCACTTCTTTAGATTGTTTGTTTTGTTTGAGTCTGAATAGTGCAAATTAGAAAGATATTCAATTCACAGTAATTAGAAATAGAAGCAGCACAATTAAGAAGCTGAAACCAGAAGGTTTGGCATATTTGAATGATAAATGATACAAACAGTTGATTCATAATCCAGGTTTTCTTTCAATTAACTAATCATTTGGAGTGTAATTGTGATGAAGTTATACATTTAAAATCCTTTTTGATCTGTCATTTATCTGTTTTACCCCTGGAAATAACACAGGATATTAAGATACAAAACTCTACACAATAGCAAGTGACTGAAGGCATCAGTATTAGTGTCCACAACTGTAGCTGTCGTTTGCTTTGGCTGAGAGTATTTCTGTTAAACCATCATTTAGTTTTTCAGTAAAGAGGTAAATTGGAGGTTGTAGTCTTGGTGTCTCTCTCTCTCTCTCTCTCTCTCTTTCTTTCTCTGTTCAGTTTTCCACCACTGCCTCTCTCTCACTCCCAGCTCGTCTGTCCATTCTGTCATTTTACCAACACTTTTTCTTCTTGTCTCTCTCGCTCTGTCTCCATCCCTCTCAGTGGCTCAGCTTGTCAGTCCATTTTGCTTGTTTTCTCTAAGCCATTCCCTCTTTAGCAGAGATGCTCTTAAGCTCCTTGTTTTCCTCCTCCTCTCTGCCTCGCTCTCCATCTGAGCAAATTGCTTTGGATGATGCATCCAGGTTGGAGTGCCCTAGTTTCTTCTCTCCTCCCTCTCTCTCCTCTTGTGTCCTTTCCTCCTCGGCCCATCTCACCATTTATTTATTCAGATGGGGAAGATGAGGAAGAAGAGTGAATGAGAGAGAGAGCAAGGGAAGAGTTAAATGAGAGGGTGAGAGTAAAACAAGTAAGAGGATAAGGACAGGGAAAATAGTCTTAAAGGACTAAAAACTGAGTCTGTCAATATGCCTTGTTTCCAGCTATAAGAGGATTGGTAGCCGTTACATCTCTGTGCCCTGCTGAGCTCCACTAAGTGGGTGTCTGCTGCCCACTATATGGTCAATTATACCTCACACTGACCATGAGATGCTTCTTTTATCTGATTTCTGGAACATGAAGAAGAGTTAAAGGAATAGTTTGGGAACATTTGGGGAATTTGTCACTTTAATTTAAGTGTTAATGAGAGCTATACCATTCTCATATATATATAAAGCTACAGCCAGAGGATGGTTAGTCTAGCTTAGAACAAAGACTGGGAGCAGTGGAAAAAAGCTCTGTCCAAAGGTAAAAACAAAAAATCCTCCAGGGATCAGTGTGTGCAGCCAAGAATTAGTGCAGCACATAAACCCTTGAAGCCAAGCTAGCTGTTTCCCTGTGTTCCCAGTCTCTATGCTAAGCTATGCTACCCATCCTCTAGCTGTAGCTTGATATTCAACAGATATGTGTGAGAGTAAAGAAAGCAAGAAAGCAAATAAGCGTATTTTCCAAAAATATTGAACTATTCCTGTAAGGATATGGTGTGGCTCATTAGAAGATGCGATTTATTTGCCAGTCTTGTATGTTTTTGTCAGGTGTAATCCTCCCTGACCTCACATACAGTAACTTTTGCTCATTTGCTAACTGGTTGAAAAAGGACTTTCATTTGAATAAGAGAAAGAGAAAAGGCACAAAGGAAAAGGTAACACTTTTCTTGTTCCTTTGTTCTCGTGTACTACTACTAAATTAAGAATAACAGCCGATAAAACTCTCAGTGGCACTCAAGGTGCAGCACTGCTGATATTTCTTTTGCTAGAGAAAATATCATCTGCTGGAAATGGACCAAGCAAAAGGACAAACATCATCACACCCAGCACCTAAAGAACCACAGTTTTGGATACTTGACAAAGACTGAAAGGTTATCTGTCCCTGCAGAGAGAGTGAAGTGAGCCAGAGAGAAATCAGGCATGAGAGACAAGAGAGATGGAGAGTTACATCCTATACATTAGTCATTTGTATGAATTATCACGTTTGAATTCAATTTTAAACCTATATGAACTGAATAATGCACAAGTCATATACTCTGGCTCATATCTTAAGATTAGCTATTGGAATTGGCATCTGGAGAGAAAAGGAGAATTGACGCATTCCTCTATGAATCAGCCTGGTGTTAAACTGGTAAATCTTTACATTTCAGCATGAATTTCCTGAAGTGTTTTAGTCCAGACACTTTACTCATCATTCTTCATCATCATCTTCTTGTTAATGAGACTTTTATCCTCTTCCTATCGCCAAAAATATAAGCAGCAGTAGATAAAGATTTTGATGGTACAAACTTCAAGTCAGGCTGTTGGAACAGAGCAAAATGTTAGAACATAAAGAGATTGAACTCTTTTTAGTGTACAGACCTTTCTGCAGCACATTAATGTTAAGTGATGTAAAACCTTAACCTTACACAACTGTACAGTATCTGGGGCACCTGTGATTTCAGTGAATTTCATTATCCTGTCTGAACATGTTTAATGAAACACAGAGGTTGGAGGGTAATTCATTAACGCGGTACCAGGCAAGGTTTTTATGCAAAGAAGCATTCTGCTTATCAGTCTAAATCCCAAATTGGGGCCGCGACAGAGAGGAGCATCCCATTCCCACTAATTGGAGTGCTGCAAATTCAAACGGCGAAAGCAGACGGACAGACAGCGAGACAGTGTTAAAAATGGAGCCAGTTAGTTAAATGAAAAGAGAGGGTTTGAAAAAGCGAGAGGGAATGGGAGTGAGTTCATCGGATGAGAGAGAGAAAGTGATTTGGTGGATTGGCAGAGAGGTGGATCTGCTGTCTGAAGCCGATGAAGGCGAATGATTCTGCCATGCCATTACTGTTTGGAGCACTCAGCACTCGCGCCGCAGGACTACAAAGAGTTAAACAGATTATTGTAGGTATTAGCTGCACAGCACTGTGCAGGGATTGTGTTCATTCAGCAGTGAAAGGCCACCTCAGCAGGAAAATGTTCAGGGGAGAGGGAGTGAGAGCAGCAACCCCTTTCTGCAGAAACAAAAACTATAGAGAATAATGGAGCTCCACTCTGTACAATTAGTGCTTTTATCATTACACAACCTGCTGCTAACTGGGAGCAGAGCACAGACACACCTAGACACAAACCCCCCAAATTATCCCTGACTACTGCTGCAACAATAGTGCAACACAGTAGAGTGAAAGAATAAAACAGAATGGCAGTAAACCATGACCATGGATCTTTTTTTATCTGAAAGTACAAAGCATGGCTCTGCAGATTTTAGTCAGTTTGAGCACTTTGAGTAGCAAATATCAGCCTGTCTCTGGAAATGAAACCAGCTCTGAGTTTTGATTGTCACTTTCAATTCTGCAACAGATGTGATTGTAAGACCCTCTGGTGTTTGTGTAAAGTGTGCATTTCTCTCTTCAGTCTTATGGTCTGCAGGGACAACATGGTGCTGAGCTGAAGTAAAGTGGATCTGTGCTTGTGAGGAAATTTGAGAGGTGTAGAACTGCACTCCAGAGTTTTTCTAGGAGTATGTTATTCAAACTATGAGGCAGACCATGGCAGTAATCGTCTGGCTTAGCCATACTGGCAGAGTACTCCAGTTGAGCTGCACCAAACCATTTCAGACCCACTAATTGTCTGGGCTCCATTACAGGGCCCAACCAGAGCTTAATTATTAGCACTGAGGAGCTCCTGTGTCCAGTCGACCTCTCTGGATGTAACTGGTATCACCTAAACAGAAACACAAAATGTAGGTGCTGCTGTTGCTATGCAACTGTTGGAAACTCGTTTGAAGTGCAGGGCTCTCTTAGCTGAAGTTAAAATTTGTTTTAACTTCTTTCACTAGAAGCATGCTTAGCTGTGAGGGCCATCCTCAACCTGCCATTCAAAAAATAATGAGGAAAATTACAGCAGCCTTTGAAGAAACGTTGCTAAACACACAGTCCTCACACATTATTACTCTTGTCCTCTGTAACAACATTTTTGCGGTTATTTTGTGAATCCTATTGCCAGAAAAAAATGGCAGGTCAGAGGGGTGATGGTTTAAAAAACACACATTGTGCTCCAAACACTTTGATGTGGCCCATGCTCCAGCTAATTCCCCCCTGAGCCTGGTGTGGGCTCAAGGCCATTGTATTATACAGTGCGCTCTGTACTCTGCCAGACTATGAAAAACCCAGTTTCACAGGCTTTTTCCTAGTCAATCTGTCCTGGCCAGAGGCTGCTGCAGTATTATGTTAGTGACCTTGGGGTCCATTTGCATCGGCATGGATTAAAGACTGCCTCCAGCGGCCTCATCACCCCATTAATATTTCAAAGCTTCACTCAAAAGTGTCCATTTGTAAAAGTGATGTCTGATTATCTCCACCTCTCCTGATTCCAGTTAACCGAGCACGACGACGCACGTTATACATCTGCGAATGTTTTGCATGCAAGGCCTGTCTGGAACTGTTCAGATTGTTTGTGAGGTAGCCCGAGGCCTTAAAGATAGCACTAAACCAGTGGCTCCAAACAATTTTTTACCCTCTGGGCCTCAGCAGGAACCCCGATCACAAATGATCAAATCTGCATGCCTGGCTCACGGTTTGTGTTTTTATTTTGTGTTATTTATTTTTCAAGGCTTGCTCCTCATTAAATTGAGAAAAAGTCCATTTTGATTTTGGTCATGCAATTAAAAACACAAACACAGGCATGCTATTTAGTGAGTCAAATAGAAATTTAAAAGAAACTTTTCTCTCTTAATGGAGATCTGTAGGTTTACAGAAAATAATCAACAGCAATTCTAAAAACCTGTTAATTGTGGAAATGTTTCTCAGTTTTATGTAATTGGAAATCAAATACCTCTGAATAGTTTTGGACTACTGATGGGACTAAACCTTTATTCACTAAAGAATAATCATTTTACAGGTTTAACCATTAGTTGCAGCTCCTCTGAAAACTCACTATGTGTCATAACAGAAAAGTCGGTTTAGGCTCAGTTGCAGGTTATTGTTGTGGTGTTATGGTGAAGATCAAGCTCAGGGTTACTCATCCCTGAAAACTTCAAGCATGATTTCTGAGAATCTGTCTACATCATTTCCTCTAAACGGAAAAATATCTTATCTGTATAGTTTCAATAAAACGGCCAGGATATTTAGTTTTGGAACCTGTAGCTGTTTTAATAGAGAGAGGTTTAGGGAGCAGGTAGTTAGATCCTTAATAGGGGTGACTCAAGCTTAGTGGACTACAGATGCATGCTAGGATGCAGCCTCAAGAGAAGCAGCAACAACTTAAGGACTGGAGCAGTTTTAAACATGTGTTTTTACTTTTCTGAAGCATTTTTTTTTTTCGACAGCTGCTGGCTAACGATAATGACTGAGTAATGACTAGCTCATAGATGATGAATCCTAGTTTACCTCAGAATCTCTCTGAAATGAGCTATTGATGGAGTTTTTTCTATTTACTGGATCTTGATAAAAGTATAGTGTGATCTTTTGTTTCCAGGCATTAGAGCTGTGTATTTCTCATAAACAATCTGATACACATCTAGACAAGTCAGTGGAGGGGTTTTTCTGGCACAACAAGGTGGATAGTGAAGGGAAAAATCTGTGTGTGACCCTGATGAGAGCCACAAGACAAAACATGTTGGTTCTGACAATAAACTAAATCAGCAATGCCCTTGAAAATGACGTCCTCTGCAGCATTAACAGTAGTAAACAAGGGCGGTGATACACTGGAAACGTGTTTGGTCTTTCCATATGGAGAATTAATTTTTCAGTATCATCTGAATTCTGCATTTTCAGTTGGGGAGATGTCCTTTGAGTGAATATGTGTGTGTGAATATCAAGAGCTGGTCACAAATTTCTAGCGGAAATATTGCTGATTATAACTGTACAAAAATGGGTATTCCTGCAATGTCAATCAAATTCTTCTGTCTGTTAGTCAAAAGAGCTTAACCTTTAATGTTAGAATCTGTTCACTTCTCTGCTTTCACCCTCTTCAGTTAAAGCATTTTGCGAATGTCAGTTCTCTTTTTAAACAGCAGACATCCTCCTTTTTCTATTCATGCTCTTGGTTTTGAACTCACCGTGGCCCTGAGGTAGCACGAGTGTCTGGCAGGAAGACGGCAGGACAATCGCTCTGTCTGTTGAACTGAAAGAACTCTGATGTGAACAAATATGGGCTAATGTGTCATCTCACCACACACTGCACTCCACTGACACCACCGCCACTGACCCTGACACTCATTGACGCTTCTACACACAGATACACTAGTAACAAACACACTCACATACTGAATCCTGTCCCTACTGATTGTATCATCCAGCCAAGTGGAGGGTTAAATCTAGCCTTTATGTCAGCTTCACAGGTTCTGAGAGGTTGGACTGAGCTTAAGTCATGTGCTCTTTGATACAGGAGAGTAGGGAGTGTATTTAAATGTTTAAAATGCCCTCATTGTACTGTATGCCATATGGTGTAGCTGGGGCACATGCATTTTTAATACTGGCAGCCTAAGGACCAGTTAGACCGCGCTGTGGGTTGTTTCTTTTGATTTATTCAGGATTTAAAGTTAGAAAAAGAAAATCTAGCCTTGAACATATTGACTCCTGTTGCATTGTGTTCAGTTCTCATCATGGATTTTGTTGCTCAGGGCTGTTTTTTAATTCCCAGTAGTAGAATAATGCTCAAAAATGTTTTCATTTTTAGTGCTTCATTGGCGTATGAGATGTCCCTTGCACATAAATGTCCAACAGGATACGACATCACGTCAAGATATTTCTACCAACGTCAATGACAAAAACAAAAAGAAATCTGTCATCTAAAGCCTTAAATCTTAAATTAACAGTTGGCCAGATTGCATTGGGGTTGTGACTCATATCTTCACTGGATTAAGTTTCCCTCTGCTGCAGCTCGTAGTGTATTCAGCTCTTTATCCTGCTAAGTGTTTAACTCACAGCTGAATATCTGAGGCACGTTCAGGCCCATTCCCTCATTTCTTGGAAATGTAGGAATTTAAGAAATTTAAGTGAAGTGAAATTCGACAAGGTGGGACATCAGAGAGTGAGTATATTATCATTACAGCATAACTCCTGGAGGTGGAATGCACTGAACATCAGACAGTGGGAGTGTCAGGGGATCTTAATGTGGAATTTCCCTTGAATTTTTTTTTTAACCTTTCACTTTCAGTTGCATTTGTTGTTATTGCTGTTTGCTATTTCCTAGTGACACGTTAGACTCAAAAGTTAAAGAGGTGCACAGATAACGTGTGGCGGAGTGAATATTAAAAGTCAGTACAAAAACAGATTTAAAAAATTCTTTTTACCCTTAAATTTGTGCTCTACCTAAAAAAAAAAAAACACTTTAAAAGAATCAAGGTTTTCTCATTTATCAGCCATCACAAAGAAAAGGAGAAACTGTCTGGTTTCAAGATTTTCTTTACTTTTTTGCTTCTGCATGGTAGTATTCAGGGACATGTTTCTCTGGCAGTTAATACAGGAAAAATATCTATATATCTATATATACATATGTTAATCCATAAAGACCAAACCATATGTTGCGTTCAAACTACTGAACTGTTATCTTGTTTTAGGTCATGTTGTATCTTGGATTAACTACTTGTTTAGCAAATTAATTATTGGGTTGTTATTGTGAGCCAGTATCAAGTATTGTTATACCTGAGGTGCCTTTTTACAAAAGTAATTCATTAGACCGCCATTTAAAAAGTAGAATGCTGTGTGGCTTATTTCATTTGACGAGTTTCATCACAAAATTAGTTATTCGATAAATCTAAACTCCTGTATATCAGCTCCACTTAAAATCAAAAATAGAAACACACATCGCAAGAATATTAATTCACAGGTCAAGGTGGGCAGTAAGCACGACGCTTTTCAGCTAAAAGTCTAGGTCTGTAAAAATTCAGGTGGGTCACACTAAAATATTATTTCAGTTTGAATATTTTGTTCCATTTCAGTGATTTCCAAATGGGCAGCATTATGCATGTGTCGCCCTCATTTATTCAGTTCCTCTGAAGAGGACAGGTTTTATAAAGAAGCATTTTACTGCTCATAATTTAGCAGCTGGATTTCACTGGTATTGATTTGCTCTCAGCCGCTGACTTGACCAGACTTGATGTACTGCATTACAACTCAGGTTTGCATCTTGAGACCTGACTGCTTTGGCTGAATATTACTGAGACCTGAACCTTGTGACATGTTAAGTTTAAGTCTTTATGGTCCACCATCGAGTAAAGCAAAGATGCCGTAAAAATGAGGTTACAACAAAACCACTGCAGTGATTTAACTGGGGCACAGGCCTCACAGGTGCATTTTTTATCTACCATCCATATAGACGGTACATTTGAAGGTTGCAGAGTTTAAAATAACATAATTTAATGGTTAATTACCTGCCAAAGAAGCTGGTAGACAGACACAGTTTAATTTTGTATAGCAGCTGGCTGGAGGTGTTCGTTTACCTTTCTGTACATATTTTTCTCTCCAAGTTATCTACTTGCACACTGGGATTTTCTGTTCCAATAAGCATGTTAGTTATAAATGTGAGTATGGAAGACATTGAGAGGGATTCACTTCAAACTCGACAATATGAAAAATACAAATCTTATGCCTCTTTGCCAGCAAAAACCACCTGCAACCTCTTATGGCAGTGCAAATATGAGTCTCCTCTCTCAGTAGCAAAGTCAGAAGTAGTTTCTTGCAGCAAAAATCTTTTAGAGAAAAGGTCAAGGTTGATGGTTGCGTTTGGCGTACGAAGCATGAAATTTCGACAAGAACATTGTTCATGTCTCATCTGTTACAAACAGCTAACCATAAAGTATCCATGTTCTTTCCCTGACCTTAACATAGAAGTACTTTAAAGACAGAAGCAGCAGATCAAAGAATGCTGGAGTCATGTCATGTCGGTTTTGGAAAGACTGTAACTTTGTTGTTTAGCTACAAGTACTTATTGACTTTTCTGTAACTTCTGTGTATTTCTAAATTCCCCAAAGAAGCATAGAACATGATAGTAAGTCCTTGGAGAGCAGGTGTCATTCAAGCATCATGAAATGTGGAACAGTCCTCTGTAAGGGCAGCATGCATGTGGAAAACAAGTGCTTGTCTTCTACAGATATCCAAGGAGAAAAAAATTGCACTGGGTGAAAGAATTTGCACGTAAAGTCAACAACCATCCATGTCTTGTTGGTTTTCCAAGCCGGACCAGTATAATAATTCTGACAGACCAGCTGGGAATCTCTTTGTTTTGAACGCAAAGAAATGCAAGCAGCTGCAGTGAAAATGCATCAGCACGTGTGCGGTGTCTGCTGGGTGATTTGACACCCTGCAGTTGACAGCAGAGCAAAGTGTTTAGTGAATGAGGAAGCTCAGGCAGACCTCAGATAGTGGAGGAATAATACACTGTGACTGTTCTATTAGGCCTGGTGACTATACTGCACCTCATTAGACACACTGTACGTGCCAACTGGAGGCTAGTGTGTGTGTGTGAATGAGAAACTCAGAAATAGAAAGAACACATGCATATCTTTGTATTGTGCAAAGTTTGTGTATCTGTGACTTTTTTAATTTGCTGAAACAATTCATTGAGTAATCAATTAGCTGATTATGGATTAATTTCATTAGCTATTCATCACACAGAAGTGACAAATACCTGCCAGTTCCAGCTTCTGTTTTTCTTTAATATGGTTATAAATTGAATATCTTTTAGTTTGGGGCTTTTGATTGAACAAAATCTGCAATTTAAAGACGTCACCTTGGGTTTCTTTTAGTTTTGTTGATATTTTGTAACTGTATTCTTATGTTTTATTAGCTAAACAAATCATGTATTTGAAATAATTATTCAACATATTAATTGACCATGAAAATAATAATCTGTTGCACTGCCTTTTGTGTGTGCATGTGTGTTTGCACCCATTGCAGTGTCTCCTTGTTGCGTGCATTTGCACGTATGTATACCTGTGTGTTTATGAAATGTCTATCCATTCCTGCTACTGTGTTTGTGTGCCATAGCAGTGACAGGAGAGCACACAAGAATGACTGTTGACAAGTAGCTAATTAGCAATCAGAGCAATACGCAACTGAACAAAACGAAGCATACTGAA